>CM021110.1:234597612-235085688 GCA_007115665.2 Sequoiadendron giganteum | reverse complement strand
GCCCATAAACCCTCTACCCTCTACTACCAATCCTATACCCTCTACCCTCAACCCTAATCCCCAAACCTTCAAACCCACTTAGTAAACTCTCTACCCTAATCCCTCAACCCTCTTGACCCTTAAACCCTCAACTCTTAAACCCTTAAACACTCAACCCTAAACCCTCAACCCTCAACCCTAACCCCTTAAACCCTAAACTGTTAAACCCTTTACCCTCTACCCTCTAACCTCTACCATCAACCCAATACTCTCTACCCTAAAGCCTAATCCCTCAACCCTTAATATCTCAACCCCTATAACCTCTACCCTATATATTGGACCCTAATCCCTCGAACTTATACCTTAAACCCTCAATCTTCAACCCTCAACCCTTGAACCATCTACCCTTTACCCTATACATTAAACACTCAACCCTCAATTCTCAACCCTCAACCCTCAATCCTTAAACCCTAAACCCTCTACCCCTTACATTGGACCCTGAACCTAATCCTTCAACCATATACCCTCAAAACTATACCCTAAACCCTCTACCCTCAACCAAGTAAACCCTTAACCCTAAACCCTTCAACCCTAAACCCTAAATGCTTAAACCTTAAACCTTCTACCCTATACCCTCAACCAAATACCCTCTACCATCAAACCTATTCCATCAACCCTCAAACCTTAAACCCTACTACCTAGAAACCATCAACCCTATAGGTCCTCCATCCTAATCCCTCAACCCTATACCCTCAACCCCAATCACTTTCTCTGTATCTATACATCTCACCTCTCCCTCCTTCCCTCCCTCCCACCCTCTCTAATTGTCTCTATCTACCATCTCCCTCTCTCTCACACTCCCTCTCAATACCTATCTCTCAAGTCTCTCCCTCTCACCCCCCTCACACTATCAAGTTTCTCCCTCTCACACTCTCAAGTCTCTCCCTTTCGCACCCTACCTACATAACCCTCTCTTTCTCTTTGTCTCTCTCTCTCTCTCCCTCTCCCTCTCCCTCACTTCTCTCTCTCTCCCTCTCCATCAATTCTCTCTCTCTGACCCCCCCCCTCTCTCTCTCTCCCTCCCTCTATCCCTCCCACCCTACCTAGCTAAGCCCCCCTCAATCCAACCCCTTCTCTCCCACTCCCTCTCTCTTAAACTCTCACTTCGACCCCCTCTCCATCTCTCTAGACTCTCTCTAAATTCTCCCTTCATCTAAAGACATACATAAATGCATGCATACAAGCATAATACATTTGTACATATAATCTTACATCCATACAAGCATACATACAAACATGTACATAAAAATATATCAGCATACATTAATATATTAGCATTTAAGATAAAGTAAGACATAATGTGAGTGTGTTATAACGTGCTCGTGTTATGGGTTAGTAGACATGTTCCCCGCAAAAGAAAAAACCATGTCAAAGTGAGATATAACGCGAGCGTGTTATAACGCAAGCGCGTTATAACGCGCTCGCGTTATATCTTGCTTTGAGAATTACTGAACTTTAAGCTTGGTATTGCCTTGGAATTCCAACCCAAAGGTTTGGAGGGCATTCCCAACGACCAGAGACATGTTTTTAAAAAATCCACCATATTTCTCATAATCGAGTTCGTGCTCACCGTCAAGATTGCACGTGGTTGAATATCGAAAAAATCGAGCACATGGGTAATGTTGGGTTATCTCTTAGCTATCCAACGATGTAATTTTTTTCACTTTTTGAAAATGTTAAGTCTTTCATCCATAATTTTTATCTGTATGTCTTCTTTTTTGCCAAAAAATAGTGTTTGGTATTTTTTTCATTATAAATTAAGCGTTCATCAATTTTTCAAATAAATTACATTTTTAGAAACTAGACTCCATTCTACAAAATTAAAAAATTAAAAAAGAACAAATCAATTAGTTTCCAAAATTTGTAGGGGTAGCACGACCAAAATTCTATTTTTAGGATATGTCCACTTCGCAAATTAGTAAAAAATCAAATATTCATTAAAAAATTATCAGAAAAATCGTGCATCAACTACATACTATTAGCTAACTTCTGACCGTTGTGATTTTAAAAATACTAAAAAAAAGTTCACCGTACGAGGGTCGTACAAGAGTTGCTATGTTATGTTTTTCTGACAAAAACAACACCAATTTGTGTACGTCCCTCGTTTGAACCCCTTAATCTCTATCATTTTCAAAATAAATTAGTAGTTTAGAAAGTAGACTCGAAGCACTTGAATCCTTCTGTTTGTTCCATCTCAAAATTTTGAGTCTAAGTATCCTCAATTTCACATCCAAGGTCAGTATTTCCCGATTTCAGGAAAAAGCTGTCCACTTAAGTCCCCTTTTTGGGAACCATCTTGGTGCACTTACCCTTATTTTTGCATATCTGGACACCCATTTGGCAAAAATGGGCTCCAAAGCAATTTTCTCAAATCTGGGAGTAGGTTGCCCAGATTGGCACAAGTTTCTCTTTCAACTTCTGCAACATTTTCATCAATATCCCAGACCTCCATCAGATCCTTCTTCAAATTCTAGTTTCACATATTCTATCTCATTCATTTCTATTTACTTTAATGTACATTTCTAGGTCATTTTGTACATGTTTGCATATCTTAATTTATTTTCCAGCACTTTGCATTTCAATAGTTTAGCATTAATAAATAATCTTACTTTCAATTCATTACAGTTAGACATCATAGTTAGACACATTATCACACACATTCGAAGCCCTAATCTTTGAATGAACTCACCCAAAAGTATATCATTAGGTGAAAGGGAGTCATTTCCTAATCAAGAACTCCTAGGTGAGAAACCCTAGGGTGCCTATTTTGGCAATCCTCTTTCTGTTCTTGTATTTTTTTTTGGTGGTTCATTTTGGTGAACCTGACATTCTTGCACACATCATTACTGATTTAGAGTCCATCTTCATTCTAGGGTTTCACATTTTTTATGCATGAAAGTGTATATAACTTGCATTCTTGCATTTAAAATAATTTTCATTCATCTAAAATCTGTACCTACCTTTGTTCTTTTGTCCATCCAACATCATAACCATCAAAACCTAGCTGAAATTTTTTGGAAATTTTGAAAAAACCCTAACTAAGACTAATTTTCCATTCTGTGCGACCTAGTCCCTTTCTAGATTTTTCATTATCTGTCACAACACCAAAAACCTCATTTTCGTGCTTTCTTAGGCTCCTAGTATCATATACTATAAGTCTAGAAAGTTTGGAGAACATTGGTTTTATGCTCATACCTTAAAAACATCATCTTAGGATGGGCATCCTTCAAATCATTTCATCCTTAGATCTAACAATGTTTCCATTTCTAACATTTTGCATCACCTTCATAAAAGTACTTTTCACTTTTTCATATACAATGTTTATATTCATAAAACTTTTCATAAGTTTGTTAAAAGTGCTTTTCATTCTTGCATGTACACTATTTACACTCTTCAAGCTTAGCATATATTGAATAATTTTTTTTTGTATTTTAGCATATACATTGCTTATATTGCTGAAATATTGCATCAAATGGTTACATGTACTTTTCATTATTATTCAAACAATGCTAGTAGATTACGTTACTATACATGCTAAGAAAAATTTAATCTCCCCTCCCTATGATAGTATTGTAGTGAAAGAAGACACAACTTGGGACATTCCTAATGATCATATTTGTTCTTCTCCTAATATCTCTCCTCTTGGTGATGAAGATATTTTGTTAGAGGAACCAATCAATGAGAGTTATGATAATCCTATTTTTTCTCTCCTCTTACTTCTCTTAGTGGATACGACCATAATAACCAAGTTAACACAAACATAGCTAATCATGACAGTAAATTTTTTTTTTCTCCTAGTATTTCTCCTTGTGAAGAAAATTCTTTGCTATTAGAAAACACAATTAGTGAAGGTCATGAAAATCTTAGTTGTCTCCCTTCACCTAAAAGAATCCTTATTGCACAAGAACCTTCAACCATTGATCATTCCCCTATTAGTGATTATGTCATTTTAGAAGAACCAACCGTTGGTTTGTAGTTCTCCTAAAACTCTTCCTCCTAGGGGGGATATCATGATACAAGACAAGGATAACATTGAAAATTATAATATTGTATCCTTAGAAGCAAATAAAGGGATACCATTAGCCTCTCCCTTGCTCAAGGATGTTAATATTATTCAACCTCAACTCATCGTTTACCCTCCTTCCGATACATCTTCACCTTCAACCAAACCTGAATTCATCCTCTACCCACCTAAGACTAATGTGTCACAACAATTGAGTCATAATACCATTCCTCATACACATTACACAAGAAATAATCCCCACCCACCCCAACCAACCTCATCACCCTTACCTTTACCTAATCCCATCTTACCTGTTGCCCCTCACATAAATTCAATCCTTAGGTAGTATGACCTTGTTGAACAACTAAGGAATACTCTTGTTGAATTCTCATTATGGGATCTCATTCAAGTCTCTCCTCACTATCACAACATTATGCAAGAAGACTTACAACAAGTTCTTGTCCCTTCTAATGAACAACCAAATAACATAGCAGATATTATTCATGAACTTAATGTTGATATTATTTTCCACAAAAGTGAGCTTCCTCCTTTTGAAGTGCAAAAAAAAAATGAAGCTTTCATAATAATCTCTCAATGTGCAACAAAAGGGATCAAGATAACTCTTGTAGATACTCGCTCTTCCCCTAATGTGTGTAGTGTGTGCCCTTTGGATAGGATTTGCATTGATAGATCCCACATCAAACCCGATTCTCTATCTATTAGAGGATTTGACAACATCACTAAGAAACCACTCAGTGTGATCACTATACCTCTTACAGTTCGAATGGCCACATTGGGCACAAAAATCCATGTTATGCCTCATGAAATTTCACATAATCTTCTCTGAGGCAGGCCATGGATTCATGCAATGAATGGAGTGCCTTCCACTCTTCATTGTAAGATGAAGTACATCTACAACAAAAAATTGTACACACTTGAAGCTGACCTTGAACCAAATAGTTGCTTAAACATTGAAAAATCTAAAGAGAATTATTTCAACACCTTAACACTAACCACCCAAATGGAACCCGCATACCAACCAAACAAAGAATAACATCTTGATTAAATCACAAAGTTCTTAGATGATGATTGGGGTTCCTTATATTTCAACCCTCCTTTAGTATGAGAATCCAAGCTCACCAACCAAAACTTTGCAAAGGGAAACATAGTCTTTTCAACACAAGACAAGATCGATCCTTCGATAGCACCCACCTTAACTAGTTTAACTAGTATAGCCAACAACGAACCCTCACCTGATCAAAAAAATCAAAAAAATCTCTATGGAAAAGGTTATGAGCTCATGAAACAACTTGGCTATAGTGGAAAAGGTTGTGGTGCTAACAAACATGGTATCCACAATGCTATTGATCCTATCATGCAAACAACCAATCATGGTGGTGGTTATTTTCCTTTCATCGAGTTCATCTTGATCCTTCACCTCACCTCAACACCATCCCTAATGACGCTCTTAATCCACCATTAGAAAGTGATCCTTTGAAACCAACAAAGGACTCTTGAGGGGGTGTTTCTTAAATTTATCACTATATTATAGGTTGTGTTCAGGTGACATTTGTTGTCTATGATTTGTTGTTGGGTAAAAGGAATCATGTACTTAAAATCTTATTGGTGTTTACAGTACTTGTAAAATTTGTGGAATCATGGTGTGGCATGTATGAGTGGATTTAGGTCCTAGCTAAGGTGTGTTGTGGTCCTCCTTCATTTCTTTCCATCGTGAGAATTATTTTGGTGTTGACCTAATTTGAGTTTGCTCGATTAAGGTGCATAGCCAACCTTGGATAATGTTTTCAAGGTTGAAGATGGTATAAATAAGAGTTGAGTTGTTGAGGGATGTGAAGATAAATGAGAAATATGTGAGTGATGTGAATTATAGATTTGTAGGGTGTGAATTTGTAAACTGCAGTGTGAACTTTCATGTGTTAGATTGTTGGATGCAGTGAGCAGAAAGTGTCTACAATTATTTAGAGAGACTAAAAAGGTGTTGGTGATATTGTGGTGTATTTATCTATTGATTTGAGATGGATTTATCACTATAAAATTCTTATCTATCTTCTTTTCTATTTTGGAAATAAGCCTTTGGCAGTGAGCCCTTCTTTCTTCTGGGCAATGTGCCCTCTAGCAATGAGCCCTATTATAATCGATGTTGATATTACTTCATATTGTGAGCTAATACTCATCATGGATTTTCCCATCTTGGGTTTTCCACATAAATCTGGTGTTCTTTTGTGCATGGTTTTGATTGTGTTTCAACTTTTGTTATGTTCTTATCATGATAAATCATTACAAAAGATTAAGGGTTAATTGAATTAATGTTGATTTGAATGTTTATTAGGGTTTTGAAGTTTTAAGGCACAATTGATTCACCCCCCTCTAATTTGTCTTGTGCATTCAACAAAATAATACTCAAACAACTTTAGTTTTGGAAGGTTAAAGTGATGGCACTCCTCAAGTTGTAGCTAATATGTTATCCTTTCTTAATTTAGATAATGTATGTACAATATGTTTTATCTAAACCATATTTTATGTTATGTATCTTAATTATAAATATACATTCTATTGATGTGAGTGTGTATGAATTTATTGTGTTCTCCTTCTTGTAGTCAATCTAGTATGGAGGTCCTTAGTGTCCCATTAGGACACTTGAGGTAGATTGAACATAATTCATGACTTTTTAGAGATGTAAGACTCTCATGAGTTTACTTACATTTTATTGTAACTTTTATTTGTTGTAAAATTAGAAAGTTGTATAGATGATTTTTTTTGTAAACTATGATGAAGGTTGTGTAGAAACCTACAAATCTCCAAAGATTAGAAATAACCATAATAAAATAAGAATGCATAAATTTCCAACCAAGTATACTAGGAAAACAAGGTGTATATATATAGGAGGATAAAGGCAACCAACTTCCACGAAATGAGGATAGAAATCCTCACACATGGAGTGGTGGCAAGTTTTCTACAATAAATAAAGGAAGAGGTGTCACAGGTAAGTTGACACCTCTCAAGACACCTATCAGCATTGACACCTCAATGAGAAAGAGTCAAATGAATTACACCTCAATGAGAAGGAGTCAATGGGACACCTAAGTAGGATTAAATCCTAAGTGTACGCAAATAATGAAATATACACACTAACACCCCCCCTTAAGCATAGCTCTATGGACATGAATGAAATAGGTCCCAACTACTAGCTTAGTGAGGTAACCATGTACAATGCAAAAGAAATGAGTCTCAGTCATGAAGCTTGATATGGTACTCATGTATATTGCAATGTCTCTAAAAAATGGAGTAAGACAGAAAATCTAGTGAGAAAAAAATATCCTCCAAAAAGAGAGAAGAAGAGGAGAAGACTAGAAACCCCCCAGGATGATGATGTTGATGATATAGACTTCACACCAAGAATATATTTTAGATGAATGAACTTCCTCTCAGTAAATGGTTTGGAGAAGATGTCAACAACTTGCTTTGAAGACTGACAAAAGACTAATTCAATGATCTGTCCATGAGTCAAATATCAAATATAATGAATATGGATCTCTATGTTTTTGGTTTGCTAATGTTGAACTGAATTTTTGCATATCTAAATGATGCTCTAGTTTTCATAATAGATGAGTGTGGGTTGCCTGAAAGGAATATCAAATTCAAAAAGAATTCCCTCAATCCATATAACCTCAATAAATGATCTAAAAACCCCCCTAAACTCTACCTCTATGGATGATATAGCAATAACATTCTACTTCTTACTAGACCAACAAATAGGACCTAAACCAAGAAAAAACTATAACCTAAAGTGGAATTGTGATGATCAATGTCACCTGCCCAATCTGAATCTGTAAAACCAACTAATTCAATTTATGAACCAACTCTGTAATGAATCCCAAACCCAAGAGTTCCATGAAGGTAATGAAGGATCTTCTTAGCTACTTTTTGTACACATCTAAAAATGGTCACGGTCGATCGAACCTGTTAATTAATTAAATATGAATTATTTAATTAATATTCTTAATTCATCTACATATAAATAAATTTAATTATTTATTTATATTATTCATTTTCCAATTCTTCTTATTTAATTAAATAAATAAGTTTATTTAATGCTATCTTCCTCTTAATTAATTAAATAAGTTTTAAAATTTATTTACATTAATTATCACAAATTTAAATTCTCAATTTAAATGATATTTCTTCTCTCCACATTTAATTAAATATTTTTGATATTTAATTAAAACACATTTCCAAATTTCTCACTCTTCCCACAAAATTAAATATTCTTAATATTTAATTAAAAGGCTTTTTCTATTCTCACATAATTAAATATTTGCAATATTTAGTTAAATGCCTTTTCAATTTCTTCTCACATAATTAAATATTTGCAATATTTAATGAAATGCCTTTTCAATTTCTTTCACACATAATTAAATATTTATTTATTTAATTATGGGAGACACCTTTCAATTTGTCTCTTCATTCTCCATCAGTCTCTCAGAATTCCACTTTCTTTTCGAATTCTCGATCTCTCACCGTTCATTCTAACAGGTATGAACTCGACCATCGATCTTGTTCAATCGAATTCCTGCCTTCAAAAATCTATAAATACAACTCTCTTTTGAGTTGAAAAGGACCTCGAATCTCATATTTTCATGCGTAGTTATTATAGTCGCATCTTAAGCATTTCTTGCATTCCAATTTCACAGTTTCAATCATATTAGCAATGCATAAGCATTTTTTAATCTCATTCTCTCAAGTTACCAATTCTATAAAGTTGTTGTTTGCATAACTGAGAGCAAGCATCTTGAAACGAATCCTTGAAGATAGAGGACAATGGGACGAATTTGAAGAAACTGTGGTTTAGAGTTTGCATTTACTTTCTTTAATTTGATTTCTTCAATCTAATGCTTCATTGGTGTATTGGTTTAGATTTAATCTGATTTACCTATTCTAACATACACATTTTTGGCGCCCACCATGGGGCCAAGTCCCGTATTTAATTCCTATTTTTGTAGATTTTTCTGGCAGGTGATGGACAAAAATCACATTTTAGCACATACGAGACGTGGTTCGGCGCATCCGAAGACTGTTTCAGCACATATTATGACTATTTTGGCACATGTATGACCTGTTCCAGCGCATACATGAACTCTTTCAACGCGTATGATGACTGTTTCGGTGCATCCCTGTGAACTCTTCTGGCACATTCATAACCTGTTTCGACACATAAGACAACTATTTCGGCGCATCTACGAGATCTTTCGGCACATACATTATCTATTTCGATGCATACATCTTCTGTTTCAGCGCATACAATTGTAAAAATTTAAAATTTTGATTCCGACGCAATCCGCGGATAGGATTTTTTTGATGCTATTTTTTAACAGAATGAACCAATCCTAGGGTAGACATTTAAAACTGAATTAACCAATCCTAGGATAGTCACCAAACACAATTTTCTTTTGGGTTAAAATGAATTCCATGTTTTTAGTGAAGCAACATCTTCACTTAGAATAGAAAATTTGTCAATTTGGGATTTAAAATTGAACCATTATTTGTTTGTTGTGATTGTGGGTAATAGGTCTATGCTCTCCCCTTAACTGGGTGATCAAAATACCAGACTTACCTTTTTATTTTATGCAATTTAATGCTTTATTACATCCTTTAGAAGGCCTTCCATAGTGGGAAAAAGTACTCACCCTACGGGAACGACCTAAGTGGGAACACCTAAAGCCATGGTTTCCAACCCACTTTAATCAAAAGCAAGTTGTTGATGAAAATCCAACTTGACAGTAGTAGGTAGGATAACCATCCCCAAAACCTTTGTTCTAAAGGTTGGGAGGTCTCTTGAGGGAGTATATCTATTGCCACACTGAATGAAAATACTTACTAAGAACCATAGTGTAGTGTCCAACCATGTCAGTAACCAAACATCATTTTAATCACGGTGCAAGGGGAGGGAAGAATCTGCCCCCAAGACACTCACCATATAGTCGCCATAGATTGTTTGCTCAAGGGATTCGGTATTCACTTCCGTCACTTTGAGTACGTACCTGGAAAAGACAAAAACACAGGCGCCCTCTAGGGGGTGACAAGGCTGTGTGAGTTGACGCGATTTTAAGCTGTGGGTTGTGATTACTATGATGACCTATTTGACAAATTAAGAGTGAGTCTGATTGAACTGCTTATCTTGTTTAAAACCTATGGAAATCTCAAGAACATACACTCTTTGTTTAGATTTTAAGATTAACAAAACAACAGTTTGCTTCTATGTTGTGTTTTTCACATTTAAAACAGATTAAGATCATCCAAAACAAGAAAATTTTATCAAACTATCAAAACATGTCGATCTCAGAGGTAATTTAGCGCATTTGTGCTTTGTTTCTATATCAAAGTCAAAAGGTCTTGCTTAAACACAAAACCTTTATTCATCGATATCATGACTATGTTAGAGGTTTCACTGACGATTATGCTATAGAACCCTTATACTCAAGAGCTTTCTTTCAAAGAAGAGCCCTTTCTCAAAGGCATAACCATAGTTAGCGTATTCGTTCTTCTTATATCGCCCAACCTGCAATCACATACGCTATTCATCCAAATCAAATTCTGCAATAAAGAACTCAAACACATTAGGCATTCATCAAATTCAACTTTCTACAAAGCTAAGATCAAACTTCACAAAGTGCAAAATCATCTTTATCTTTGATCTTTGGTTTAATTCCCATAAACAAGATTTTCATCCTTTCAATCATGGAATCACGAGCTAAAGATTAAAAATATTTTAAGTCATAGAATCTTCATTCTATCCTGACTTCCATATTCATCACCATTGCACTATCTCATCTCTTTGATCAAAGTTAGTAGAATTTGAGTAAAGTTTATGCCTGTTGTCACAAGATCTCAAAAGCATTTGAAAAAAGACGAAAGTGTAGTAAGTAGAATGGGTGATAATATTGAGAGGGAAGAGGTTCCCTGGCATAATTCAAATATGGAAGAAATAATAGAAGAAAAGCTCCAAGAAGCCGAACAAGATCCCCAATTCCATACTTCTTATGGAAAAGATGATGGAACGAAACAAGGAAAGATATTTCCTTACTTTAGCTATGCAACGAGCTAAGTTACCAGCTAATTTTGACACAGAGGGGATTAAAGAAAGTCCTGAAACCCCTCTTGATGATTTTAGTGCCCTTACTCAACAAATCAAGGAATTAGAAGGGCAAATAAGAGAAATGCAAGGGGGAACAACAAAGAAGTATGTTTTGGAGGAAATATGTCCTTATCCATTTTATAGAAATCTTCGAATGATTCCTTTTCCGAAAAATTGTGAAATCCCTAAGTTTGATAGGTATAATGGGAAAACTGACCCCATTGAGCATGTAAGGGATTTCTGAAATATGAGCTTAGAATTTGCTCATAATGATACCTACCTAATGTGATTGTTTCCATGAAGTCTGGGTGGACAATCTATGGAGTGGCTTTCAAAGATCACTCCCCCCATCAAAACCTTTGAAGAGTTGATAAATAAGTTCATATCACAATACTCTTACAACATTCAACACCAGGTAACCATGCTTGATCTTCGTAAGATAAAACAAAAAGTAGGGGAATCTTTCACTACTTTTTTGCAAAGATGGAGAATAATTTTTGCTAGATACTCTCGTCCTATTCCTGAAAAGGAAAAGATGGAGATCTTCATCGATAGTCTTAATCAAGAAATGAGTTATAGACTAAACCTTCATTGTCCTCCATCATTTGAAAAATTGATTGAAAACACAATTACCATTGAAGGTGCATTGATCAAGCGTGGAGTTCCAAAAATTGATAAAGAGGGTTCAAATTCGTAGAACAACAACAACAACAACAACCATAATAACAACAATGACAAGTCATGATTTTGGACTCAAAATAAAAATGTTGTGAATGATGGGGTAGTAGGTGCTAACAACGTGAATACAAAGCCCGCTGAACTTAATGTGTCAGGTGTTCAATGTAACAATAATGTTGGAAATTCTACCATCCAAGGCAATGTTTCTAATCAAGGAAATACAACTAACGCTCGTGGAAATAATTTTGGCAATAATCTAAATTCAAATATGCCCAGAACTTCATATTTTTCAAGTCAATGGAGTTTCACTCCCTTGGGCCAATCTTTGGAATCCATTCTCAAAGAATTATTGAATCAAAGCACTATTACATTGCCACCACAAAGAGACTATGAACCTCGAGTTAAACCACCATCATGGAATGACTCACACTTCTATGATTATCATAGGTGCAAAGGTCATAAGACAAATAGTTGCCTAGGGTTAAAGAATATTTTTCAAGATTTGATTGATAACCGTACCATCATAGTTGAGGGACATAATGTCAATAATGATCATCAAGCATTCAAGAATCCACTCCCTAATTATCACAAAGGGGAATCCTCGAGTGACAAGGGTAAGAATGTTAATAACATCTAGGACATTATTATCAATCATATCTATACTGATGACCCTCAAATCAATGCTATCTGAATCAAAGGTAAGCCAAAATATTGAGAGGTCAATGTTACAACAAGGGGGCAAGCCAAGATCATTGTCAAAGGCGGCTCATCTAAAGCAGCAATTCCCCTTCCAAGTCAATACAATTTGGTTGAGCAATTACGAAAAACATCAGCCCAAATTTCTATCTTGGAACTTTTAAAGTTATCACCTGCACATAAGGACATTCTAGAAAAGGCTCTCATCGATACAACCATATCTCCTGATCTAGATACCAATAGATTTCAAGCCATGGTGGGACACTTGTCCTCCAACACATGTTTATCTTTTTCTGAAAGAGATGATTCATCCATAACCCATCCACATAATTCATCACTCTATTTAGAAGTCATGGTTCACAAAGCCCACATTAGATGTGTTCTTATATATGGGGGAGCCGGATTAAACATTTGTACTTTAAAATTGGTCCTAGCTTTGGGGTATTCAGTAGATTCTATAGACCCACAGAGGAAAATTATAATCAAATCCTATGATGATGAGGAAAGGAATTCCAAAGGTCTCATCATGCTACCAATCAGAGTGGGACCTGTTGTGAAGAATACTTTTTGTCAGGTTCTCGATCGGGATCTAACTTATAACATATTATTGGGTCATCCATGGATTCATGACATCCAAGCTATTCCATCTACTTATCACCAATGTTTGAAGTTTCCATATGATGGATAGGAAGTAACAATACCTACTGATCACAATAGCAATCAAACTTGTTCTAACTTAAGAGCAACTCAGGACACTTTCATCCCACATAATGGAGAGGCTTTGGCCATCTCTACCTCCAAAAACAAAGACCAAGTGCAAGAAATGATAAGCAATTTTGGCACCAGGTTAAAATTGAAAGATAAGGGGGTAGGAGAATATTCTTTATCTCTTTCTAATCTACCTCTATCTCCAAGATCTCATGGTTAGCCCTTGTAATGCCCCGCCAAGTAACCTTAAAGGAAGTTGTAATTAACATCATAAGCGAACCAATTTTTTTTTTTATAAAGTGCATTTAACATACACATTCACTTACTAGTTAACAACAACCTCTAAGGCTACAAGGTTAGGATTACTTAAACCCACATATACATATTACATATAACCATAGCTTTATGAACTTTATGAAATCACCATCATACATCATAAGAATATCACATAACATAAAAAGATAATCAACCTAGATACAATCTCATAAACATTATCTTAAACCAATAGTTACATCACTCATTCCCAGAATGAGGCAGTAGTACAAAAGATTACAATTACAAAATTCCATCTCATAAACATAAGAGGAATAAAATAACTTATACAAGTTAAAATATTACAATGCAAGATAATACAACAAGAACTGCGAGCTATCCATCTGAATGTCTCGCCACCAAGTACTGAAGATCGATGGGGACCCAATGGTTTTGGTGCATGTTCCACCCAACCAATGTGGTACCCGAAGGCCCACCCCCCATGCTAGGAGATAGTAACAAAGTAACATGGACAAAGATCTACTACCTCTAACCAAAGGCAGACTCATACTGACTCATACTGTTATAACCAACCAAATGAATTAACAAGTACAACTCATTCACAATACAAGTACGAATCAAATACAATGCACGTACAAATCTAGTACAATACAAGTACAAATCAAATACCATACATGTACACATCAAGTACAATGCAAGTACAACTCCAACATCACTAACATAGGTCACATTGCTTCCAGACATAAAGTAGATCAAGTATGTTCAAATAACCATACACATAAAATAATTAACAACAGTTGTCATAGATAGAGTGTCATCGCAAGGTTTGTCATGAGATCTCCTCTAGGCATTCTTCATAGGTTCTGGCACAAGTAATCCTGGTGGCCTCAACCAAATTCCGGCACTCATACTCACTCATGCGGAATCAACTACTTCTCGCAAAAACTAGATAGTTGATCTTGCTATTCCAGGCCTTCTCACTCATCCCAAGTCTAAACAAGCCCTTGTGTCTATGAGTGAGGATTAAATTATCTTGATTAATGTGAGAAGTTAGTCCTAATCTTCTAAGTGCATTATTTAAATTATCACTTGATTAAATCACTCCTGAAGGTTATCCAGTTTACCTCTTTGGGCTCTGGCGCCTAACAGAAGCCACTCTTCTATTCGACAACACACATCCAAACAATCCACCAAGGAAACCACAAGTGCATACCAACTAGGCATCATAATCCACTCCAACATAAGGAGGATACAAATAATAGAAACTCACTCCAAACATCTTGGAGGAAATAACACAGTCCACTCCTTTCACAGGAGGTACAAAATATCTCACTCCTTTCACAGGAGGCAACAAGATGAAACCACATAACAAGATCACTCCATACAAGGAGACACGGATCCCATAATCCGCTCCTAAACCAAGGAGGTGCAAACATCCCCATTCATGAAAACCGGGTAAAACTAAAAAGACGCCATGCACTACCCAAGGAAAACAACTGGATGGCACAAAGATTCAACAACTCTTATCCTCTAAGTTCTTCTCGAAGACTTATAATTTAGGACTGACACTAAAGCCCAAAATCAACAATGCAACTTGACGACATAGCAACAAAAGCATTCAAGTCATCAATCAAATCTAATATTTGGATTTCCTAAATCCATACTCATTCAATAGGTAGTGTTGACAAAGTCAAAGACATGATAAGTAGATCATCTAAAATAATCATAACCCCTATTTCCTTTTTTATTATTGGAAATCTAAAACAATTAAACTTACTTCCTTTTACTGAATACAAAGAATTAAATCTTTTAAGATAAGCATGAGGAAGATACTACTTTTGGATATACTAAATCTATATCTCTTTCATAATCCAATCACAATGATTCAATTAATCTAAATAGAAATTAATAAATAACATAATTGATTGCCTCATCAATAAAACAACTTCTTAATTTACTTTTAAATCGACACAAATCCATGCAAGTAAACTTTTTCCATTTCCTAACTAAATCTTACATCTCATTCAATTTTCTATTTAAAACATTCAATCATTTTAATATAATAACATATTGTTTCTCTATCCATTTTCCATATACACTAATCAATCCATTTTTAAATCTCTATTCAATAATACATTGCATGCATCTCATTAAAATAAAATACGATAATGAATTTTACACTGAATATATATATATGCTTCATATTATATAAACACCATTAATATTTCATTCACAATGACTAGACTACTCTATGAGACATAATAACTATTTGCCTTTTTCAATATAGTTAGTTCCTAAATTTACTTCTAATGCAACCTAACACTATTGTAAACAACCTTTTTCAATTTTCTATCTGGTTTCTATATCTCATCAACTATCCATTTAAAAACATGCAATTTCATCAATGTATAAAAATATCTTTTGGCTTGTCTATTTGGCCATGCATTCATATTGTTTCTAATTAAATCTCATAATTAAAACAAACATTTAAATATAAATATTTCCATAATTCTTCAATATTTTTAAATATCCTTTTCCTTATCAATTTTGACCATACATTCAAAACTTATCATTTAAATTCTTCATGCAAAGCTAAATTACACGCACTCAAATAAAACAAGGTAAATACTGATTGAAAATACTCATGGATATATATATACATTTTAATATATTTTCTTCAATCATATTAACAAAATAAATATTTTCTTTTAAATCAAGTAATTACTTCTATTAAAAATATCTTTCTCTATACATTTTCTACACATACTAATCATTTCTTTTAAAACACTAATAATACCCAATTTGCAAACAACAGAATAAAATAAGATAAATATTATTTATTCTCTCAAATGGATATATACCTTCACTATATATCTACTAAATATAAATTAATATATTTAAATATATTTAATCATTAACATATCTTCTATCCTTTGCAAAATATCAAATTGATTAATTCAAAATAAAATATCCTTTATCATCAATATTTCAAAATATAAATATATTTTTCCAATTAAATCAAATTAATAATTGGACCTTTTACATATGGATTTAAATTTCACAATTCAATTTTAAATTATGCATTCTTTAAATCAAATATTTAACTCTTTCAATTAAACTTTAACATGCCATTTTAAAATAACAATAATTTTTCCATATGTTTATAATTATAAATCCACCAATCTAATATACAAGTTTTATTTAAAATAATATAAATAAATATAATACTTTAGTATTATAAATTATAATATAAAATATTATTAAATAATATTTTAATATTATAATAACAATACATAAAATATTAATATTTATAAATATCAATTTATTATTATTTTATTTTCAGAACAGCCATGGGAAAATAATTTAATAGCAGTCTCATGTTTTAAGCATAACTCAAAAACTATGATCTGGGTATTTGAGATTTTTGAACAAGGTTAATAAAATATCAAAATACAAAAACCCTTTAAATTTCTTGAAAACCCAGTTTTTGAAAGTAAAGTTATAGGCAACGCAATCAGACCATTTTACCATGAAAATATAACTATACTGTAGATTTTAAAATCCGATTTTTAATAATAACAGAGGGTTTCATTTTCTAAAAACATTCTAAATGCCTTGTTCAATCTCTATGTTTAATTTCAATAATAATAAAATCAATTTCTCCAAATAATTTAAATTCAACTAAAGTTTCCACAATTTTCACTCAAGAATTTTCACAAGCAAAGGCTGTAAATTTGTTTAATTCTTTTCTTCTAATATCAAATTTATTTTCTAAAACAGATTTAACAAATAAATCTTTAATCACTACTATTTTAAAAAAACAATCAAGAACAATAAAATACAAAAAGGAAAACCTGGTATAAGAAGCTACAGGAAGAGATGAATTTTTGATGCAAGCCTCCTCCAAAGATTTCTTGAATTTTCTTCAATCCTCCAATGAATCCAATCCAAAATCCAACAAATGCAAACAATATTTGCTTCAATCAATTTTACAATCAAACTTTCTTAAAACCCTTGTGCAAATTTTCCAAAATTTCTTCCCTGCTGTAAAAATGTATTTTTTTCCTTCTAAAAGATTTTTCTCCCCTAAAATTAAAACATGTATTCTTTATAAATCAAAAATACCTAATACAACCCTAATTCACATTACATGCAAATTAGATATTTCAATTTCAATTTCAATTTCAATATTTACAACCCTAATTCACATTAGATGCAAATTAGATATTTCAATTTCACTTTCAATTTCAATTTTAATTTCAATTTCAATTTCACTTTTCAAAACCCACTTTCAATTTAAAATGAAATTTCAAATAATAAATTAATTTCCAAAGTTGCAACCAATTTCTCAAATAAACATTTAATTACAATTTCTAATTTAATTCCCACATGTTGAAATTAAATTCCAAAATTAATTTTAATTCTTTTATTTTCTTTCATTCTCTTGCATCACGTTTAATTAATTAATTTAATTATTTAATAACTAAACTCAACCCCCTTGGATTAAATTTAATTAATTAAATAAATTAAATATAATTAATTAATTTAAATATAAACTTTTATCCACATTGCATTATTTAAATTAAATAACTATCAACATGATTTAAATGCAATTATTCTAAATATCTATTTCCAAATCAAGAATGCTTCAGAAATAAATAACATTAAAACAAGACAGACAATAACTCGACACACACAACTGATGACACACTAAGGCTAGGGTGTAAACTTGACACATGTTACCTAGCTACTATCTCCCATTCAACTTAACCGTTGGATCGACACGCTCAAACCTGTGAAACCAAGTGGAGTCGATGTCATGTACCTGCAATCCTGCAACCAAGTAAACAACATCATACAATATATCCAGCATATAATACACACCGTGAGGAAAGAATTATGGATTCGCAGGGCGCTCGTAAGTGAGTGATGCGAACTCGTCTTCTTCACCAATACACTCATCGAAACTGACACTTCCATCATAATCCAGTAATCTCATAATAACATCTCATGTTAACTCTACAACAACATTAATCCATTATGCAAGTGAAACAATAATCAAATAACTACATCCCACAATAATATTTGTCACTCAATAGTAACGATCAAAACATCATAACCAAATGTATCCAGTATCAAAGTAATTGCAACCAAACATAGCATAAAACAACTTGAACAAGAATCAAACTAGGTATTATAGGAATATGTTGTGCTACAACATCCTTTAGTACAATTTCCTAAAAAAATTAAAATTTATAGGTCCCAAGTATGATGGTTGTCAATGTAGAGCCCATGTCATCATCTACCAATCCTCGATGAGCTAGCACCTAGTCACATGGGTGGCCAAAACCCAAGTGATACCTTACCTTTTTAAGCTCTAAATGAGATTTTATGAAAAATTTAATAACTTGGGCATATGATGTCAATTTTTACAAAAAAATAATCGTTAGAAAGATGCTTATGAGAACTATGCAACTATCTACTTAGTTTTTTACCTTTTTCCCTAAGAAAATATTTTAGTTTTAATTAATTTTTATATTTCGAATTGTACATTAGACATCTTTCAAAATATGGGCCATTTTATATGTTGCAACGGTTCCAATTTTATGCATTTTTTCTATATACAAGGATTCTATTATTACTAAATTGTGAGTCAAGTTTTTAATTCACCCTTCTATAATCACCTTGAATAAAGGGAACTAGAATTATTATCAAGATGACATCCTAAGTCATCTCAGGTGACTTCATCTCTTGCCACATCTCTATGTACATGGGATGACCAATTTAGTTGGATGACATACATTGATTACTCTCTTTCTTCTTTCAATCATTCTTTATAGACCCAGGTACACAGTATTCTTTCAAATTTTTTATATTGGGATGAAAACTTGATAGATATTACAAGTTTAATTTTTGTCCCATTTTATAGATTTTATAGACACACTTGAGAACATCCATCTCCTCATTGATGATGGTCACATCATAGTTGTTGTCAAATAATCTTCATCTTTAAATAATGTACTTTATTCATTTGCATATAGTCATGGTTTGTCACCTTGTTCACTAACTAGGCTTATACTTGATTCAAGTATGACACACTTTCATATAGACAAAGAGACACCTAAGCATAGATGACAATAACAACATCAAGCATCTTGCCTCTATACTTGGTATTATTTCTTCCCAAGGGGAAGACTGTTGTTTGAAATTCTTGGGTCTTCATTATCATCATTTTTTGATGATCCACCATCACTTTAGGAGATCATACATTAGAGGGGGCTACATGGTCTCTCTCTCTTTCTCTCCCGAATGGAGAATATTTATTGTACTTTAGTGACATATGTAGTCCTTAATGGTCATGTGTTGATTCCTTCTTTCACTTGTGTGTGCTTTGTTTCATTTTTCTCTCTTTTGAAGAGGAATTTTTTCTTACAATTTTATCTCCTTTTCTCCACTTTATGGGAGATTTTTGTAAATGGCTGCCTAAGACGTCCTTATAACCAATATCCATCCATCCATGTATCTTTCCATTTTATCATACTATCTAAGTTGCACTTAATGGGGTGTGTTGGTGTGAACATGTCATATCAATAAGTAGTTGCATATTAGGTCTTATTCACACCTAAATACTTAAGATTACTTAGGTCATTTTAATTTTTTTTTGTCTCATATCATAGGATTAAAATATTTTTCATAATCTTAGTATGTCCTAGGGTTTCATCCTTATCTAAATTTAACAAGAATTTATTTATTGTATATTATACATGTTTCATTTTGTATCTAATGAATTATCTAGGTTCATAACATTTGCATTGCTTCTTTCTTATGCAGAAACTTGTTTTGGTTGAAAGTGATCCTTACTCTTACAAATATTAGTAATAGGCATAAATTTACATCATAGTACAAAACTTATAAAAAATGTATTATACCAAATTACATAAGTTATTAAGATATATAAAAGGACAATTGTAGTACCAAAGAGACACATAAACAACTCCCAATTGTAAAAAAAATAGGTACTTAGTAGTATCCAACTTCTCCTTCTCAACCTTCTCTTTAGTTTCAATAATCTATTTATTCTTCTAGCTAGGTCAACAACTATATACTTTCACCACTTTCTCACCCACCACTCTAGAAAGACAAAATTAGAATTTTATCAAAATAATCAAGAATAAAAATATCAACTAAAGAGCTATAACTATTTGTATCATCTTCACCCACCTTAGTTTCTTCTTTACTAAGCAAATGGTTTTTAATTATGTGCTTGATTTTAGCTTCAAATGTCTCAACTTTCTCACATATCTGCATATACATAAGAAATTTTGTGACTTATTTTGAGAAGAATATAAATAAAAAATATTGTGAATTATTTTAAGGAGTTAGAAATTTCTCTATTTTTGTATTGAAAAATATTAATCTAAAGAAACCATAAAAATTTAGTTGACAATACCAACCAAGCTTTATCAATTAGTTTACCAAGCTTAACTAAAAAGTTTTCAATAGTATCAAACAAGAGATCAAACCATGTAATAGAAGGAACACCGGACTATTTAGCCTACACAAGTATGAAATAGTTCCATTATAATAAAGCATAACAAAATTAAAGAAAATATACTGAATAAATTCTCTTAACCCACACACAAGACATAATCTATGTTTAAAGTTAAGAAAACCCACATCTAATTTTTTCCTTAATCACCTAAAGAAGGCCTTCTTAAGCTCTACCAAATCAAATAAAGTATCACAAAGCCTAGTCACCCATCTACATTTAGGATTATTTACCCCCAAAGAAAGATGAAATGAAGATGGAAGTTATCAATATTAGACAACATTTCATATACATTCTTAATAGTAGCCTCTAAAATTTTTTCA
Source organism: Sequoiadendron giganteum (assembly GCA_007115665.2). Lineage (NCBI taxonomy): Eukaryota > Viridiplantae > Streptophyta > Pinopsida > Cupressales > Cupressaceae > Sequoiadendron > Sequoiadendron giganteum. Next base: position 235,064,266 of record CM021110.1, on the reverse strand, counting down.
CCCTATGATAAAGAAAATCTATCCTACAAATTGAGATCGTAATTCATTTCCAACGTTGGTTATTTCATCCCCAAAGTAGCAATGATTAAATAATAAGTTCTCTTTTGAGTATCAAAAATATGAAATATAGTCTTGAGTGCATCCCATATAATAATATCATTCTCATTTACAATATGACCAAAATATTTAATGACTTTAATAAACCTATTGTGAGTAGAAAATACCTCTATGTAAAGTAACGTGTCTTTCCTCTTTTCCAAGTTTAATTCATTGAGAATTCCCTACCCTATTATTTTATTTCATGTATGGTAATGGGGTTAAGTAAGGGAAATAATTAATAGTTTTACTTAAGTTGTTTTGAATAACTTTATGTTATATTTATAAAAAGGAAATTTATGTTTTATCATTAAAAAGTATGTATAAAAAAGAGGTTAAATATAATATATATATTTTGGATAGATAAGTACTACCAAGGGGTAGGTCCCCTAAATTAAAGAATAAGATAAAGAAAGTACATCAATTCAAAAAGAGAGCATGTAAATATTACATCAATTTTAAGCATCCATAGATTCAATAGAAAGAACAACCCCTCTTAAATCTCAAAAACATGTTTAATTTGGGAAGGGAAGAGAATATCAACATATTGATTGAGATAGAAGATGAATGTATCCATGTTATTTCATTCAAACCTTGCCTAAAAATCTTAATTACTTATGTGGTGATCTTATTTTTCCTACAACATTAACATCAAAAACATTAGCCAACAATTCTTCTAACAAATTTTTGTTGAAGGCCAAGATGGAACTATTGACTCAATCTTGAATTTCCCTCTTAATAAAGGAGTTTATGAGATGCTTGCCTCATTGCTCCTTTCCCAATATCAGGATCATATTCAATAAAAAATATTCATATAGAGTGGCATCATAATATGATCACCATTGAAACAATGTGTCACAATCTTATATTTTATTTCTTTTGCTAAACCAATTATCTTAGCATTTAAGAGTCATTTGATTTATATTTATGCATCCTCCATTGAAAATAATTGATTACAAGCAACATTCATCCATTGAGCCATTGATGTTATAAACGGTAGAAAGGTTCAAAATAAAATGAAACAAATACAACATACATTCTTTAAAGGACTTGTGAAATAAGTACTTCTGATAGTTCTCGCTTCCATCGCTAAAAATTCTTAGACACTCTAAGTTCTAAACACACTTATCTAAAGAGAAAATTCTATTTGCCTCCAAAATAATATCGAGGTCCTTCCCAGATTATACTTGTTTTGTCCTTGGTTATCTCTATTCCCAGATTATACCTTGTTGCACCTAGATATTTCATTTCGAACTTTGCAGACAACTGAGATTTAAGATCAGAAATCATAGACTTACTATTCCCTATGAACAACATATTATCCACGTACAGGGTAATAACAAGCACACAATCATTTTCAAATTTATAATAAACACAATGATCAGATTTTGATCTAAAAAATACCATAGACAACACAAATGTGTCAAATTTATGGTACCACATTCTAGGAGACTGCTTCAAACCATACAAATATTTCTTTAATTTACATAGCAAATTTTGTTTACCTTTTTCAACGAAGTGCTCAGGCTGGGACATACAAATCTTTTCTTCTAGCTCACCATGGAGAAACACTATCTTCACATCCATATGCTCAATTTCTAAATCATATGCTATTGCCAACGATAACAAAAATCTGATAGATGTCAGCTTTGCTACAGGGGAAAAAATCTCTCCATAGTCAATTCCCTCAATCTAGGAAAATCCCTTTGCAACTAATCTTGCCTTATACTTCTCAACACTGCCATCTAGTCCAGTCTTCTTTTTGAATACCCACTTACAGCTAATAGGCTTTTTCCCTTTAGGTAAAGGTACCAAATCCTAGGTTTCATTCTTCTTCAATGAATCCATTTCTTCATTCATGGCTTCAAGCCAAGAATTTGAATCAAACATGCTAATTGCTTCTTTTACGGTCCTAGGCTCATCAATGCTAGTAATTAAGGCATAGGGACAATTCAAATCTAACATTGAGAAACCATACATTTCAGGTTGTCATTTTTTTCATGTAGACCTTCTTACTGGTTGAGGTTGTGGTTCTTCATCTTCAAAACTCTCAGAGCTGCTTGAACTCTCCTTAGTTTCAGGTACACCATGCAGTTCTTCCTTTTTTGGAGTTTGAGGAATCTCAACTACATCATTCTTCTTTCTCTTTGATTTATCTGGAGCTGTGGATCACTTACTGAAGGTTTCAACTCATGAAATATTACACTTCTGTTGTACAAAACCTTCTCAGTCACAGGTTTCAAAGCTTGTATCCCTTCACACAAATGCCATAGTTGATGAGGATACATTTTATAGCCTTGTTATCTAGCTTTGATCTTTTCTCATTTGGCACATATGCATATGCCTCACAGCCAAAGACACAAACATGTCTAAGAGAGGGATTCTTATCAGACCATGCTTCCAAAGGTGTCTTATCAACAAGAGCAGAGCAAGGAGAATGATTTACTAGGTAACATGTTGTAGCCACAAACTCAACCCATAAATTCTGCTCCAGACCAACACCGCTCAACATACTCCTTGCTTTTTCCATTAGCGTCCTGTTCATCCTTTCAACAACTCCATTTTGTTGTGGAGTATAAGGTGTAGTTTTATTCCTTTTAATTCCATGATTTGTGCAATACCTTTCAAAATCTGCAGAACAAAACTCACCGCCATTGTATGTCCTCAAGCATTTAATTTTCCTTCCAGTCTGATTCTTTACCAAATTTTTAAATTCTTTAAATTGATTGAACACTTTTGATTTACTTTTAAGAAAGTATACAAATTCCCTTCTCAAACAATCATCAATAAAAGAAACATAATATCTAGAATTCGATAACGAAGGAACATTAATTGGACCAAACACATCAGAATGAGCATTATCCAGTACACCAAAATATTTATGAGGACTTGAGTAAAATGAAACAAGGTGCTATTTTCCATAAATACAGTGTTCGCACAAATTGAACTCAAGGTTACAATCATCAAGCCCTTCTACAAAAAATTTATTCTTCAAGGTTTTTAAACCTTTCTCACCTATGTGACCAAGTCTATGATGCCACAACATAGTCTTCTCTACTGGGAGTTTCACCTCCATTGCATTTGTAGTCAGAGAAGTGTCTTCATCTTCCTCTACAGGAACAACTTTGCTTGAATTTACAGAGGCATTGTTACATTGAACAAGATGTGCATCCAACTTGTACAAAGTGCCAGTACAAACAACCTTAGCCAACACCATTGCACCTCTAGCAATTTTACATCCTTTACTTGAGAAAGAAACTTCTACACCAACATCATTTAACTTACTGATAGAAAGAAGATTACGAGCCAGACTTGGTATGTGTAGTACGCCACCAATTCTGGCTCTTCCTCTTCCAACAATCTCCAACGTTGAATCACTTTCCAGGTACACCTTTCCATTGTCATAATTCTCATACTTGGAGAGCCAGTCTCTATGAGACGTCATGTGAAAGGATGCACCCGAGTCAATCAACCAAACACCATCTGATGCCTGAGTTGCCAAGGCTGCAATGAAAGTGTTTGCATCACTCTGAGAAGATTCATTGTTTGAGGCATTCTTCTTCTTCTTCTCCTTACAATCCTTTCAGATGCGACCAGATTGCTCATAGTTCCAAAATTTCACCTTGGAATTTTTACCAGGAGACTTTGTTCTCCTTGCAGATTTGGATTTGGACTTCTTGTCCTTCTTCTTGCCTTTCTCCTTTGGTCTACCTCGAACAACAAGAGCCTCTTTGGCTATCTTTGAAGACTTCCTACGCATCTCTTCAAACAACAGTGAGGCAACAACATCTTCCATATTGAAAGTAGTGGTTGTACTTCCAATGGCCATTACAAGATGATCCTAACTGTCAGGTAACGAACATAACAGGAGCATGCAACGATCCTCCTCCTCAGTCTTTACACCTACAAACACCAACTGAGTAACACTCATGTTAAATGAGTTCAGATGGTCTGTAACAAATGCACCTTCTTCCATCTTCAAGGAGTACAACTTCTTCCTCAGGAATAACTTATTTACTAGAGACTTTCCCTGATAAATATCACCAAGATTCTTCCATAATGAAGTTGCAGACTTATCCTCATGGACATTTAGGAGTATAGAACCAGCTAGACTCAGTATTATTAGACCTCTTATTTTTCTATCTGCAAGGTCCCAATACTCTTGCTTCATGCCTTGTGGCATAGTTCCAGACATTGCTACCTAGAGGTCTCTATCCACAAGTAAGTATTCCATTTTGAGTTTCCATAACTCAAAGTTGCTGCCATTGAATTTTTCAATCTCTACTCTACCTGATGTACTCATCATCTCAAACAAAAACAAGTTTTAACTTTGCAAGACTCCCACTGGAACAGTATTAGCACAAAAAATAACCTTTCTAACAAGGATAACACAACTGGCCAAGCTTTGATACCACTTGAATGGAAAAGCGATGCAGTGCAGAATACCTCCCTAACACTAATACAACAGAGGAGGAGAGTAAAATCAGGTTCTATAGCTTCTTAAAAAGCTTCTGAGATGAATACATACAACTTAAATGAGATAAACAAAAAAATGCATTCATAGATAACACAAGTATTTACGTGGGAAAACCCTTTTAGGTAAAAAACCCACCACACCAAGCAAAGACTCTATATATTATAGTAAGAAAAATATTACATATATAGTTCAGTCTTCACTCTCTGATCTGAAGCTCACATCAACCCTTCGAGTATAATGCACTCACTGTTACAATGCTACTTTTTAAGAATACAATGAATACAACTCTAAGTTCAAGTTACTTCTACAACTCTACACTCAACTTACTTGACTTACACCGTCACCTTATGATTGATTTATACAATATTGTAATCGACTGACAAAGTCTTCTTTTTGCATTTAAACATTCCAACCAATCCCATGACTTTGATCCATGCCGCATTGTCCATCAAAACAAGTAATCGATCTGCTCAAATTGCATCGGGCCACCCAAGCATTAATTCCTTGCCTAAATCAAATTTTGTTCATCAGCCAAGCTCGACTTGTAATAATTGCTTTTTCCTTTTTGGTCTTCAGCCAATCAAATGTCAACATCTTGCCACTTTTCGCTTCCTCATTCACCTTTTGCTTTGACCACAAGTCAAACTCGGTCAACTGAGCTCCAAGCTCACCTTTCTTCACCACGCCACCGCTCCGAGTTCATTCACCCATCGTGGTGAGCTCATGTCGGTCCGAACTCGACCTTTAACCGCACCACTGCTATGCCTTCTAAGCCTCCCTGCAGTGTGGCAGTGACCGCCCAACAGACCACCACGGTCTTACCACATTACCACGAAGGCCGCTAGGCCACCATATAGTAGGGCGGTGATCGCCCTGGCTAACCACCAGTGGTCTCATCGTGGCCACTGCGGTGAGCATTGTCACCACCTACGGTGGGGCGGTAATCGCTAGGCCAACCGCAGGTGGCTTACTGCGGCCACTATGGTGAGCCAGTTCACCACCTATGGTAAGGTGGTGGCGGTTTGAAAAACTGCTAGCCTTACCGCTAGCAGTTTACTGCAACCATCACAATGAGCGTTCTTGCCACCTGCGGTAAGGCGATAAGCGATCACCGCAGACCACTAGCCGCCTACCGTGGTTCTGCCGAGCACCGCCTGCGGTAAGGCAGTGGCAGTCTACCAGACTTCCAACCCTTCATTGCGGTACCACCAGGAGTTAAGTAGACCACCGTGGTAAAGTGGTAAAGGTTGAAAGACATAAAAATTTTCCAAGTCTTCTTTTATAAGAGGTTTAAAGCTGGAAATTGAGAAATTTTTTCGCAACAAGAATCATCTTGAAACATCTCAAAATTATGTCAGAATGTCTTGAAACATCTCAAAAATGAATCATAATGTCTCAAAACATCTTGGAACATCTCAAAATTATCTTGGAATGTCTCAGAACATCTCAGAATATCTCAGAATCATCTCAGAATGTCTTAGAACATCTTAGAATCATCTCGCAACATCTCAGAACCATCTTGGAATGACTCAGAACATCTTAGGATCATCCCAGAACATCTCAGAATTGACCTACAACATCTCAGAATCATCTCACAACGTCCCAAAACATCACACAACATCATACCACATTGAAACGACATCTAAAAACCTAATTCTGCTATTAATTGAATAATGCAACATTATTTAATTAATTCACTTTTTCATAATTTCTAACAAATTAAATAAATTTAATTTAATTTAATAAAGTCCTAAAAAGCCTAAGTCTGCTATTAATTAAATAAAACAAAATTATTTGATTAATTCATGTTTCATCATTTTGACCAATTAAATAAATTACATTTATTTAATGAAATCCTAATCTCACTTTATTTCGTCCCAATTAATTAAATACGTTGCTAAATCACCTTATTCCCCTAGGTTGATTAAATTATTAAATCATAATAATTTAATTATGACACCTTCCCTCCAAAATTTGAATAATTAAATCAAACTATTCAAATCAATTATCAAAAATCAAATCAAACTAATGCAATTTTGTTTGCAAAAGTCAAAGTTGATTTGCATGATCAACTCCAAAAAGGAATTAATTATTTAAATCAACTAATTCATATTCCTCACCCACTTTCTGATTGAGAAAATTACGATTGCTGACTAAGCAATCTAATTGGTTAACTAATCAATCTAAATTGCTAACTGAGCAATCTAAGTTGTTAACTAATCAATCAATTTCCTAACTAAGCCATCTAAATCCTGACTGATCAATCTAAAATCTTGACTAATCAATCTAATCCCTGATTAGCCAATCTATTTCTCAATCACACAAATTGTACAATCAACTTTGCACAATCTTCTCATGTATAAATCCTCTCAATACATTTCAACCGTTGATCTAGATATTCTCCAACACGATTTTGATCATCCATTTCAAATCTCATTTTCTATATAACTAAATTCTTTCCTCACAAATAAGGATCAGAGAATCAACATCATTTGCACAATGAAGTACTACCGACATTGACAACCACCATTGTTAGTACTTCAACCTCATTTCTTCGATCAACCAACATCAAGTAATCACTCCTCAAGCTTTTGCACACAAACTTTGGAGGCTTCACAGTGATAAGAACAACCCAACATCAGGTGAATACGCTTCACTATGGGATGGTAACACTGTGATTTTTGTTTACATTCAATTCAATAATCGTAGATTTCTTAGTGTATGTTCAAATAACTTAGTTTCATTTTGTATGTGTAGGATTAGATCTTAGATTAATATGTTTGATCTTAGTTAAGATTCTTGTTTCAATCATGTTTGATCTTGTTTGCATCTAACATTGTACCCCTCACACATTCAGGCACACCAGGTGGGACACTTTTCCCCTCAACTAACATTCGTTTGAGCTATTTTTGAAGTTGTAGGTCTCGAAAGTGCACTTGATGAAGTTTTCACGCACTGCCGGGAAGAACTGTGCACTTGACTTTCAAGAAAACTAAGCACTTGCAACAATAATTGCACACTTTCCATGGGAACCACACACTTGCAACAAGATCAATGAACTTGCTTCAAAACCCTCGCATTTTCTTTTGACAGTGGTAGCATCTGCTCTCATATTTGAGCATCCATTTTTGATAGGGGCACTTTTGCATTTTTTTATGAGCATTTGCTCTAAGAACTGAGCAGTTGCTCTGACAAACAAGTGCACGGATCCTGCGTTATTGTAATGAACTTCTCCACTAACTTTTTCTTGTTTTTGAATGTGTAACAGGTATTAATAGATTTGATGTAGGATTCAAGTGACTTTAACTCATTTTTTTATAAGGAAGACGATTGGTTAGAGGTTTCTAGATCCACAAATAGTTTTTATTAATTTAGGAACTCTTGATTTTGGTGCTCTAAAAAGAACAACAAAAACTCACATATGATTTTGGTGTTGTTAAAATTGAACCATTTTTGAGATTTCTTAACTTAGGAAAACTTTTTGAGATTTCTTAACTTAGGAAAACTTGATTTTGTTGCTCTAAAAAGAACAACAAAAAACACATTTGTTTTTAGTGTTATTAAAATTGAACCAATTTCAAGCTTTCTTACATTAGGAACTCTTATTTTGGTGCTCATAAAATGAAAAAAAAAAGACTTCAATTTTGGGGCTCTAAAAATGAACACATTTCATCTTTTCATAATTAGGAACTTTAATTTTGGTGCATAAAAAGAACAAAAAATGATTTCCATTTTGTTGATGCATGCTCGATTTACTTTTGTTGACCAAGTTAGAACCATGACTGATTTCTTAGAAATACGCAAGTTTGGGGCTTAAAAATGAACATGTTATTTCTTTTGTATTGCACCATTGCTATCTTAAATGACTGATTACTAGAATACTTCCTATTGGTACAAATAAAAAGAACAATTTGTTTATGTTATTCACACATTTTTGGGGATAACACCACTCAAGGTGTTTAAAAAGAATCAATTTGCTATGAATTGTTCATTGTGCATTCAGTGATTGGCAAGCTAAAGTGTTTTATCTTATCCCCTCACACCTTTTTGCGATCTTGGGTGAGCAAAAAAATATTTTTTGAGCTTTGCACTTTTATTTTCAAGTTTTACCTTAAAGAGGGGGCTTGCTTTGAGACACATGTTGCACTGGAGAACTCATTGCAAGGTCTCGAAGCACATTTACTGGTGGGATATATCAAAGGTTGTGAAATTGTAAGAAAGTAGCTTCAAGTTGTGTTGATAGCAGACTGCACCTAATCCCACGCCTTAAGTGGCCAATGGGTGAGTGTCAATTTTCTGCATTCATAGTTATCACTAAGAACCAAATTGTTTTAGAAGCCACCCTATTATCCAAATAAATTCTTTGAAAGTAGTGCATCGAAATTTACTTTCAAGATGTTACTTGGCATGTCTGACTATAGGCCCGCACCATAAGTTGAATGTAAAATAATCTCTTTGAAGCATGAGGCAAGCCTACCTAAAATAATGGTGTCTACCCCTAGGGTTGTAAATGCTTGTTTATGTTAAACTTTCCAATTACATTCAAAACAATTTGACATCAAATTCTATGGTTGATTTAAAGGAAAATAACACATTCAAACAAGCACTGAATGAGATGATTGAATCACAAACCCTTTGACTTGGTGTATACTTGTGAAATAATCCTTATGTTTTCACTCCTTGAAAGGATCTTTCCTTAAAGGTTTCCGAATATTCAGGCTTTTATTTTAGGTTACATTAATCAAAGTAAACATTTGGTAACTGTGGCTTGAGTGTTGTGATTTCACAACTTAAGCTCTAGACATGAAGGTCACATAATTCCATGCTTGTTGAGATAGTCCAAGTGTTGTTTTATCACTTGCCATATTCCAAACATAAAGAAAGTTGTTTATAGGAACATTGTTCGAACCAAACAATTGAAAAACTAGATAAGTCACATAGTCCCTCATCCATTATTTCCATCCTACTTATTAGAAATCAAAATCAAACAAACCATCAGGATCATTACTTCACTCAGACGTGTATGATGTCAATAGTTACTTGGGACTCATAGATAGTACAAGTAACCTTTCTCGCAACATATCCTGTAGACAAGAAATTGGAATATCAACCCTAGTTCTTCAACATTTTGATTTCCAAAAAGTAGTACCATTCCAAAACAACACTCAAACCCTAGGGTCTTGAGCTTCACAACAACCATCTCACAACACCATTACACCTTATGACCATCTGGAAACCAACTGCTCCAATTCAGAAACTGGACCTTTTAGCACTGATCCGTCAACCTAGTCTCACATACATCGAAGGTGAACAAACAAACATCATAAGAAATTTGAGAACCTTCATATTCTAGAAGAACGAAACACCCAGCAATCAGAAGACCTGTGTTACCACCACCCACGTGGCAATAGAAATAAATCCCTCATGCTATTTGGCAAGTGAAAGATCCTTAGGACCAAAAAAATCAAGATCCTGAGGCGTAAATGTATACTTTGGCTTTCAAAGAACTGTCCTACAATTTTTTTTGCCAAAGGTTTCATCTCAAGAAGATATCACACCCGCCAAAATCGGCTAGACTTTTTCTATTATTGCTTTGCACCAATAGGCCAAGTCTTTTCTAGAGATTAGGAGTTATGAAAAAAATTCACAAAAAGCTTGGCAGTTGTTTATGACAACTACAAGATCACAACATAGGAAGAAAATGGAAGCAAGCAAGAACAACACCGTGAATGATGGAAGTGGCCCATGAATATATAAACCAAGTGACCTTTTGATAGGGTATTGAGTATCAAAACATCCCCAAAAAAATGTTAACATCAATCCATTACCCAAATCACTCTTATCAAGGGTCACAACATCAAGTAGGGAAACAACATCAAGGGTTTCAAAACCCCCATCAAGGAATAAGTCCAAAACATCAAATTTCCCTAAATAAAATTGAGAGAGATCTTGAGGAAATTAAACGAAATCAAAATCTAATGTATCACCAATGCCATGTGCAAATTCAAAAAATTACATACCCACAGGCAATGGACATAATTCCACAAACACCTCAATATCCACATCAACAACAATTCCAATATCCATAGTATCAAGAAGTTCATCAACACCAAAATGTACCTCAAGTGCAATATCAAAATATACCTCAATCACAATATCAAGAAGTTTTGCAACACCAAAATGTACCTCAAGTGCAATATCAAAATATACCTCAGTCATAGTATCAAGAAGTTCCATAACACCAAAATGTACCTCAAGTGCAATATCAAAATGTACCTCAAACACAATATCAAGGAGTTCTACAAAATCAAGAGCAAAACAATCAAGAAAAGCCACAAAGGAAAGATTACCAACCGGGAAGGAAATTCACCCATTTGGGAGAGACTTTAGAGGTAATCATGCACAAACTAGTACAATAGGAACTTATCAAAATCAACGATATTCCAACTTATGGTGAACCAAACTTTAAACTCCCTTGGTATAACCAATACGAATAATGTGAGTTCCACAAAATCAAGGGTCACATAATGAATAAATGCACAACACTCCAACATCTCATCCAAGACCTTATTGATCAAGGAGAAATAACTATTGAAGACAACATTCAAGGTTCATCTACTAATGACAACATGGACAATGTCTCAAACTCAAAGGTTCAAAACAATGATCAAGAGTTATCTATCACTGATCACTTTAACAATGTCTCTACATCATATAGTGAGCAAGAGGACATACATCAAGAATTTAATCCCAAGAATGATAAAACTCAATCACCCATGTCTACCAATGTGCCAATCCAATATATATTGACACCATCCAACCTCATGGCAGTACATATTGATAATCAAGACTCTTAATCCAACACTTATACCCAATGCAGAAAATGTAAGCCAAGAGTTATTGCCCCTATGTCCACATTTTGAATAAATCCAAGGATCCTTTGCAAGAAATCCCTTCTTTGAAATTGATCCATATCAAGAATGTGATCCAAAGCATATCAAAGATGATACCACACAAAGTCAAGATCAAGAATCCCTATCATCAAAATACAACAATGACGATAGATATCTTCCAAGACATCCCATGTTTTCCAAAAGAAGAAAAAATCCATAAACCAAGCACACATACATCTACCCATGAGATGCCTAATCCTAATGAACATGTCGATGATCTTCATCCCAAAAAAGAGTCTCATATTCTTGATATCATTACCAAGGAACAAGAGTCTCCTACTCTTAAAATTTGTACATAAGATCAAGACATAGCATAAGCTAGAGACATATCAGAAAGGGATCATGAAGAAGACTTATACATAAGTTGTGAATCAAAAACATCCTATATTGACATATCAGAAGGGGATCATGAAGAGGACTTATACATAAGTTGTGAATTAGAAACATCCTATGAAGGCATATCAAAAATGAATCATGTGGGAGACTTTTTTGTGGATAGTAAATCAAAAACACCTCTTGAAGAAGCATTAAAATCTAATATTTCATAGGATCAGGTCGAATATATCAATCCATAAGTTATCCCACATATGGAGGATCCTGTCACTTATAAAATTGGATCACTTACCTTTGTCCAAGAAAGCTATAGTACCAATGAAAAAGATATCACCTTTGAAGATCCATAGTGGAGCAAAGAAGGATTAGCACCTTATTTCCAAGACAAAAAATATCCTATTGCAAATAAGATATTTCAATGGATGCATGATCAAGGAAGAGGATTAGGCCTACATGAATAGGGTATCTTAGAACTAGTGCAAATTATTAGCAATCCTAAGCATCAAGGTCTTGGCTATTCAAAGAAATCTAAGAATATCAATGTTACCTCTATAATACTGGGGGAAACTTTATCTAATGTAAACACCAACATGGGGAGCATGAAGAGTCCTTGTGATGAAACTGCTACCAACGCTACAACTAGCCATATTAGGAATCATCATCCACACATATTTACACCCTCTAATTGGGACCAAAAATAAGAGAAAAAGCTATATCCAAGAACGAAACAAGTCATTGAAGCAAAATAATCAAAAAAACAAAATGGACAAGAAAAATTCAAATGGATACAAAAGAAAAAGAAATAAAATCATCCCTATCAAACTCCATTAGTCAAAGAAACTATGAGGCAAAATAAAAATGGGAAGTTCATCCATCAAAGATGTCCAACAATACAAAATAAAGCTTCAAGAGCAACTTACAAGGTATATCAAGACATTGGTCCTAATAGAATATCCATATCGACCCATCATTTCTCATCATCCCAAGTTTGGAGAGTCAAAGGTTCCAAATTGTCAACCAATCCATCTAATTATCATATCCCTCAACACATTTCACCATCCAAGATATCCAAATATCACATTGACCATGTGTTGGCAACAAATATTTATCGTAAGGACTCTAAGGAACTCTATCAGGATGTGCGCAGCAAGGTAAGGTTAACTCTAGCATCGACAAAGAAGACAAGAATTTCCAGGGGTTACATTCAAGCCCTCGTATCCTAGAAAAACAACTCCTCCAAGCAAGATATCATTGGCACGCCATGACAAAAACAACCATATCAGCACTAGTAGCATCTACATCAACACCACCAGGTGGTTCAACATGAGAAAAAAATAATCACCATGATGAAAACTTGGTAAATAGGTGTCTTGTGTGACATTAGAAATAAAAAAATCAATAAAAAATCAAGAAAAAAATCATCCTCTAGTGAAAACCACTATGGTGGAGCTTTGGACAAGTACCATGATGAAAACCTAGAAAATAGGCATAATGTGTAGAATCGAGCATCTACGTGCACCATTTCAAGTGGAAGAATCTCAACTTATCCATGATAAATCTAATCCATTTTTTTCAAAATCCAACTTATCTTGATCTTGACAAATGTTTGGTGAACACTTTACAATTGTTTATGAAAATCATCTTGAAATGGGTCACTATCATTGATCCTATCAAATCCAACATTATCTAAGTCATGAGGCATTGTCTAAAAGGGCATAATCTATCCAAACATGTTATCTTATCACAAGATAATCCATCACCTACATTGCTAGACACTGGGGGAAAATGTTTGCATCTTGCTTCAAAATAAATCTTGATCTATGTCTTCTAACTCACAGTGTGATCTAGCCATTATCCCATCAACAAGGTATTCCACCAACACACTATTAGGGTAACCTTCGAAACAGTTTGTCCCAACGACAAGGTGTACCACCAACGCACTACCAAGGTAACCTTCAAAGATGAAAACAACATGGATTATTCCTTCACTTAACAAGTCTAAGATATCGATAGTTGCTTGAACCCCACAACTAGTTCAAGTAAGCTTTTCCACAACATATCCTCTAGAAAAAAAGTGAAGTATCAATCCAAGTTTTCAACATCTTACACCCCAGGCAAAAGGGTAAAAATCTAAAAAACATCTGAAAAACACCAGAAAAATCCAAAAAAACATCGTTGGATTATTCCTTCACTCTAAACAATCTAAGATATCAATAGTTTCTTGAACTTGACAACTAGTTCAAGTAGATTTCTTGCAACATATCCTCTAGACATGGAAGTGGATTATCAATCTAAGAATTATTTATCCCAAAAAAAAGTTTATGCTTTGAGTCAAACTGTTGAACTACGTGGTCTTTGCGTGTAAAATGTAGGCAAGGCTTATCAACCATGAGGCCTTAGGTTAGTCCCATTAGGTTTTTATTAGGCTTTCTTCCAACTTAGTCAAAAATAAAAAATCCAAACAAATCAAAAAATTCCAAAATCCAAAATCATTCAAAACCCATGAAACTGGTAATAGGATCAAATAGGTGTCGAGGTAGTCTCTCCCTCGGTTGCAGCGGTTTGAGGACAACCTGCAATCATTTTAACCCATGATGTTAAGGTTTCACTTTGAACATGTCAAGCAACACAAAATGACACAAAAAATGATGACAAACGACATTTAGGATGACAACAAGCAAATGCTAACATGGTTTAAATGAAACAAAGGAAACTACAAGCTCATGACACCAATGGAAAATTTAACTATACAAAAATTGAAAACCACCTACACCATTGCAAAGATCATGAAATTCTACCCCATTTAAAAAAAAGCACTGAAAAATACTTCCGTATAACCAAGATATGGTCGTTTGAAGATAGGGTAAAAATTACAAGTCACGGAGAAAACAAAAGAAAGGTTTCAAGATTTTACAGCAAGTGCGAGCTTTTATTGCAAGCGCAAGGTTTTCAGATGCAAGACTTTAAAGCAAGTGCAAGCTTCTTAAGCAAGGGCGAGGAAAAAGCTCCAAAACAAGCAAAAGCGAGGTTTTCAGGCAAGGTGAGGTTTTAGGTGAAGTGCATGAAACAAAAGTGAGGTTTTAAGTCAAGAGTGAGGTTTTAGGTCAAGGGAGAGGGTTTAAAGGTCAAGTGCGAGGTTCTCACCTAGAAAATGCAAGGAAAATGATGTAGATGCTTAGTTATAACCAGAACTTCACTATTGACTCAAGAAATAGTGTACATGCAATACGAGAGCATAACAAGATGAAAATGAGAAGCAACAAGGTGCATTCCAAGACACTAATTCCTACAAGACATCCAAACTCTTGAAATACATCCATGTGATGTGAGGTTCCCCAAATCCTCGCCATAGCTATTTGACAATCGACAAAACAAAAATATTTAGATATCTTGAAAACACAACAAAAACTACATCAAAAAGCACAATTTTTTTTGAAAAAGCACAAAAACATTTGAAAAATCTCAAAAATACTATTTCCACCATCACCTATTTGCAATAAAGGTTCATCCATAATAAAAAGATCATCACACTCACCCTTTGACAAAACAGATAAATAAGAAAAGCAACATCAAAAGCTAGAACCTTCAGGAAAAAAATCACAAGGATTTGAATGCAAGTAGACAAAAGAAAATCCAAGTACAACTACCTATCTATTGAAAATTCCCAACAACATCCTGAGATATATCTTAATGGATCCATTCCTACAATAGACATGATCAACATCAGATAATAGTCCCATAACAGATAGAGCAAGTGATACGACAAAATTGTTTTTATCTTTTTATAGTCTTATATTTTTTATTTACATTTTTGACTCATTTCGAGGATCTCTCAAGGATGTCCATAAGGATTTAGAGAGGGAGGAATGAGGGCAGTTGTGCATCATTTTTGTTTTCTGTTTGTTGGATATTTTTTTTATACTACCACGGTGAATACTTGCTTTGTTTTGTGTGTGGAAGTTTTTTCGAAGCATTTCATGTAGTAGTGACATGTTAGGTTCTTCATACCTCTTGTGTTACTAGTTCGACATGTTCTAAAGCTTCTCACCCATACGCTCTACAGGGTTTTTGTATGTTTAGTATGAGCAAGAGTACTCCTTGTTTGTAGAGTCAAAGTCCACACAATGGATACAAAGTCACCTTGGTCATTAATATCCTGGTGCATCATATCTGTTTGCTACATCAAACATGGTTGTTTAAATTGCGAAGCCTCCGAGAAAATCAAAAGCAACTCATCAATGACTAATATCATCCAATTTCTTCTATCTTATCAAATCTTACCAAAATTTTCTTCTAATCAACATTTCTTTTTTTAGCCCTTGCACTTAACACATCACATCAGCTTCTCAAAAAATTTGGTTCATTATCCAAAATTTTCACCAAATTTCCCGAGGGGGCACCAAGCTATCCCATCTGGGGCATACTGGGGAAACTCTTACACTTGGGGCATATCGGGGAAATGTTCTTTGAAGCAAAGAAACCAATACTTTGTCTCAAAGAAGGGAAAAATGTAGACACCTAAAAATGTCCTAGCTTGCAAACTAGCATTTTGGCACTCATATTCGTCTATTAATTAAGTGATTTAACATCGTTTAATTAATTAATCATCAAACAACATCAAACAACATCAAACAACATTGAACATCATCACACAACATCCTATAATGTCTTGAAACACCTTGGAATTGTCTCATAATGACTTGGAACATCTCAGAACATCTTGAAGTTGTCTCGAAATGACTTGGAACATCTCAGAATCATCTTGAAATATCTCAGAACATCTTAGAATCATCTCATAACATGTTAGAATTGTCTTGGAATATCTTGGAACATCTTGAAAATGACTCAGAACATCTAAGAATCGTCTCGAAACATCTCAGAATCATCTCGAAACATCTCAAAATTATCTCAGAATATCTCGAAACATCTCAAAATCATCTCAGAATGTCTCGAAACATCTCAAAATCATTTCACAACATCTCAAAATCATCCCAGAATGACTCAGACCATCTTAGAATCGTCTTGAAACATCTCAGAATCATCCTAAAATGTCTCAGAATCATCCCACAATGTCCCGAAACATCACACAACATCACACCACATTGAAACGACATCTAAAACCCTAATTTTTCTATTAATTGAATAATAAAACATTATTTAATTAATTCACTTTTTCATCATTTTTGAAAAATTAAATAAATTTCATTTTATTTAATAAAGTCCTAAAAGCCCTAATTTTGCTATTAATTAAATAAAACAATATTTTTTGATTAACTCACGTTTCATCATTTCAACCAATTAAATAAATACATTTATTTAATGAATTCCTAATCTCACTTTATTTCGTCCTGATTAATTAAATAACACCAATTATTTAATTACGTCGCCAAATCACCTTATTCCCCTACGTTGATTAAATTATTAAATCATAATAACTTAATTATGACACTTTCCCTCCAAAATTTGAATAATTAAATCAAACTATTCAAATCAATTATCAAAAATCAAATCAAACTAATGCAACTTTATTTGCAAAAGTAAAACTTGATTTACACGTTCAACTCCAAAAAGGAATTAATTCATTAAATCAATTAATTCATATTCCTCACCCACTTTCTAATTGAGCGAATTATGTTTGTTGACTGAGCAATCTAATTTGTTAACTAATCAATCTAAATTACTAACTGAGCAATCTAAGTTGTTAACTAATCAATTAATTTCCTAACTAAGCCATCTAAATCCCGACTGATCATTATAAAATCTTGACCGATCAATCTAATCCCTGACTAGCCAATGTATTTATCAATCACAAAAATTGTGTAATCAACTTTGCACAATCTTCTCATGTCTAAATCCTCTCCACATTTCGACCATTGATCTGGATATTCTCCAACATGATCTTGATCGTCCATTTCAAATCTCATTTTCTATATAACAAAATTCTTTCCTCACAAATAAGGATTAGAGAATCAACATCATTTGCACAACAAAGTGTTGCTAGCATTCACAACCACCATTGTTAGTGCTTCAACCTCATTTCTTTGATCAATCAACATCAAGCAATTACTCCTCAAGCTTTTGCACACAAACTTTGGAGGCTTCATGGTGATAAGAACAACCCAACATCAGGTGAATACAATCCACTACGGGATGGTAACACTGTGCTTTTTGTTTACATTCAATTCAATAATCATAGATTTCTTAATTTATGTTGAAACAACTTAGTTTCATTTCGTATGTGTAGGATTAGATCTTAGATTACTATGTTTTATCTTAGTTTAGATTCTTGTTTCAAGCATGTTTGATCTTGTTTGTGTCTAACACTCTCCCCATCACAAAGTTGCAACTATTTGACATGGAATCATGGCCTTCAAATTTTAAGTACTCCACTTCACATTTGTCGTATTCTTTCAGCTATGTGACATACATTTTCAAAACGAGTGGTTATTATTTATTTGGTTACTGTACCTTTTTAAAGGGAATCACAATATTCTTAAGTCGAAATATTTAACTTACCACTTTAATAAAAAAATATCTTGAGTGATCATATCATCAAACTCAAGATTGAATTTTTAATAATAGTTTTTGATTAAGGAAAAAACAAGTTTTGAAGGGATCCTGAAACCCTTTAACAATAAAGAGAAGAAAGATATAGCACGATAAAGTTCAGAACAAAAAATAGAAAGTTGCCAACAAAGATAAAATTAAAAACCAACTCAAAGACACCACAACAAAAAACTAGTAGGAACCCAACATAAATCAAGTCGTTAGGCCAGTTTGCTCGGAATATCCACCACCTCAATCTCCAAATTGTTCATATTTATTGCTGCTTTCTTAATTTCCTGAATATCAACATGGGTCTTGTCAGACTTCCTTTTCATGTTGGCTCTGGTTCTTTTGCACGACCCTGCACCCTCTGCTTGGCTTTGTTCTTTCTCATCTTCCACATCCACAATAGTCCTTACTTGATAGGCCTTTTTAAAATTCTCAACCATCATGTTCATGGTGCTCACAATGGACTTCAGGATCTTGTGGCTCATTTCCAGAACCTTTTGAATTGACTCTTTAACATTCTTAAGTTTTTCGTCCATTTCAGATAGCTTGCCGTCGTGATTACTCTTGAATTGTTGTAAATCCTCCACAATTTTATTAAAGCAACCTACCATATATCTCTTTTCATCTCCAGTCCAAAAATCCTTCACCTTATCTCTATCCTTGTTAGTTTTATCCATCATTTCAATCTTTTCCAACTTGCTATTAAAAGCTCTTTGATTCAACTTAATCTCCTTAATCTCAAAGAAAACCCACCTAATCAACCAGATGAAATCCACAGACCCTTTGCGAGTGAGAGCAAGAATATCAATAGGAAACTCACGGTCAACCTTAAAGTAGTGATCATCCTCCTTGAGGTCACTGGGATACCGAGGCCTATCCTCCCTATCAATAGGATGGTAGTTGGAGTACTCAGATGAATGGGTTGGATGAGACTCATCTTGATTGGTTTCATAGGAGGGGTCCTCCACAACCTTCCTCTTACCCTTACCCTAAGTAGGAAACATTGGATTTACCTTTCGACTTCATTATAGTAACCTTAGAACCCGGGAAAATGACTTTAGCTCTGCCAGCAGAGATCATTGCACTAGGTTTAGGAAGGGCACAGGCTTTTGACTTACCTTTATTACTACCCTTCCTCACCACCTTTGAGGGACGCTCTTCCTCCTCCTCCATATCCATCTACCATTCATCCTTGTCTGTATAAATAGCACCCAATTCCTCCTTGGTAGAGGTAGAGTGGGGAGAAGGGGTCTGGTGGGTAAGAGCCAACATAGATTTAAAATGTTCATAAATAAGAACAAGAAAATCCTCGTGAAGAATGGGGTACCTCATCAGGTTCGACTTATGTTCCTAAAGACTAACATTCGGTGAAGTAGAGAGATAGAAAGGGAGGGAAACCTTAACCTGATACCTAAAATGATTCAGGAGCACAAAGTGATAGTCGAAAAACCTTGTATATCTTCCATCCAGCGTAATGTATTCCATAATTACTCTCAAAACCTCTCGTCAAATAAATTTAATCTTGGTGGAATCATAGCTGATTTTGGTAGCTCTCCGTAGGTCATTCTGCTTATCAATCTTTGGAAAAAAATTTAACGCATGGTCAGAGAGCTTTCTATCCCTATAGAACTTAAGCCCCTCCATGGACATCCCAGTGAAATCAATGATTAACTATTCATCAATGGCCACCTTTCTCCCAAAAATATTTATCTTGTCGTTGTTCCATTCCTTAGCAAAAAACCTGACAATCTCCTGATCCCTACCATGAAGTTTTTCAATGTAGTTCATAATTCCTCCCTTCTCTAGCAAATGCCAAACTTTATCATTACTCTTTAGCTCCTTACATTCCATCGGTTCCACCGTGCAATGCTCACCTCCCATGTTGACAATGGTGCAACCCTTCTGTGAAGACTCCAGAATGCCAAGAAACCTGATCGCCAAAATTCCCAAAAAGCATATGAAGAAAAAAATATCCAAGAGGCAATTAAAGCTATGGTACTCTAGCCCATGAAGAAAAATAATGAGACAACAATTCCAAGACTCCATGAAAAGACACACCACATCCTTAATCATTGTTTGATAGGGGAAATTGAACCTTCCCATGGATTCAATCATACATTAATAAGGCAGTGACATCAACCTCTAATCTATCACTCCTTTGCCACATCATTTTACCCTTAGCCTTAACCCCCTTATTGGAAAAGGAATCTGCCACCATGTTAATTTTATCTATAATCACGGGAAATGAAATGATTTTCAAAAGAGCTAATAATCTCCTTGGAGAGATTGATCCAATTCTCTATAGTCCAAGAGGGCTTTTGAAGACCCTTAATACATTGAATAATATTATTTGAATCCCCTTCAAGCCAAACATTTTTGAAATTCAATTGACGGGCTAAATTTGGGGCTTGAAAAGCCCCTATGGCTTCAACAAGGTGGCTAGTCTGGGTGCCCAAGGGGAGCGCCACTACTAAAATAAAATTTCCATTCTCATCCCTTATCACTCCCCCACACCCAACAGGCCCAAGATTTCCCTTTGCCACCTCGTCAAAGTTAATTTTCACCCAACCAGGAGGAGGGAGGTTCCAATGGATACCATCTCTAGGACCCTTTGTAGGTCTAAGAGCATAAGAAATATAAGCCTTGATCAACCACGCCTCAAAAAATTTGAGCTCATAATCTTGGCATTTGACCTTCTCTTTAGCCTTCGAGTTACAATTAAGCAAATAAATATTCTCTCATTGCTTTGATGATTTTATCAAAGACCACATCCTTAGAGAGAGAAGATTCCCAAAAGTTTATGTTGTTATGCTCTTTCCATATGCCCCAAGCAAGGTGTGGGAAAATATATCTCTAGAGAAATTTCAACACCTGATTATTTGAAGGAGCCTTCTATTGACAGTAGAAATCCCAAATTGAACCAGGAAAAACCCAATTAAGATTCCACAATTGCAAAATCCTGCACCAAATGTTATAGACAAAAGGACAAAGAAGAAAAATATGTGAAACAGTTTTAGCATCCACACAATAGAGGTAACATTTGTTAGGAAAAGAGAAACCACACTTACAAAGATTATCATTAGTCAAAATTTTGTTCTGGAGAAGGATCCACACAAAGATATTGATTTTGGGTATGAGGTTGTGCACCTAGGCCTTTTCCCAAATAGGAGGAGGGAAAATGTGGTGACAAGAGGCCGCTGCCAAAGAGACAAAGAAAATCCTAGAAGAAGACAATTTCCAAACCAATGTGTTCCCTTGGCCCCTCGAATTCAACACAACAAAGTTAAGGAGAGATTGCAGGGGGGAAAGGGTTGGATTGATTGTAGAGATACAAGCCCACTGATCATTCCTCCAATAGTCCCCAACATAGGTACCAAATCTGGCTTTGCACTCCTCCATGTGATTCCCAAAGGTAGGGATATCACAAAGAGGTTCATTCCCAATCCACTTATCTTCCGAGAACAATAGTTTTTTACCATCTCCAAGCTTTCATATCGTAGCTTTCCCAGCAAGATCCCTAGCATTAATAAAATTGTTCCAAAGAGTAGAGCCTGAAGGAAGAGTCTGAGAGCTAAGAAAATATTTGAGAGAAGCAACATCCCGTAAGTATTTACAATGCCAAATAGCATTCAACTCATGAACTTTAGAAAAGGTTCTCCAAACCTGCTTCGCCAAGAGGGCTTTATTAAATACTCTTAGGCTTCTCAAACCAAGACCCCCATACTTCTTGGTTTTCCACACACTCTCCTAGGCAACCAATAGAACCTGCTTCTTTTCCTCAACTCCTGACTAAAGAAAGCGTTTCTGAATTTTTTCAATAATTTCAGCAAATTTGGAAGGGATCTTGAACAGGCTTAAAGCATAGACCGACAAGTTTTGCAGAGAGGACTTGAGCATCAATACTTTTCCATATTGACTAAGAAGGCCCCCTTTCCATCCAACCAACTTTTGATTAAACCGGTCCATAAGAGAAATCCAAAAATATTCGGGTGGTTTGGTTCACAAAGGAAGCCCCAAATAAGTGGAAGGAAGATAATTAATAGCACAACCAATAATATCAACAATCTTCCTTTTCCTCGGTTCAGGAGTATTAAAAAAGAAGAGGGAGCTTTTTGCCCTATTGATTCTTTGCCCCAAGGCTTCCTTATAAAGAAAAAGGGAGCATTTCAAAGTTCTAGCTTCTCCAACTATAGCGCTTCCCATAAGAATAGTGTCATCAATAAATTGTTGATGAGAACACACAAGGTTAGCCAAAGACGGTCTTAACCCTTTCAAACTTCCTTCCACCACCTTTTTGTGCAAAATCCTTCCCAGACTTTCAGCCATAAGAGTAAAGAGAATAGGGGAGACATGATCTCCTTGTCTCATGCCTCTAGTGACATTAAAAAAATGGGAAGGGGACCCATTGATAATAACAACAATGCTGGTAGTAGAAATCATTTCCCTTATCAATTGCAAAAATCTCTCAGAAAACCCAAAAGCTCTTAAAATCTTCAGCAAAAACTCCCAGTCCACTCTATCATAGGCCTTGGACATATCTAGCTTACATAAGAAGCCTTGACTCTTAGACACCTCTATTGAATGAATATTCTCATGAACAGTGATGATAGAGTCCAAAATCTATCTTCCAAGGATGAAGCCATTTTGCTGGGGAGAGATTAGAAGCGAGAGAACACTAAGCAGCCTAGTAGTAACAACTTTAGAGATAAATTTTTAAAAGGAGTTGCATAAGATGATCGGGTGGAAATACTCAAAAGCATCAACTC
Source organism: Sequoiadendron giganteum (assembly GCA_007115665.2). Taxonomy (NCBI): domain Eukaryota; kingdom Viridiplantae; phylum Streptophyta; class Pinopsida; order Cupressales; family Cupressaceae; genus Sequoiadendron; species Sequoiadendron giganteum. The sequence goes on along the minus strand of CM021110.1, from coordinate 235,041,086 downwards.
AAGGGAACTTAGGGATAAGAGTAATAAAAGTATAGTTAAGCTCCTTCAACAATTTTCTTGATCCAAAGAAATCTTTCTCAACGTTAGTCACATCTTCAGCCACAATCTCCTAGAAAACTTGGAAAAAGAACATAGGAAAACCATCAGGCCCAGGGGCCTTGTTGCCCTCAAAATAAAAAACAACCTTTCTAACCTCTTCCATAGAAGCAATAGTGATCAAAGATCTATTATGATTCACATTCAAAATATTGGGAATAGCATCAATGAGAGTTTTTTCAGAATTCACATCCAACCTCCCATCAATAGATAAGAGATTAGCAAAGAACTGATTACCTCACTTCTTATCTCATCCTCTTTCTCAACTCTGGTTCCATTCTTCATAGTATGAGTGATATGATTAGACACCCTATGTTTCATGGTGGTCATGTGGAAGAATCTAGTATTCTTGTCCCCAGAGGAAATCCAAACCGATCTAGATCTCTATTTCCAAAATTCTTCTTCCTTAGAAATAATGTTGTGACAACTTGTAAGGATTTCATTCTCTTTGGAGAGGAGATCTCCCACATAACCATCTTTCTGAATTCTATCCTAGATATCCTTTAACTCCATCTGGATAGAAGACTTAGAAGCAAAAATGTCACCAAAAACTTCCTTATTCCAACATCTAACCTTAGTTTTAACCTCACTGAGCTTTTTGGCCACCTGAAACATAGCAGTGCCACTAACCTTTATGTTCCACCATTCATGAATGCAACTATAAATTTGAGGATGAGATAACCACATTCTTACAAATAAAAAAGGGAAGTTTCTCTTACCGGATACAGATTCAGCCAAAAATCTTATGGGGTAGTGATCTAAACCAATCCTAGAGAGAGCAATTAGAGAGCAGAAATAGTCCATCCAATTATTTAAAATTAAAGCTCTATCAAGCCAAACTTGAATAAGATCATTCCCATCCCTCTTGTTGGACCATGTGAATGTGGCTCCCTTAAGGTCCACATCGTGCAAGCATTGAGAGTTGATAAATTCCATCAAGTCCAATTTTCTGTCCATTTGTATCTGTGACCCTCCAAATTTTTCTGACACAAGCAAAGGAGTGTTAAAGTCACCCGTAATGATCCAGTTATCATTAGGGAAGCTTAGCCTGAAAGATGCGAGTCTTTTACAAAAAATCCATCTCATAGACCTGTTGTTGGGGGTATATATATTAGACAAAATCCAGCTGAAGCCATCTCTAATATGTTTGAATCTAGTAGCCACATGGTTAGCATCTTCCCAAACTGGTGTACCATGGAGATGATCTTGGTTCCAAAAAGTCACTAAACCTCTAGAAGCCCCCTTCGAACTCCTACCCTGAGCACCAAAATTCTTGAATTTTTTTATTCTTTCCACTCTATCCTTAGGCATCTTGGACTCCTAAATTATTAAAATATCAGGCTTATGGTCCCTAGTAAAATTGTGAAAAATTTCTTGTTTATGGGAGTTGTTTAGCCCTCGAATATTCCATGACATGAACTTCATTTCTTTGATGGGGTGCTACTTCGATAGATCTTCGGGATGGTTCTTTGGACCCCATCAATAATATTTTGGATGCATTCCTGCTCTCTATGCCACTTTGCTGATTTTCTACCTGAACTTCTTTGTATTCCACAATCTAATTTTGATCTATTTCTTGTAGAAACCCCCAACATATTGTTCCCTTTTTTTCTCTTCTTCTTTTCAACTTTTGTAAATGAGATATCCCCTTGAAGGTCCAAGTCCTCAAGACCCATGAATTCTTTCCCATCCATAAAGTCATCTCCTACGACATCATTAATGATTGGGGAATGCCCCAGGTCATTCCTCTCCTTACAGGTATCCTTTGAATTCCCAAATGTATCTCTCACAACCACCGAGGAACTTTGAGAGCCATCCTAGATAGAAGAGGGAAGAGCCTTCTCCCCAATTGCCACAAAGCCCTCCTCATGAATTTATTTACTTTCTGCCTCATGACCACAACAAGATGTTTCCTCCAAGTTCCTAGATAGGGTGTCTAGAACCCTCTTTTCTAAGTTCATGTTTTCATCAAACTTTCTAGTGCTCCCTCCATCTACCTTTTCATCCTCACCCTGGGACCCCTTGGTGCTCAAGTCCATAGCTTCTTTGTTTTGACCACTAGAAACATTATAAAAAAAATTCCCATTCATAGGTGCCTCAACATTTTTAGCTCCCAGGTTGGAGTTCTGGCCCTCCCCATTCTTATCTTGACCATTCGTAGAATTATTGAACTCATCCCCATTCACATCCTCCAGGGATTTCTCCAACGTTTTAGCCTTCCATATTTTGGTCTCCTTAAAAGATGACTTTGCATCAGGTTTGGAAACATTGCTTAGGCATTTCTTAGCCCAATGCCCCGATTTTTCGTAGGTAAAGAACACAAAAGGGAGAGTCTCAAACTCTATTGTTTGAACCCACTTTCCAAGTTTAGACACAATTTCTATAAAGGATGAAAAATCAGTAGACTGAGTAATACCTACACAGATCCTGGAAAAAACCATCCTTTTTCTAGCCAAGGTCATGGGATCTATAGATAATAGTTCCCCAAAAGAATTTGCAATTCCCCTAAAAACATCCTCATTCCAAAACTCCATAGGTAGGCCTAGTAAGTGAAACCACATAGGCACTGCTTCAAAAGAGGCATCTGAGAAGTCCATTTTCAAGGACCATTTCTCAATAGCCAAGGATGACTTACCAATGACCCAAGGGCCACCACACAATACATCAATATTATCCTCTTCACAAGAAAAAACAAAGAAGAAAACCCTTTGGCAGGGCTATAACCTCAATTTGTCCATTAGCTCTCCACTTCTTCCTAACAAAGTCCCTCACCACTTCAATATTTGGTCTTGGGCCCATAAATTATCCTGCCAACAAGGAAGCCATCAAAGAAACATTATGATCTATCACCGGGTCGGGAATAATAATAGCATACATCCCACTCAAAGGGACCAAGATATTGCTGACCGAAGGGAAAGTTGACTTACCAGCAGGCTTGGTGCCAAACAACGAAATCCATCTTCTTTTTGAATCCTCCCAAGCCTGGTCTCCCACCTCCTTCTCCGCTTCCTTGTTTTTCAAAAACCCGGTCCCACCAACCCCTCCATTTCAAGTAGGGCCAAAGAAAAACTTACCTCCAGGGTCCCTCTTACCACCTGGGTCCCCCTGCTTTCCTGGGCCCAATTCCATGGAAACTGCTCCCCCTGATCCTCACTCGCAATCTCCCCTGTCGCATCCATAGAAATACCTCCCCCCCAACAAAGATCCGACTTCCTTTGAACCAGACACCCGTTGCTAACCAGTAGAAAATTCAAATCCTCTTTCCTGCTGGCCCATCATTGACATATGATGATTCTACAAATAAAGTTATGCTTTATGGAAGTAACACCATTTTTTAAAGCTTCAACAACCTATCATGGTTTGAAACTTGCTCAGTCTAGAAAGGTTTTAGGAAGGTAATTTATTTGACTTTCAAATATATTCATTGGTTGGTATTAAATTTATATTAATTATATAATACTAGTATATGCATGTTTTCTATACTGATAATTTCCTATTTGGTGATATAGTTCTATGTAGTTCTATACTACATTTTTTTATAGATTTTGTATTCATTTTAGAGGGCTTTTCGCTAGAACCAACATTGTATCTTTGATTTACATGCATTCTAAATTGTACGACTTACCCCCAAAAAGTTTAATAAGTTAATTTTATTTATATCCTTTCCTTGTATGCTCCCACCTTATCCACATTAGGATTTTGATGAGCACAATGTGTTAAGGTTTCATATATTTTATTAGAGTAAATTATAAAAATAAAAAAATACAATTTGGGAAATTACATGAGGGGCTTACCATCCACTTCAACAAACCACTATATAGATCTAAATAGAAAAAAAGTATCATTATTAATGTACTGACATCCCAATTCATGACATATTTTCTCTCTCTCGAGCCTTCTAAATATATCCAAACATCACAATACCCCTAACATGATTAATAAAGTTACCAAACAATAAATCAATAAGGCTAAGACCTTTCTAATTAGGTTTACCTTTAGGAATACACAATTAATATCATTCCTTCTTATAATATTCCAAGGTTCATAAACATCAAGAGTTTTAAGTACCACTTAATAGTAAAATAAACCCTTGCAAGAACATATTTGTTAATAATATGCCTCCCTTGTTCTTGGGTTTGTAACAAATGTCCCAACCAACAATATGAATTTTCTTACCAAATTCCATCAAACCACAAGAAGTCCCTTAAAAAATTCTTAAGTTTCCTTGTGTGAGAAGATAAAACTAACAAGAAGAGACATATAAAGAGAAAGATACAAATAAATTCTTACAAATTTCAAACCTTCCTCTAATAGATAAAATATTATCTTGCCACTTAGAAACATTCTTAATTCTATCCATCACCCATATACTTTAAATCAAGGGAATAAATCAAATATAACACCCAAATACCTCCCTTCAAAGTATTCTTGTTACCTTTCACTATTCAAGATCTTAAAATATGTGACAAAAAAAATTGAGCAAATTAAAAAAGTATTTGGATGAGTACCCAAAGGAGAGGAAATTCTTGTAATTGGTCAACTGGGACATAGTGTGGAAACCAAAGTGAAATGAAGATCTTGGTATTAGGAAGATTCAAAAGATCACCAAAGTGCTTTTGGCCAATTTGTTCTGCAACTTCATGAAGGAAGACAAAGACTTGGTGGATATATGACATACAAATACTTATAGGAAGGAGATTCTAATTTAATTTATGCTATTGAAAGAGTTCCAAAAGGTTCTCTTATATTTAACAATATTATCAAAGTAAGAGACCTTCTTGAAAAATGTGTCTATTATAATTTAGGTAAGGGGGATCATATTAGGTTCTAGGATGACTACTTGTTAGAACTATGGACCCTTTCCTCTTTCCCTCATTTCTGTAAAATAATAGGGATGCTTACTAACTGAGTTAGAAAATTTATGGAAGGGTATTGAGCAGGGAAGGATCTAGAATAAAATGGAGGAATTTGTAGGAGTTTGATGCTATAGACCATGCTACTATTATTTTTGAGTTGTAATACATGCTTATCTAATTCATGTTGTTATACTTTCAATAGATAAATGTATCCTAGGCCTCAAACCATTATGTAAATAATTCATTACCCCTCTAACTCAAATCCCTAGTGCATAAGAATAAATGGATAAGATTTTGAAACTATAAAATTTGTTGCAAGTATGAAGGTGTTTTCATTGATGTCAATTGGTCAATTGGTTGTTGTTGTCATTGACATCATGGATGCATGTTATTGATTATATATGTCAAGGGTATTGAGAAAATTGTAATGAATAAAGGTTGCAGGTATTCAATGTTTTCTACGAGATTTGCTCCTATATTCGTGTGATTCAGATATGTTAATCATGGTTGTTGGAAGTTGCTATATCCAGACTTTGGGCTTTTGGATCGTTGTGCATTATGAGTTATGTTCACTAGTTGTGAACTGTGTTTTTCAGTGTATCTGGTTGAGGTTAGGGACAAATGTAGCTACTTTGGATTTCTTCTTGTTCGTGTCTTATGTCTTTCAGTTTTTAGGATAATTTGTTGAGGTTGTATTAAAGATAATTTTGTTATTTGGAAAGATTGGATCATGCTAAGGATGCACATGCTTAATTTTTCTATTTGTTTTACACTGGTTTGGCTGACCTTGTGTTAAACACTACTTATGAAGTTCATGAAAGCATGTTGGGGCATGTTGGGACTTATTTAGGTCCTCACTAAGTGTGTGGTTGGGTCGCCCTCATTCTAATTCCACCTTAGAATGTTTTTGCACCAAGCTAATTTTAATTTGTAAATACAAATGGTGTGTGTGGCTGACTTTGGATATGTTTCAAAATCGAAGATGGTATAAATATAGGATGGGTTACTGGTGAAATATATACAAAGAGATATATGTGAGATAGAGTGTGTGGTTGAGTAGATCAGTGTGATATCTAATTGCAGAGTGTCCATATGTAGTGAGCTAAAGGTGTACTCTATCAGTCAAGCATGTTTGCAAGTGTGTGGGTGAATTACGGTGGAGATATCTATTGCATTGAGATTGTCTTCTCTTTGTAAAAAACTCTTATGTCTTCTTTGTATCTATATGACAATGAGCCCTCTAGGTGGTTAACCCTTATTGGATAGTGAGTCTTGATCCAAACAATGAGTCATGTTTTGGCAGTGAGCCTTTATATTCAATTTTGATATTCTTTATATTGTGAGTTAATCCTCACTGTGGTTTTTTCCCTTATTGGGTTTTCCACGTAAATCTAGTGTTGTTGTGTGTGTATGATTTTTTATTCTTTTAGTTCCTACATTTACACTTAATGATTAATCATATTAGCAGAGTAAATTATTTGTGAATGATAATTTTATTAATCTCTAGTGAATGCTATAAAAGAAAAAATTTCTACAACCGATTCACCCCCTTTTAGTTGTCTTGTTCAACAATTGGTATTAGAGCTTGGTTCCTTGTATAATAGCTTAACCACTTAAGGAAGGTCTGGGATGGTGAGCAAGATCACTATTGAGTGTCCTAGGTTTGATGGGACAAACTGGGGCCTCTGGAAAATAAAGATGGAAGGATATTTGGAATACTATGGATATGATGTTGAGAAAGCTTATAAGCCCACATTTACTGCTCCTGCTAATGGTCCAAGTACAACTGATGAAATCAAGGCACATGAAGAAAATAATATAAGGAAAAGTAAATTTTGAAGAATATTCTTTCACAATTTGAGTTAATTAAAGTTGCAAATCTAAAGACTACCAAAGAGGTCTAGGATGCATTATAAATAAATCATGCAACAAAAGAAAAGGTCAAAGAAGAAAAGTTACATAACTTGGAAGCATAATTTGAAATCCTTCATATGTTTGAAGATGAGAAAATTAAATCCTATGTACAAAGAGTGGATGAGCTGGTAGGTGAAATGCAAGGACTTGGTGCAACAGTGGATGAATCCAATATTGTAAAGAAGATTCTCAAAAATATTCCCGATGCATATAGTGAAAAGGTATCTTCTATTGAAGAATATGTAGATTAAAAGACTTATACTAAAGATCAGTTTTTGGGTACTCTAACATCTTATGAATGAGAAAACCAAATTTGAGAAACAGATCCAAATCAAAAACTACGTTTTAAGGCTACATGTAGTGAAGATATGGATGAAGAGAACATCGATGAAGTGGAAGCTAAATTTGCGAGAAGAATGAAAAAGGGCTCTGGTAAGTATGAAGGTAAGTTACCTTTTAAATGATTTAGTTGTGGAGGAATTGGTCATTATGCTTCAAGATGTCTAGAAAGATAAGAAGAATAAAAAACATAGATTAAGCAAAGAAAACAAAGGTATCAATAGAGCATATTATGTGAATGAGGATGTTGGCATTTCTGATGAAGAATCTGATTATGGAGATTTTGATGACAATGAATGCTTGTTCTTGGCTATAAAAGATGAATTTGCTTCTACTAATACTAAAATTTAGGTGAGAAAGTGCTTCGAAAAAGAGTGAAGGTATGGTGATTTCTGCTCTTTATGCTAAAAAATAAAAGAACTATTGGGTTGTTGGCATTGGTTGTTCACATCACATGAATAGTGATAAGAGTAAGTTTATTAAACTTGAAAATTATGATGGAAGCTTAGTTAAATTTGGAGATGATATTGGTGCTAAGATTTGTGGAATAGGTTCAGTCAATTTTGATGGCAAGCATAATACTGATGATGTCTACTGTGTTAAGGGATTAAGGCATAATCTTTTGAGTGTTGGATAGATGTGTAGTAAAGGATACAATCTTGTATTTGAGGATGAAAGATGTGAAATCAAGAAAGGATCCAAAACAATGATTGTTTCTGGTAAGAAGTATGAAGGAAACATTTATCAACTTAAGGGTGCTAATGGAAATTGCTTTATGACTTAGATTAATGATAGTTGGTTATTGCACTAGAGGATGTGTCATATGAATTTTGATAGCTTGGAAAAAATCAGTGTTGTGCATGCTATAAGAGATCTACCAAGGATTACAAATCCTATTAATTCTATTTGCAAGAATTGTCAGTTTGGAAAGCAAGCTAGAAACAACTTCAGATCAAAGAAACAATCTACTACTAGAATAATGGATTTGATTCATACAAATCTTCGTGGTCCTACAAGAGTGAAAAGTCTACAAAGTGACATGTATTTTATTCTTTTGATTGATGATTACGCTAAATACACATGGGTTACTTTTCTTAGAGAGAAATATGATGCATTAGAAATATTCAAGGCATTTAAGGTTATGGTTGAAAATGAAGCAAATTTGAGAATAAAATGTTTAAGGTCTGATTGAGGTGGTGAATTCACCTTGAATGAGTTTAACATGTTTTGTGAAGTTCATGGAATAAAAAGACAACTATCTACTCCTAGAACTCCTCAGTAGAATGGAGTTGTTGAAAGGAAAATAAAAATTATCTAGGAAGTTGCTAGATCAATGATTACTGAGGTGGGTCTATCAAAAGTTTATTGGAGATAAGCTATTCATATTGTTGTTTATGTGTTCAATCGAGTTCAAGCAAAGGCTAATAGTACAAAGACACCCTATGAGCTATGGTGTGGAATAATTCCTATGGTCAAGTATTTCAAGGTATTTGGAAGCAAATGTTATATCAAAAGGGATGAAGAAAATTTAGGGAAGTTTGATGCTAGATGTGATGAAGGTATCTTCCTTGGATAATCTACTAGAAGAAAAGGTTACAAATGTTTCAATAAAAGGCTGAGAAAGATTATAGAAATCACAAATGTCAAGGTGGATGAAGCATTGAAAAATTCAATCAAAATTGATGGATATGTATTAGATGAACTTGATTGCATAGAAGTTGAAGAAGCTGTTGAAGAATAGGAAAAAAAGAATGAGGAAAAGGAAGCTCCAGTGGTGTCCCCAAAGACACCTAAATATGTGCAAAAGAATCATTCATAAAATCAAACCATTGGAGACAAGAGAAAATGAGTATTGACAAGAAGTAGAGTTGTTGTTGTTGTTAAGAGGATATTAAGGTATTTGAATGACACTCTAGATTATGGCTTGTGCTATCTTGGAAATACTGACTTTACACTAAGTGCTTATATAGATGCAGATTGGGAAGGTTGTGTCGATGAAAAAAAAAGTACAAGTGGTGGTGCATTCTTTCTTGGTTGTAGATTGATGTCATGGTTGAGTAAAAAGCAAGATTCAGTTTCCTTGTCTACTATTGAAGCTGAGTATATTGTTGTTGCATCTTGCTGCACATAATTTTAATAGATGAAATAGACACTGAAAGATATCAAAGTAATACACGATGATCCGATTTATATTTTTTATGATAATACAAGTGCAATTAAAATTTCAAAGAATCCAGTGAGAACTCAAGGACAAAGCACATATCTATTAGGTATCACTTTTTTAGAGAGAAGGTTGTGGAGAATGAAGTAAAGTTTGAGTATGTACCTACAAAGGATCGGATTGCTGATATATTTATGAAGGCTCTTCCTAAAGATACTTTTGAGTATCTCAGAGAGAGGTTAGGGGTTATCACCCCTCCTTTCTTGATCTAGATGCATATGGGGATGCATCAGTTAGTTGGATTTATGGATCTATCCTTCTTTTGCACTAATGTTTAGTGGCTACCTCTCAGGGGGTGTAGGTAGTATTTGGTGTTGTCATTGTACAGATTGTTTGGGTGTACTCCTAATGGGGAGTATTTAGTATTGGTAATGCTCTTAATGAAAAGGGGAAAACAATGCTAAAATTTCTTCTGCCTTTTCCATTGATGTCAAAGGGGGAGAAGAGTATCATGTAAAAAAGGTCTATCTAGAGAAAGTATCATGTGAAAAGCTTATCTCTTAAGTGGGAGAAAGTAAAATCATAAGAGTTGTGTTGTCTTTGATGGTTTTACACATCATGTGTTTCCATCAATGACAAAGGGGGAGATTGTTGCAAGTATGAAGGTGTTGTTATTGATGTCAATTGGTCAACTGGTTATCAACTAGTTGTTGTTGTCATTGACCTCATGGATATAGGTTATTGAATGTATATGTCGAGGATATTGAGAAAAATATAATGAAGAAAGGTTGCAAGTATTTAGTGTTTGCTTCGATATTTTCTCCCATGTTTGTGTGATTTAGATATGTTAATCATGGTTGTTGGAAGTTTCTATATCCAAACTGTGGGCTTCTGGATCATTTTATAATATGAGTTATGTTCACTGGCTATGAACTGTGTTTTTTAGTGTATCTGGCTGAGGTCAGGGAGAAATGTAGTTGCTCCAGATTTATTCTTGATCGTGTCTTATGTCTTGCAGTTTTCAAGATAAGCTGTTGAGGTCGTAGTGAAGATAATTTTGTTATCTAGAAAGATTAGATCATGCTAAGGATGCATGTGCTTAATTCTATTTTTTTTACACTAGTTTGGACGAACTTGTGTTAAACACTACTTAAAAAGTTCATGAAAACATGTTGGGACTTATTTAGGTCCTCACTAAGTTTGTGTTTGGGTCACCCTCATTCTAATTCCACCTTAGAATGTTTTTGCACTAACCTAATTTGAATTTGTAAATACAAATGGTGTGTTTGGTTGACTTTGGATATGTTTCAAAATTGAAGATGGTATAAATACAAGATGAGATATTAGTGAAAGATATATGAAGAGATAGATGCAAAATAGAGTGTGTGGTTGAGTAGATTAGTGCAATATCTAATTATAGTGTTCAGATGCAGTGAGTTGAAGGTGTACTTTATTAGTCAAGCATGTTTGCAAGTGTGTGAGCGAATTGTGGTGGAAATCTTTGTTGCATTGAGATTTTCTTCCCTTTGTAAAACATCTCTTGTATCTTCTTTATATCTATATGGCAGTGATCCCTCCAAGTGGTTAACCATTGTTGGACAATGAGTCCTGCTCCAAATAGCGAGTCTTGTTTTGGAAGTGAGCCTTCTCTAAGAGTGAACCTTTGTATTCAGTTTTGATATTCTTTATATTGTGAGCTAATCCTCATCGTGGTTTTTTCCCTTATTGGGATTTCCAGATAAATTTGGTGTTGTGTGTGTGGATTTTTCTTCTTCAATTCCTACATTTACACTTAATGATTAATCATATTAGTAGAGTAAAGGATTTGTGAATGATAATTGTATTAATCTCTGGTGAATGATGTAAGAGAAAAATTTGCTACAACTGATTCACCCCCCGCTCTTAGTTGTCTTGTTCAACGAAATAATCTTGAAGATCAACTTCTTTTGGCGCATTTTTATGCATGAGAAAATTATAATCCAAAACAATTTATAGTGGAGAGATTTATCCTTCCCCAATATATGCATCCTCTACCACTCTTATGAAGAAACTATTAATCATATTAAATTATTTATTGCAAATTCACTAGTAAGTTATGAGGTAAATTATTCAAAAAAATTAAGCTTAATTAGGTTTTTTTGTGGTCCTTGGAAGCCTTTGGGGTCTTCTAGTTCACCCTATTTACCCACCTTTTGATTAGGGGAATTTAGAGAGTTGCCCCCTGCATGTTGTCTAGAGTGTTTGGAAAGAAAGGAATAATAGGATTTCAATGACATATCTCAAAGTTATGAAATGTTTTTTTAGTTGGTTAACAAAGATATAATGTAAGATATGTATATTATTCTCATAAATTCATATGCCTCCATTATTAATAGGAATCCATGATTATTTTGGATTGGTGGTTAGAAGAGAGATTCAAAATATTGATTTCAATAAGCAAAGGAAGATGAAGAAAACAAGATGGAAGACTCCCTTAATTGGATGAGTTAAGTTGAACTTGGATGGGGATTCTAAAATAAATCTCAGTAATGCTAGTAGGGTAGGGGTAATTAAAGTGACAAAGGTGAGTTAATTGTTTCTTATGAAAGAAGCCTTGGGTTTAAAACTAATAATGAAGTGGAGGCAACAACAACCTTCTCGATCTTCATATTACTTATTTGATTGGATTAATTATTTTTATTCTAAAGGGAGATTACAAATTAATTATTGAAATCATTAATAAAAATTGTGAGCCTAGATGGAAGATAGGAAGTCTCATTTCTAAAATTAGACATTTTACTAAAAACTTTCTCTCAACTCTATCATTCATGTCTACAAAGAAGGCAATAAATTGGCTAATTGTATTTCTAATGAATGCTTAAGACACGAGAATTGGAGGTGCTAGAGATTGGTGGTAGTCCTTCCAAAAAAATTGTATAAGTTTTTTCTTAATGATTTGGAAAAGTTACTTGAAATAGATGTATAACAATATATTATTCATGTTGATGCTTCTATGGGTGAAAAAATGTTCTTCTTAACGTTCATAAGTACCTTGATCATTATGATTTATGGATTTCTATAACATCGTATATTTGGGTCATGTGGAAGGTCACTCCCTATCATGCCAAGGTTATCATTACTCTAAAGGAAAAGGTTAGGAGCTTTTGTAGAATGGTTAAGGAAAATACGAAAAGACTACATGAGAGATTACGTTGTAATTTTCTTGAGAATTATGTTCCAATGTGGTGACATTTTGTAAAATTTGACCGTCCTTAATGAAAAGACAAAGATAATTATGATTTATGGTGACGAGAACTTGCAAAATATGATTATCTTTTTTGAGAAGACAGTTGGAGTTATTATTTACCTATATGGTTTCATTATTTTTCAAGATAATTATTGGTCAAACCTATTCATTGAATTTATTTCAACTATTATTTCCTCCATGGGAGGATACATGATGAGGATTGAACCCTCATAGGTGGATATAAAAAATCAAGAGTTATGGGCCTTATTTAGTAATAGGGTGTCATACTTTTAAATCTATGTATGGTTTCAATATATAATTTGTGTAGACATGGAACATGGGTAAGGCGTCTATAAGCAATGTTAATTTTGAAGTCATAAAGGAGATATATTAGTGATGCTACTATTCTAGGTATTAATAAGATGAAAGTGAGATGCATGGAAAGAAAAGTGAAGAATTTTATTATTTTTCCCCATCAAAGAAGAAAAATTCAACAAAAAAAAGGTTCAAGAGGGAGGATATCTCCCCTTGAACGAGGTGAGTCTTTACTTAATTAAGTGTTTTACCCATGAAGGGAACTTTTAATGCATTTTTCCCATCATAGTCCCTTATTATTCCACCTTTATCACAATATATGTATTGGATTTTAATTTTATATGATATATTTAATTTAAACCTCTATTGATGAGGCTAGGGACAACAAGGTGAGTATGCCTATGTATTGAGGCTTTGTCTCTCATATCTACCACTTTTTATTGAATATTTACCTAGACCTTAACATTATCCACCTACCTAGTTAGATTTTCCCTACCCCCATTGGGAAATTAGATAAAAGTCTTGCCTTGAGAATGCTCCCAAGTTTGGGCCCGAGATTCCCCCTTCGCTTAAGAACCCTGAGATTCTACCTAGGAATGATAGTTGTAAAAGAAAACCTTGAAGGTCTTTGAGAATAAGTTGAAGGTTGTTAAAGGAACTTATTTTGAGACCATGATTGAGAGCTAGGAGGACTCTAAAATGAGGTTTGGAGCTCCCATACATTTTATACTTAAGGGAAAGGGTGGTAATTATAGAAAAGGAAAATAAAAGAGTAATTTGGATATTGGTATTCTCATAAGAAAAAGGATCTAGAAAGAGAACTATAAAATATTCTCATCTTGTTTCTTGCCAATCTAGCTTCAAAATTGATCCCCTTGCAAATGGGGCTAATTTATTGGATTTTAGCAAGGGTATGATGATTTTTATGAGTCTATAGACCTTGAGATGGTGGCCTTGGAATTAGATGATAGTACGAGTACTAGTAGACATTCCCCTATTGTTGGTGGTATTAAAATCATGAAAGATTCCCCCATCTATTGAAGAGACAAATAAGACTCAACCTAAAAAATCCAAGTTAACTATAAGTGTCCCCATTAAAAGTATAGGAAAGAAGGGAATAAGGACCCTAAGAATCATGAAGAAAGCCAAATTAAATATACTAGTAGATATATCAAGAGGAATGGGTTCAAGAGGATAAAAAAAAACACTATGTTTGTACCATGTGTCATATTAATCATAATAATTTAAATGTTTTATAAGTCAACATCAATGTTTTAGTGATCTAGAGTGTCCTATCACCAATGTTTTAAATTTGAGTAGAGAAATCTTGAAATGCACTACCTTAAGTATGAATATATTTGAGAAGGAGTTAGATAGGACCAAAGCAAAGAAGAAAATGTTTGTTGTTGTTAGTGTGTCTAGTGGTGATGTTGATTCTCTAAAGGTTAAGTTACATAGGATTTTAGAAGAATGGGAAGTGGCATCTAATCTCCAAGGTTTTGGCTGCTATCATAGACATCCACCAAGCATGGTTCATTTGTATCAGCAAACCGAAGCATAAACATGATAGGTTCGGTGAACTCCAATACATAATTCACAAAATCCCACCAACCGTCATCCAAGATCAATGCCTTGACCTTTTGGGCCCTCTCTGAATTTGATTACTTCCATATACCCCATCGGTTGCTAATAACCATTTGACTCAATGCCTCTTTCACCTTCACAAGTCGTCTCAAAATAATTGTGTGAGATGCAAATCGGGTCTCAACAACCTAAGAACATGTTAATAGTAAGTTAATAACACATTTAAAATATGTAAATTACTAAATAAGTAAAAAAAAATTTTATTCAATTATGTAAAACATGACATGAATGAAACTAAATAAATTAAATTTACCTTCAACAATTCCAATCTTGAAAAATTTCTAAAAATTGCTTGTGACATATGGTGGTTTGTCACAAACATCTGGATCTCGTCAGCCTCCTGGTATATTTCTTTCACCCACTCTATTTGGTTTCCAATTGCTTGCATCACCAAATTGAGGGAGTGTACGGTGCAAGGTGTCCAAAAGATGTGCTCATATCTAGCCTCTACCAAAGTACCTGTAGCCCTGTAAACTTTTGCATTGTCTGTAATTACTTGGACAACATTTTCACTACCCACCATCTCTATGGAGTCAATGAGAATCTTGAAAATGAACTCTGTATCTTTCACTTCCCCTTCATAGTCAACTGCCCTCAAAAAAATTGCCCCCTTGGGGGACATTGCAATAGAATTGATCAATGGACGGTTTTTGCAATCTTTCCATCCATCAGAAACAATAGATACACCTATTTCAATCCAAGAATCTCTAATTGATTTTATTTGGGCCTCTATAGATTTCTTCTTTTTTTGCAATAAGGTGGTACACACCTTTTCATACCCAGGACTTGTGAAATTAGGAGGTGCACTATTTATTGCTGACACCATGTCCCGCCAATATGGTGATCTCACCAAGTTGAATAGAAGACCATTGGCATAGAGGCAACGCGCAATTTTTTCTTCAGCAATATCTCTTGCCTCCATTTTAAATGCCCTCTCCAATGGACCTCTCTTGTGGGTGGTTATTTGTTGTTCATCTTCATCTTCCTCTTTTGTAGAGGGCATAAACAAGAAGGGATGTCTGGATGCCCTAACTATCTGAGAGGGTAATGCTGGTGTTTTTTTCTTTCCAGAAGAATAACCACTTTGTTTTCCTTTTGCAATCAATTTGTCAGCATCTTCTTGTTCTTTTATAAATCTTGCTATTTGTACAACAGACAAGCCCTTCTTATTTGGGCTCTCACACATATTAATCCCTTTGCCACTAGGACCCATAAAATGAAGTTTCACTTAATAATAGGAGCTATTATATTGTGCATTGCAAATATTACACTTCCAAACAAACCCCCCACCTCCAGAAAGTTGTGAAATTCTTGTGGTATGTCCATAAAGGAGATGCTTTATCAATTTTTTAATTTTGACTTCCCTCCCCACCCACTGAATTTTAACTACTGGCCATTGTTGTAATCTAAAAAAAAATGAAAAAAAAACATACTTCAAAAAATTCTTCACAAACTTGAAAAAATCCATAAAAAACTTGAAAAAATACATCAAAAGACTAAAGAATAGGGTTTAAATGCATACCTTAAACACTTAAATCTCCTTTGTGGAAGCTATTTGGCACTCCACAATCGATCTCCTTCAAATACATTCACCTCCCTTCTAAGACATTATTTGTGGTGACCTAATATTGGTGTCATTGTTTTGTGTTGTTAGTTAGTTGTTAGTTTTCTTGGTGTTTTGTTGTTAGTATTTTTTTTGGCCATTTTATGTAGTCTCCTTGTTGAGACTCATTTTTCCTCAATTGTTTGGCTGGTGTAAGGATGGATACCCTTGTTATCCCTTTTATTTAATTAAAAACACCTAGATATGTTTAATTTATCCCAATCTATCCTTTTTGAACCACCCAATCGGGAGGGTTATCCTTCCAACACAAAATTTTATGATAAAAAATATTTGAACCAAAAGTATTGCAATAGTAGTCAAGACTATTCTACAAATTATCAAAATTTTGCTCATTTAAAATAGGAGACAAAGTTGTATCATTTACAAAATAACACTCATTCAAGGAATCATGGTTTATGGTAGAAAACCCCTAACAAGTAGGGAAAAATTTAAGAAACCCCCCCTCGATGAAGGTGTAAAATCTTGGTGAATCTTTTATACTTCCCAATAAAAATATTAATTTTAGTGGCGAATTTTTTCATTTTTCGAGAAAAAAAATCTCAAATGACAAATCTTTTCTAATAGCTAAAAGTCTATGGAAAATCCCGACGAATTGCAATTTTTTTTAAACCAATAAAATATTTTGATTAGCGATTAAAATCTATTTTCAAACCTAGAAAATATTTCCATTGGCGAATTAAACCTGTTTTCAAAAAAGAAAAACCAATTTTTTTGGTGATTAAATTTTTTTTTCAAACCAAAAATAAAATTCATTAGCAAATTAAACCTATTTTCAAATGAATAAGATTTTTTTTTGGTGAATTAAACATAATCTCAAACTAATTTAAAAAAAATAGTGGCGAAATGTTAGTGAAAATCAATATAACCACGACCGTTCGATGAATTTTCGATGGATGGTTGTAGTTGCATTCCGAAAGTAAATATTTGAAGCACTAGAATTACGAATTGAAAACTCCAAAATAACACTAAAACCATTAGATGCAGACACGTGGAAATATCAAAGCTCATTGCTCATTGCAGTAATGAACACGATGGGTTGAAGGATTTTGGAAATGAGGGATACAAGAACTTAAGTGACAAAAATATGCACATACATAAAAGTTTGTTTTAAAAGAGGGAACGCCTAGGAAGAATGTAGGACCAAGGCTTAAAAATTTAAGAATTTTTTACACAAAGGATGTAAAGGCCAAACAAGGCTGAATTATCAACCTTATAAAATAATTTATAATAGTGTGAATGATATTCCATATCTTTAGCCAGATGTCAACACAAATCAATATAACCACGACCATTCGATGAATTTTCGATAGACAGCTGTAGTTGCATTTTGGAAGTAAATCTCTGTAGCACTAGACTTGTGAATTGAAACCTTTGAAATTACACTATAACTATTAGATGCAAACACGTGGTGAGATCAAGGCTCATAGCTCATCACTCATTCTCTCTTTTCAATGCCTCGATGTACTACATTTCATTTAATTGAAATTCTCAATATATTTTGAAGAAAGTGTGGTAGTCATACTGTGAGCTATGAGTAATGCCATATGAACATCTGAAGTGATTTATTGGACATCTCATAGCTTTAATGAAACAAGATTTGTAATGATTTCATATCTATTATCGTTTGAGTGGCACTGGCAATTTTGACAGCTTGTCAGCTTGAGGTATAGTTTGCATGTAGCTAGACGTCAATCAAATTAAACATTTTAATTGTACATGTAAGGCTTAAGTAAATAGGGATCAGGTTAGTAGTGGCACTGGTGGCCCATAGATAGGGATAGTGATAGTGGATAGCACGCCATAAGGGTTTTTATTTTGTAGGGTTAATAAGGATTTAGGAAGAAGATGATGTGGTATTATTGGGGATACTGTAAATTTTCCTGCCTCTAGTTATGTAGTTATAGAGTAAAAGACCAATTTCCTTCAAGTTCAGAATGGGTGGAATTGGAAAGAAGTTGATTTGGTTGACTTGAATTCTTAGACAGGTTTTGAACCAGGATGAGGAGCTAAGATTGAGATAATTGCTATCCCAATGCATGGAGGTTGTAGGTAGAAGATGGGAACAATTTCACTACTCATCTTCTGCATGACTCTAATTCTCAAAGGGGATAAGTACATTTTGTATCTTCACAACTCCCTTCCCCAACATGGTTGGCCAAGAAAATCTCTTGCATTTATTTTCAAAGCCACATTTGTATTATGTTGTCACCAGTAGAAGCTTTGGAATCATGAATTTTTTTTAGAGTTACATTTGTATTACATTGTCACCAGCAAAAGCTTGGAAATTGGAATCAATTTGTAATCCATTTTCATGAGCAACAACTTGGAATAAATTGTGTCTATATAAAGTGACATATGTTATTTATACAAAACATGATCTTTCCTGCTCTACAACTACTCATCTTTAAAAAGATATGTAATAATGTGACATTGTAATTCAGTTGTAATAAAATAAATGGTTATGTTGGGTTATTCTTCATTATTCATTTACACTTACAGTAAAGAGTCATTTTTCGAGTTCAGTGTCTATGAATCTATTCAGATCAGTTTTTTTTCCTTTAAGAAATTAAGTATTACCTATTTATAAAATAATTGCATGAAAATTTAAAAGTAAAACATAAAGCAATACAAATGAAAAAAGAAAGTTGCCATCAAATTGATAAAAAACATTATAAACACTAAAAGTTGTCACTCTTGTTAGGGTTTACCAAAATTTCATTGATTTCTAATTTGTCATTGACCTTATCCCCTGGTTCCCAGTATCATTATTCATTTTTTAAAGTCCTTTTCAATGTTAAGTTACTGGCCCATGGGCCTTGATGTCAATCCTAGCGCACTAAAGTTTAAAAAAACTTTAAAACACATGTTTATTGTTTTAAGTTTATATCATAAATTACTCAAGTTTCAATCGTTTGATGAAAATTTGATGTATAGTTGTAGTTGCATTCCGAAATGAAATGCATAGAGTGATAGGCTTGTGAACTTAAACCTCCATAATTACCCTATAACTGTTAGATTTAAAAAGATCAACAATTTAAAATTTGCAACATGTACACATTTCATTCACTTTAATGTTCGAATTAAAAAAAAAACACTTTGTATTGCTAAGTGTCAAGTGATTTTATTTTTAAGTGAGAGGGTCAGCACACAGGGAGATTTCAGTCTTCAAATCTCTCATTGCAATGCACCACCCTGTTTTGGGTTCCACAATTCCACTTCCAACAAATCCATTCCAGTTTCCATGACTGACAATATTAATCTTTTCAAGAGTCAGAATCTGGGTAAGTGAAAGAATTCTCGTGGCTAGGTTTCATCGTTTGACATTTCTTAAAATCTTATTTTGTCAAACTTTAAAGTTTGGGTTTAGTGTTGAGAGACTTAAGAATTAATAAAAATTAAGGAGGACTAATAGGTATTAGGGAATTCAAAATTTCACATTGTATAAGCATGTCTACCACCAGTACCACTAGAGAAATGTCGGATAAAAAAGATAAATTATGCAAAATTTCTTAAAACCCCAGGTTTCATTGATGAATACCATGATATCTATGATCTTGAAATATATGGTAGGTGTAGCTCAGAACTTATATTTTCATCTCAGAATAAGGATGCAAAGAAAATGTAACTTAATAGTATTAGTGCATTGTGGGTAACTAGATTAGGGCGCATGATGTTACATGAGGTTTTCCCTTGCCCATAATTTATCATGGTTTGTGCCCAAAATTATGATGATAACAAAAGAGCGATTGTTAATAAAGATATCAAAGAAGAATTGTTATCCATTAATGCAGAAGAACTTGGAAAAGTGTTGGGGTTTACAACTGAAGAATTTGGAAACGTCCACATTGACCTAGAAAAGCTTGCTAGTGATTATGACGCAGTGGAAGAAAGGGAGAAAAATGCTTTCATAAATAAAATAGTTCAAGATAGAAATAAATTGAAAGGTGATCATAAGCCTCCTTATTATTTTTATATTTTTAGACCATGATTTCAGGATACTATTTCCATGCTAGCATTTTGCCTCAGTCTGGATATCAATTTGGAAGTGGGTGCAAGCCTCCTTGAAATGGTATATAATATCTATTATGGTGTTCCACATGTCAAATATAACTATATTGAGCACATTGTAGAATCCATGCATAAACAATTTTTAATGATTAAAGGAGGTCCCACCAAGACATTTAGGTTCACAATCTACTTGTGCTATTTTTTTCTACTCAAATTTAGAGGAATGTTTCAGACCAACAAGCTTCAGATTCATCCCTATAGTAATGATCAATAAAATCAAAAGGCTCCATTATATGATTGGACCACTGAGATTAGAATGCATGATTCTTGAAGGAACGACAATAATTTTATAGACTAATTTTGATGCAGGAGCATCCAGTGGTGTAAGGGCAATCCTGCATCACCCAAAAATATCTTTACTTGCATTTAGCTTTTTGTAGATGTTGTTGCATTTATGGATACCCTTTTCATCAAAGAAGAATTCCCAACTTTCAGAACTACTTTTTGGCTTTTTCTACTCAACTACTATTTTTAGCATGTGTAAATTTAAAGGCGTGAGGAGGCAAAAATTTAAGGGAAGCTTTAGGACAGAAAAATAAGCACTTTGGTGAAAGAATCAAGTCAAGATCATTCTCGGTTCAAAAGTTATTCAATTTTTCAGTTTTTGCTTTTTGCCCTATAAAATCTTTGAAGCCAATTTTGAGGTACTTAGAGGCTCCGGATGGGCCCAAAATTTGGTGGAAAACTAAAGTGGTTAGCCTTTAGAGCCCACTTTATGACACGACAGTTAGATCTTAAGTTAGGGCTCCTGGAAGTTGGTGCATAATTAGAATGTTGTTTTTGGCTTCAAACGGAGAAAGGGGCTATTTATGGGCTAGTTTCTTTTTTTTTGAGTAGTTTTTGGGGAAAGAAGATTGCATATTGCGAAAGGGAGAATTTCTGTAGTTTTTGTAATTTGCATGTATTGGAGAACTCAAGGATTTGGGATCCTTTGTATGTAAGAATTTCATTATTCTGAATATAATAATATTCTCTGGTTTTGTGTGTGGATTTTTGTGATTTGGGTTGGCACCCTCATCAAGTGGTATCAGAGTGGATTTTCTTGAGTGTGTGGAAAAATCGTTGATAGGGAGGCAGTTCGCACCAGGACCGTGGTTGTGGGTTTGAGATATTCAAGATGCCTCCAAGAGTGATGCGTGGTAGGGGAGGTGGTGTCGGAGGTGCCAGAAATGTTGGTGGAAGAGATCCATTGGTGGCCGAGGGTTTCAGAGCCCTCCAGAGACAAATTGATGCGTTGCAGGAAGAGTTGAAAAGAGGAGTAAACCTGAGAAGAAGAGAAGAAAGTGAGGATGAAGAAGAGGTGGAAGATTCAGATGTAGAAGAGGAAGAAGAAGCGATTGATCAAGATCAAATGCGGCTGATAAGGGCCATCTCGAAGATCGAAAAAAGACCCAGAGTAGAAGTTCCCAGTTTTTCTGGAATTCTGAACCCAAAAGAGTTGATCGACTAGATCAACGATTTGGAAGAGTATTTCGATTATGAAGAATTAGAGGACCCGAATCGGGTTAAGTTTGCAAAAAATGAAGTTGAAGGGCGATGTCAATATCTGGTGGAAATAGGTCCAACTAGAAAGAAATAAGAGAGGAAAAGGGAAGATCACTAGATGGGATCGCATGGTGGAGAAACTGAAGAAGCAGTTTACACCAGTGGAATATGAATTAGATTTATTGAAGAAATTGCAAGGGTTGAATCAAGGAAGTAGATCTGTGAAAGAATACACAGAATATTTTCAAAAGATGATCATCAGGATGGGACATGCAGAGGCCAACAAGGAGAAGGTATCCTGTTATCTTAATAAGTTACGAACAAGAATTCAAGAGGAACTAAGCCTGGTCAAAATGACCACCATTAAGGATGCGTACCAATTTTCTCTGAGAGTTGAAGAGAAGCTAAAAAAAATATTTTACAACAAACAAAAAGGATGAGGAGGTAAAAGTGGAAGGGGTAGTGGAAGATCTTCTAGAAGATGAAATGAGGATGAGAATAAAAATGAAGATGTGGGTACTAGTCGAAGCTAGAAGAATGAAAACTTTTTCCGCCCTTATGATCAAAATAGTGGTGATCAAAGAGGTAGAGGACAAGGAAGATATGATTGAAGATTCGATAGTTAAATCTTAAGTTAGGGCTCCCAGAAGTTGGTGCATAATTAGAATGTTATTTTTGGCTCCAAAAGGAGAAAGGGGCTATTTATGGGCTAGTTTCTGATTTTTTTGAGTAGTTTTTGGGGAAAGAAGATCGCATATTGCGAAAGGGGGAATTTATGTATTTTTTGTAATTTGCATGTATTGTAGAACTCGAGGATTTGGGATCCTTTGCATGTAATAATTTCATTATTCTGAATATAATAATATTCTCTGGTTTTGTGTGTGGATTTTTGTGACTCGGGTTGGCACCCTCATCAAGTGGTATCAGAGCGGGTTTTCTTGAGTGTCTGGACAGATCACCGATTGGGAGGTAGTTCACACCAGGACCATGGTTGTGAGTTTGAGATATTCGAGATGCCTCCAAGCGTGATGTGTGGTAGGCGAGGTGGTGTCGGAGGTGCCAGAAATGCTGGTGGAAGAGATCCATTGGCAAACGAAGGTTTCAGAGCCCTCCAAAGATAAATTGATGCATTGTAGGAAGAGTTGAGAAGAGGAGTAAACCTGAGAACAAGAGAAAAAAGTGAGGATGAAGAAGAGGTGGAAGATTCAGATGTAGAAGAGGAAGAAGAAGCGATTGATCAAGATCAAATATGGCTGATAAGGGCCACTTCGAAGATAAAAAAAGACCTAGAGTGGAAGTTCCTAGTTTTTTCGGAAGTCTAAACCAAGAAGAGTTGATTGACTAGATCAACGAGTTGGAAGATTATTTCGAGTATGAAGAAGTAGAGGACTCGGATCGAGTTAAGTTTGCAAAAATGAAGTTGAAGGGCCACACCAATATCTGGTGGAAAGAGGTCCAACTAGAAAGAAATAAGAGAGGAAAAGGGAAGATCATCATATGGGATCGCATGGTGGAGAAACTGAAGAAGCAGTTCATACGAGTGGACTATGAGTTAGATCTACTGAAAAAATTGCAAGGGTTGAAGCAAGGAAGTAGATATGTGAAAGAATACACAAAATATTTTCACAAGATGATCATCGGAATGAGACATGCAGAGGTCAACAAGGAGAAGGTAGCCTATTATCTTAATGGGTTACGACCGAGCATTCAAGAGGAGCTAGGCCTGGTCAGAATGACCACCATTGAGGATGCGTACCAATTTTCTCTGAGAGTTGAAGAGAAGATAAACAAAATATTTGACAAAAAGCAAAAAGGACGAGGAGGTCAAAGTGGAAGGGGTAGTGGAAGATCTTCTGGAAGCTGAAATGAGGATGAGAAGAAAAATGAAGATGTGGGTACCAGTCGAAGGCAGAAGAATGACAACTTCTACTGCTCTCATGATCAAAATAGTGGTGATCAAAGAGGTAGAGGATGAGGAAGATATGATTGAATATTCGACAGTCAGATCTTAAGTTAGGGCTCCCAGAAGTTGGTGCATAATTAGAATGTTGTTTTAGGCTCCATACAGAGAAAGGGGCTATTTATGGGCTAGTTTCTGATTTTTTTGAGTAGTTTTTGGGGAAAGAAGATCACATATTGCGAAAGGGGGAATTTCTATATTTTCTATAATTTGTATGTATTGCAGAACTCGAGGATTTGGGATCCTCTGCATGTAAGAATTTCATTATTCTGAATATAATAATATTCTCTGGTTTTGTGTGTGGATTTTTGTGACTCGGGTTGGCACCCTCATCAAATTTTTGGCTCCATTGCATCAAGCAATTACAAATACTCCAATGCCTAGATTGCCTATTTCATGTAGAAATTGCATTCAACTAGGAAAATAAATAAAATTAGATGATTGGTACTTAATGGAAGAATATACTGTGCTAAGATTTTATGGATCGGGAGTACAACCATACAAACTTCCAATACTTATGATAAAAATGGTTTTTTCATTGGAATATGTAAGACAAATGAAGAGTACTAATGAACTACACTGTCAATCAAGGGAATAAGTTCTTATTTCCTTCTTTACCTTTTTCGTGTGGAGGGATCACATTTGAGAGAAAAGCATTTAAGGTGGCACATGATCTTTTGAATTTTTTTAATTTTGATGTTGTTTGTCATTGGTAGTATGATCCATGTGACACCATTAAAGAAATGATTATGGCCAATAAGAATGCTGCAAGTAGAATTCAACATCAAAGTAAAACCTTGCTTGAAAACTTGAGAAACAAGGATTCTTGGGATGAGGTCAAAATAGCAATGGAGAAAAGTGTTGCTGAGAATGGTATTTATTTTGAACAATTGTTAGCAAAAATTATGGTATTGCATTGAAAGACAATTAGGAGGTGCAATAATTTTTATGAAAAAAGTGATAAACTATCTAGTAGAGTAAAAATACTAGATTCTCTAGATAAGGAAGTTACATTTAAAAATTGGTCACGATAAAAAATTGCTGCCTTTTGGTCTATGAGGAAGGAGCTAGGTGATCTAAGAGCTCTTGCAGAGTATGGAGATAACGAACAAGATTGTGAGTTTAGAAAATTGTGGAATATAGAGCATCCTGATGAAAATGAAGATAAATAATCTGATGATGAATCTAATGATAATAGGGAAGAACAAAACCATGTCAATTTCAAACCTGGTTTAAGTGAGGCCACAAAAGAAGCATATACTTCAGGAGTAGTCATAGCTGAAAAAATGGGTTATAAGGTGGTCCTTTGGGGTCCCAAAGACAAGGCCCTTGGATGGTAACAGATGTAGAGCATAGAAAATTAGTTGATAAATCTAACCTTGGGTTTGGAGGTCAAAAATTAGACCAAAGGCATACAATTACAACTGAAACAATTCAATTTGTTAGAGCTTCAAATCCTAATCCTCATGGTCAGATACAATCACAACTAGGAAATGCCCATGGTGGAGAGCCTAGTGGAACTGGCACTGTCACTAGTGGTGATGGTATGGGTAGTAGTACTAGTAGTGTTCAACATGTGCTACAAAAACAAATTACACATAAGACGACAACAATACAAGATACCACACAAACACCAGATGATCAAGGCATACATAAGAGGAAAAGGATTTTGATAGGTCCAAGTCACACTATCAATGGATCCACCACAAAGGAGTTATTTCTAGGCAGTCACCCATTACTAGTTAATGTGGCTATGACATCATTAGCAACTGAAAATGCTCCTATTCCTTCGCCATTCAAGCATTCCATTGTTCCTGTGTCCCTAGGTTTTGATTTCATTGAAGAGTTTAAAAAGAAATCAGACTTGTATAAAAAATAAAAGAAGCAACTGATGGAGAGTGCATCTATTGTAACTTTAGAGCCTGCAACAACCATGGTATTACCCACATTTGACACAAATAAATAAATCATGGACTACACAATTGTTGTTCCCACAGTTCAAAACAAACCAATAAATTAGATGGATCGATCTGAATACCAAGTGACCAATTTTTAATTGGATTTTTTTGGACTCAAAAATACTGACAAAATTAATGTATCAAATAAGAAAAATGAATTGGTGTACACATGATTGCTAAAGCAAGATAGAGAGAAAAAAAGGTTGCAGACTCAAATAAAAAAATTATAGGAAGACCTAGCAAATGAGAAAGCAAAGAGGAAAGCAGTAGATAACAAGAGCAATGAATTAGAAAAAAGAAAAAAAAAATCTACCTCTACATCAACAAGCAAAGAGGATAAAAAAAATGAGAGAAAAGTGAATGACCTGAAGCAAAGGCTAGATGAGAGCAACAAGAAATATGATGAAGAAAAATCCACTTTAGAAAAATTAATACTTAGCATTGGGAATGGAAATGCACAGTGGGAACGAAAATTGGAGAAACAGAGAAAAATAAATGAAAGATTGGAGGTAGAGTTGATGGAAGAAAAAAAAGAAATTAACTCTTGTTAAAATAAGTTATCTTCATTTTATAGAGATACAATGAGGCATATGAAACAAAATATTTGGAATGAAATAATGGAGAGGATTGATCATTTGTGTGACATGTTTCAATTGATTGATGCTATCGGACTACATTATAAGAAGCTCAACAAATATTTGAGAATGCGAGTCAACCATAAATTCAGAGCCTGCAACAACCATGGTATTACCCACATTTGACACAAATAAAGAAATCATGGAGTACACAATTGTTGTTCCCATAGTTCAAAATAAACCAACAAATCAAATGGATCGATTTGAATACCAGGTGAACAATTTTCAATTGGATTTTTCTAGACTCAAAAATACTAACAAAATTAATGTATCAAAGAAGAACAATGAATTGGTGTACACATCATTGCTAAAGCAAGATAGAGAGAAAAAAAATTTGCAGACTCAAATAGAAAAGTAATAGGAAAACCTAGCAAATGAGAAAGCAAAGAGGAAAGTAGTAGATAACAAGAGAAATGAATTAGAAAAAATAATAAAATCTACCTCTACATCAACAAGTAAAGAGGATAAAAAAAATGAGAGAGAAGTGAATGACTTGAAGCAAAGGCTAGATAAGAGCAACAAGAAATATGATGAGGAAAAATCCACTTCAGAAAAATTAAGACTAAGCATTGCAAATGGAAATGCAAAGTGGGAACAAAAATTGGAGAAAGAGAGAAAAAAATGAAAGAATGGAGGCAGAGCTGATGGAAGAAAAAAAAGAAATTAACTCTTGTTAAAATAAGTTATCTACATTTTATAGATAAAAAATGAGGCATATGAAACAAAAGATCTGGGATGAAATAATGCAAAGGATTGATCATTTGTGTGACATGTTTCAATTGATGATGTTATTATACTACTTTATAAGAAGCTCAATAAATATGTAGTGGACAGCAAAAATGTGTTGGCATTAGAGAAATCTATAAATCAAGTTCTACAAATAGTCTACAAAGCCAGTGAAAATGATTTGAAATCAAAAGGGATTACTAATTGGATTGCTACCTCAATGAAGTTGTCATCTATCATTGAAAAGTGTTTGAGAATGCGTGAAACAAAGGAATATTTTCATTTGGCTGAAAAAAAGATGAAA
The DNA here is from genome assembly GCA_007115665.2 of Sequoiadendron giganteum. Classification (NCBI taxonomy): domain Eukaryota; kingdom Viridiplantae; phylum Streptophyta; class Pinopsida; order Cupressales; family Cupressaceae; genus Sequoiadendron; species Sequoiadendron giganteum. The sequence goes on along the minus strand of CM021110.1, from coordinate 235,013,775 downwards.
GTGGTGGATGAAAAGGTAAGGAACTTCACAGACCTTGGTTTTCCAGAGGCTTTTCACACAAATGAGCGATTCATTAGAAAGGATTATTTTAGAAAGAAGATGGAGGGTGCATGGAAGATTGATTTGGACCAGTTTCCTTAGAACCAAGATGTGGTGAACTATTTGGATTCCATCAAACCACTGATAACCTTGAATGCAAAATTTACTGAAGAATTCAAGATAGGTTCCATATACAATCATGAAATGTTAACAAAACTTCAAGTCAAACAACATCAGTTAGAAAAAATGAAAATTCCACCACCTAAAGAGTGGAAGCTACTAGAAAAGGTGATACAGTGATTTGATTTTTGATAATGAGTTTCCAAGTTCCAACTCAACTTTGTGTAGAGTTTTCTTTGGGAAAGATTTTTCATTACCAATGCCTCTATGTACTCCTTCATATGAAAATCAATAAAAAAATCTCAAATTCAGACTTCAGTAATGTGTTGATGTTCAATTATCTATATTATTATTTATTTATTTTATCATTTGATGTTCAATTATCTGTATTATTATTATTATTATTGTATATGCTACTATTGTTAATATGTTATTAAGCATTGATTTGAGTGATGAATCACTGGTTGAACCCTCAAAATTTCTTGTTCCACTGATCTAATATGCCTTACTTTGGTGGCTTTTGGTCTGAATTACAAAGATAGGGTTTAGGGTTTTATGTTAGGAGTGGGTTTTTACTTAGTATATTTTCCCCTTGTCTATACCCTTGTATTTTGGTCTAATCCTCCATTGAACTGTTATGGCCGATTCCAAGTCATCTCAGTTATATCTTATGCCTTTGGGTTCATTCTGTTATCAACCCCTTGTGGTTAGAGTTCCTTGTTTACCCATCACACATATTTCCTTCATTACTTTGGTGAGTTTGGTTTGAGGATTCAATTATTTTATAAGGTTGATAATTCGGCCGTGTTTGACCTTTACATCATTTCATTCCTTTACGTAAAACATTCTTAAGTTTTTAAGCCTTGGTCCTACGTTCTTCATAGGTGGTCCCTCTTTTAAAACAAACTTTATGTACATGCATATTTCTACTACTTAAGTTCTTGTATCTCTCATCGCCAAAATCCTTCAACCCATCGGGTTCATTACCGCGATGAGCAATAAGCCTTGATTTTCTCTTGTTACTTGTATTGCACATTGTAGAAGGTGTTTGGTCTCCATGTCTCATTTTTGCAATGAGTGATATGCTTGTATCCTTTCATATCGCTTATTGCTGAAGATCTTTTGTTCTTTGGTTCCACTTCAATGAAGTGCGATGAACATGAGTTTCTCCTTTATATAGCGCCATCGTAGAAAAGTTCCATTGTTTATTTTGATTACTGTGATGATTGATATGAAGGTAAGGAACAGTAGGTTTTGATCTTGCCATGTGTCCACATCTGGTTCCATTTCTTGTTTCAGTCATTGCTAAAAGCATTCTCATTTCTAAATTAACTACTACGATAAGTGATGGACTAAGCCTTAAGGCTATATCTTTGTATCGCTAGGTTTCTCTCTTTGTTGAAGTGAAAGTGTATCTTTGTTACACTTCGGTGACAAGCGATGGAAAATATAATGAGGAATATTCCTTCCATACGAGGTGTTGTCACTCATCACCGAAGTATGGAATTAACTTTAAAGCATTACTACGATCAACGATGGGGTTCTAAAGGGCTACCTAGAAACTCCCCGAGTCCCTAGGGTATCATCGTTGTTTTAAAAAACACTTGGGAAAGCATAAAGCAATGGTTGAGGAGGACCACACATCATGTTTTTAATCAAATAAGATTAATGGATGGAGTTTAAACGTAAACGACAAATTGTTAGTTCGGCGGTTCGCTCGCATGAGCTATCTATCAAATATTAATGGAGAAGATGCTCCTATTCTGAGTCGTAAAGAGGGTTGTTGATCACTTTTCTTCCATAATTCCAATCCTTGAGAGCTGAAGAACTGGTTAAGTGAAGAGAAGAAGGCAAAGCTCCAGGGAAAGTAAATTTTGAAGAACAAACTACTAATTTTCCTGGGTAAGTTGAATTTTGCACCTCTGTGAGTAATTTGTAGCACTGGGTAATTGAGAAAGTGAGTAGATAGCTAGCCACTAGGGTTTGTTATTTAGAGTTATTTCTCTTTGGTTAGTAAGGGAATTTCATTATTGTAATTTTTATACGTAGGGTTTTGGGGGTAAAGGGGTGAAGTTTGTTTGAAATTGAGTCTAAACCCTGTGAATTCAAAGAATAGAATTGTAATTCATAGATATCTTGGAACCCTAGTTTTATTGAGCTATAACAATGAGTGAGCCTAGTGAATCCTCAACCAAACCATAGAGAAAACCCACCCAAAAAATGGTTAAAAGGCCTAATCCTCAAGATGATAATCCTAAGCCTGACACACAACCCGAAGAACCTGCAAAGAAGAAAGTTGTTAAAAGGCCTAAGCCTCAAGATGATAAGCCTAAGCCTGACACATGACCTAAAAAACTTGCAAATAAGAGAGTTGTTAATAAAAATCACCCTCGTTTCATGGAAGAGGCCCCTAAGGACCTAGCTACAAAGGTTAAGCCAGTTGGAAAGAGAAAGAATGGTGATGGTGCATTGACAACTCATTTTGAGGATTTGGTTGTTGGGATTGGTGATGTCATGCTACTGTAGAGTGGTTGGGATCTGTTTATATATGATTTCAAGATGAGGTTTTCCAATCATCCCACTTGTCACTTATGGACTTGTGACATTGGAAACTTGGTGTGCCCCAATGTGTTTGTGGAGGTGGAACTGATGCTTGAATTGGCTAGGTGCTATGATCCAGCTAATAGGACAATCAAAAGGTTTCCAAATTTTCTTCCTATGTTGGAAATTTCAGGGAGTCAAATAATGGAAGTATTTAACTTGAATCCATTTGCTTCTGAATCCATTCATTTCTATAAACTATATAATGAATATGAGAAGAAAAGGTTTTCATATAGAAATAATGTTTTTCCAAGGCACAAGAGACGTGATCTGAAGAAGAATGTTGTACCTTTCAATCCTTTGGAGTTAGAACCATTTGATTGTGATGATTTTGAGGACTATTTCAAATTTACAGACTATGCATTGTGTCAGGTCCTGCACAAGAATTTTGACATAAAAATGGATGTTACTTTGATGGTTTTAGCAATTTATATTTAGAATAAGTATCAAAATAGGGTTTGGGATTATGCTTCCTATATTGTTGAACACTTGCATGATGATTTGATTAAGTTGAAAGATGCAACCCCTCCATTTTCATGCATACACTATTCTTTGTTGATGCATATGTTGTTGTGGAAAGGAAAAATGGTATTTAGAAAATTCATGAAATTGAGAGAAATGGATAATGTGGATAATGAGTTTCTTGTGCAAATGTGTACCCATTTGTGGGATGTGCACTATTCTCAATCTGATTATGCTACGTTTTTAGTGTTTTCAAGTTTTTTCTACTGGAGCAGTTGGGCCTAAAGCCCGTTTACAGAATCTCAAAAGGCATGAAAGAAATGTTGAGGCCTCTGGAGTATGAGGAGGGCATTGCATAGAAATTCAATTGGGGGATTATTACCTCCAATTTTACTATAATGCAATCAAAATTTATGGATCCTTGGTGCCACCCCACAAGCTGCCAATATATATGTCAGATTGACAAGCCTTCATGGAGATAATGTGGCAGCCTGATGCCATGGATAAGGCACATTTTAGAAATAGAAAATCAAGGAAGGAATTTGTGGTAAACTCTTATTGTGGTTTTGCCTATGTCACTTTCAATTCAAAGGAAGTCCTTGAGAGGTTTGACTCTCTATTAAACAATCTTAGAATGAAAGAAGATATTAAAAGGTTTTGTGACCCTGAAGGGGTTATTACTGCTTAGAGAAGAGCCAAAGGATTATCAGGGATACATCATCAATTCCTCTATCAAGAGGATGCAATTAGAAACTTGTCTTCTAATGAGGAAGTTGCAAAAAGAAAAAGTACATGGAAGAAAATTTGTGCAATTGAGGAGATGATAAAAGAAAATCCTTTCTACATTAGTCCTTACTCTAAGGTATAGGAAAAATTTGTGCAAGCAAAATTGATGCTTGGATATTTTGAAGACAAAATTTTATTTGAAAAGGTTAAGCTAGCTGAAATAAGGGCCATGGTGGCCATACAAACTAATGAAGCACAAATAAGGAGCCAACCAACTCAATCTTCTACTCAATGCATTGAAGTGCAAGCTAAGGAGACAAAAAGACAATTTGCAATCACCCCATTGGTGACTTATTGTGAAACATAGCAAGGAGGTGAAGGATATTCACCTGAGGTATCTATCAAATACATCCCAATGGAGGAGGAAGTAGATTAGATATTCCCATCTCCTGTTAAAGAAGATGCTTTGAATATTGATGTTCCTCCTAGCAGAATTGTAAAATGGGAGTATAATGAAGCCGAGGATGACAATGTCAGGATAAAGGCTTGTGACGATTTCATGTGTGATGATGCTTTTGTTCAAACAAAAGAATTCAGAGATTTTGTTATCCATTTGAAAGCTTCTAATATAAAAAAGAGAATAGAAGAGGCAAAAGGAAAGGTTGACCCTTTTTTGCAAGATGAAGCTGAGAAGGAGGAGGAAGAAAAAATAATGTAGGAAATTGCTGCTATGTCACCACATGGTGCAAGATCCCTAGTCAAAGTAAGTGGGATTCTATTATTGCTTGGATGGGAGATATCATTATCCATTGCATTAGATGCAATCAGGAAAGATATATATGCCTCCATCTCTGAGGAGATTTTTGATAACAAAGTTTTTGGCTCAAGATTTAGTCCTAAGTTACATACACTTGCTATTTGGTCTATGGTACCGAATATTGGGAAGCCTGATGTGATAAAATATGTGGAGAAAGAGATTGGAGTTGTGGTTGTTAAAAGGGATACTGAAATAAAAACTATTGCAACTGCACAATTGACAATGCATGTTGCCATGTTGAGTGTAGACACAACCTAGATCACATAAGCTAATTATAAAAAAATGTTGGATAAGTACAATAAATTGATGGATGAGAAAAACAAGGTACTTGCCACTACTTCCAGTACATCTAGGGGTTTTCCCTCTCCAACAAGTTCTGCTTCAGATTTGTCAACACAAGATAGAGAAACCTTGTCACTGAAAATTCAGAGCTTGAAGCAAGAAGTACAAGCAGAGAAAGAAAACACAAAGAAAGAAAAAAAGGAGACAGTCAAAGTGGCTAATGATATTTTTGATCATGTGTTAAAACATAGAATAGCAAAATTGCTAAATAAAGTTGATAATGTGTGGGATGCCTACAAAAATATTCATGACGCAAATGAGAAATATTTGTAGTTTCAGAAAGAATTCCAAATTGAGTGGAATAAGTGGAGTGCTAGGGCAGGAAAATTTAAAGAAATGATGACTCAGATGTAGGAAGACCTTGAAGCTCCCACCAACATTCCTGATTTATTGAAGGCCATTGATTTAGTAAATGAAATCACAACTTTTCATGGAAAGCTTGGAATGCAACTCCAAAATAAATTGAGAATGTTCAGAGAAATGGAAGGGTTTAGTATCCCTAAGATATTGAATAATAAGGGTCAATTAAAGGAGTTTTCCAAATGGGAGCAAGAGTTGGGAGAACTGCTTCCTCATTCTAAGATGATGCTGAGTGTTGTTGATTATTCTATATTGAATCCTAACACAGATAATATGACAAAAATAGAGATGAGGATGGACAAATTTTTCAAAGAGGCTAGGGTGCTAATTGATGCAAGGTACAACCAGCATAACATAAAAGTAAAAAATTTTCTCGATATGCAATGGCCAACTAAGGAGGATTACAACACATAGCTTGAAAAATTTACAGATTAAGCCTATGTTGAAGTATTACAAAACGTTGTATCCTCTCAATAATGAAAACTGATGATAAATGTGATGGTGTGGCATTGCGGATTGGGAAATACAATTTTGGTTCTTAAGTCTGTAGCTATGTCGAGTAACCGATGGGAGAAATACAATGCATAGCCTGGAACTAGTACAGATTAGGATTTTGCTAAAGTATGGATAAAATATTGTTTTCTCCCCAATTTGAATTTGGTGAAAAGAAAGTAGACATGGAGAGTCTTTTTTCACTTCTACTATTCTACACTTTATGTTTTTCTCTCTTTTATGCTTGGTGTACATGGATACAATTTTGTAGCTCGTGGATATTGCTACATTAGCCTAAATATGCCATTTGGAAGGAAAAATATGATCTCCATCGATAAATAAAAAATGGTTTTTGTCTCATGTAACATTTCCCTCCATTTGGAAATACAAATATAACTGAAAAGGGAATGTATTTGGTATCGATCTATTAGAAAAGCGACATGTGCACTTTTTGGCCTGAAGCTTGTTTTGCTCCTTCATTTCTATAATAAGGAATTCAAGGCCAAAAGTATAGGTTCATTGTTTTGTATTGATCATAGAGAATTTTGTAAAGGAATACATAGAGAATTTTAGATTCTTGTCTTAGGTTTTGAGTCTATCAAATATTTATATGTAATTTTGATAGCAATACTAGCAATTGAATACAAAATGGTTCAAATTCAAAGCCATTTCTCTCCTATTGTACTTGTTTCATAAATTATGAATAATATGATCAAGGATTATGTTATTACGTATTTGTCTTAATTGATTTCCAATTAATTATGAATAATATGATCAAAGATTTACTTCATTGTAGTCGTTGAAAGCATTCTCATTTCCAAATCAACTATGGTGATAAGCGATGGACTAAGCCTTAAGGCTATATCTTTGTATCACTGGGTTTATCTCTTTGCTGAAGTGAAAGTGTATCTTTGTAACACTTCGGCGAAAAACGAAGAAGAATACCCAGAGAAGGGAACGAGGTGGAAAATAGGCTAGCAAAAGCAACAACGAAGACTACCTAGGTGATTGATAACACAGAGGTGATGGGCATTGATATTTGAAATTGAGAATGCACTTAAGGTGGAGATTGGTGAAATGATGGCTGCTGCATTTTGCATTAAATTCTAGGCTCACTCAAATGAGGAAGATGGAGGTAGGATCTCAAAAATATATGAGCATTGAAGTTGCAAGACATGAAGGCCTTTGATACTTGGTACGGTCTCCATATGGTTGTGCAGGGTTTTTCTTTAAATAGGGGTGGCAAAGATCATTCTTCCCAATTGTTTTTGTGCTCTTGAATCTCGACACTCTCTTAAGGTGCGATGGAGACTCCACTCTTTGTAAATTCCACAAAGTAGTAGAACGCATTCCATGGAAAAGTCACTGAGAAGTGGTTGAAGGGGATAATGGTGTCCAACCACCCACTAGTGCTCCAGGCGGTGAAGGGGATCCTAGGTCTAGAATTTCTATAGGCAAATCATAAGCTTAGGTCAAATCTAAAATCACTTCTATGTTTTTGGTGATGCTCATGTACATGGGTGTGTCGAAATCTTAGGGGAAGAAGTTATGCCAAATGATATTTCAGCATTCACTTTTGGAAAATATTGATGCAGCCTTAGACAATATTGACAACAACTTCATGACACCTCTATCGCTACACTACTAGATGGCTCGTGAGAATGAATGGTCGATACCAAAATTCCCATTGGTACGCTCGCTGGATCACACATCACTCAAAAATTGCTGGGGTGAGATAGATAGGTGCATTGACTTCCTCCTATGTGCAAAAGGTATTATCAAAGACCGCCCGAAGGGATGGGTGGAGGCATTTGTGGTGGAAGAGGATCTTGAAAGGGAGAGGTGACCCTCCGACGAAGAGGATAGGGAGTTGGGCGTTGGAGAAGAATGGGTTGCAAATGATACTAAGAGTTGGGAGGAGTGAGCGAACCATCCTACTCACAATTCCTATAGTGGTGATTGCCTAGTTATCCAGAATGCAACCGAAGCCAAGAAGACCAACAAGGCCAGATACAACAATGCCTAGTCCTGTGCAATGGTGTGGTGGGTTTGTGTTGTAAAACCTTTTTTGATTAATTCAATTTTAATTGGGAAATGCAATTTTGGTTCTAAGTCTGCAAATATGGTGAGTATTGGATGGGATAAATACAATGCATAGCCTAGAAACAATACAGATTAGGATTTTTCTAATGTATGGATAAAATATTGTTTTCTCCCCAGTTTAAATTTTGTGACAAGGATGTAGACGTGGAAAATATTTTGTCTCTTCTTCTTTTCTACACTTTATGCTTTTCTCTCTTTTATGTTTGTTGTACATGGATACAATTTTGGAGCACGTGGATATTACTCCTTCTGGCCTGAAGATTTTTTTGCTCCTTCATTTCTATAAGAAGGAATTCAAGGCCAGAAGTATTGGTTTGTTGTTTTGTATTGATCATAGAGAATTTTTTAAAGGGAATACATATAATATTTTAGAGTTTTGTCTTAGGTTTTGAGTCAATCAGTCTGCATATGTAATTTTGATAACAATAGTAGCAATTGAATACAAAATGGTTCAAATTCAAAACCATTTCTCTCCTATGTACTTGTTTAATGAATTATGAATAATATGATCAAGGATTATATTATTTATCAAAGATTATGTGAATGGCAATGCAATAGGAATTTATAAGTAGTGTGATAAGTGTTGTTCTTTAAAAATGATGTAGCATCACATATCAGATTCAATACCATGGAATACAATATAAAATATCATCAACTATAGTTTGGAATATGATTCATGAAGTGCAATATAAAATAAAATATCATGAAGTGCAATGATTCACAATTTCATGGAATACAATATAGAATATCATCAACTAGAGTTTGGAACAATGGAAATTGATTCATGAAGTGTAGTATAAATACCTAAAAGCTGCTAATTCACTTCCAAATCCATTTCCTAAATGGAGTCAAGGTCCTCAATCTGACATTCAACTTGAGATAAAGTTAAAGAGTTGTCTTGATTCTGAGTCTTCTCTTCATTTTCTTTAGCCTGCATCTCAAATTCAACATTCATCGTGTCACTATCATTTATCCCACTACAACTGCCAGTGCCACTAGTACCAAAATTTGAAATTGGAGTGTTGCACAACTCGATCCCTCTTCTTTCACAAGTGGACCTCCAAATTGTGAGTTCCCTTTCAAAAGAATTTTTTTTGACATTATACGCAGTTCCTTTCATCCTCAAGCAATTTTCCAAATTCTTGTCTAGTTTGTTTCTCAAATTTGATTTCAAAAATGCCAATGTACTGAAAACTCTCTCATCCTCCACCAACCCCAATATCATTGTTTGAATTAAATTAGAAAGTTTGAAATATTTTGATATCGTACTACGCAATATTTCACTCTGACTTAAGTTTGTCCAATTTTTTTGTATTGATCTCGATTCAAAGGCCTTCTCTATTCCCATGGAATCATACTGGTCCCTCATAGCTATTGAAAAATTCTTACATTGTTCTCTAAGATTATTTTTATTTAAAATTCCTTCTATTGTCTGCTCATTATATGTTACACTTTTAAAAAATTGTTCGATCAATATTTTTACTTTATCATGAAAATATTTTGGGTTATCTTAGTTTACCCAAAATTGAGGATACACAATACCCATGGTTTCAAGTATTTCATGTTGAGGGAATCTTTCATGAATCTTTGAGGAAAGAGATTTTTCAATTTCCTTCAAATTAACACTAACAGATTTAACAATGTTGTTAAAATCTTCCTCGTTAACAACTACTTCGCTATTAGAGCAGCTGGCTATCTTACAATGGTACATTGGTATCTCATATCCACTGACAAAGATACATAAGTGCCCACTTGCATTAAATTGTAAATAATTATCAAGATTATTCAAATTAGTAATTTTCTACCACACAAAATAATTTGGGCCTTCTTGTGTTAGATCTAGATATAGATGATCAAGGGCCAAGCATGTATGTTTACATAGACTGACATATTCATAAATATACATAGTTCTATCTTGGGCTTTCTTCACAATATTGTTCATCACATCCAGCATGGGGAGAAGACTAGCTAAAGTCAAGAGTGTCTCTATATCACTTAACCTATGTAAGAGGTGAAGAGCTTTGTCTACTGTGTTGCAATGCTTGTACATCACTCCAATCAAGGATTGATATTCTGAAAGAACTCGTTGCACTGGTCCATGCAGGGAGATCCATCTGGTATCGAAATCCTTGAGAAGATTGTTTCCTGGTGTTATTCCCTCAACAAAGTTTTGAAATTTTGTGAAACATTTGGGACTTCGGTAGAAGTATCCATAGATCACACGGACTAGATTTCAACTTTTGATACTGTAGGAAACTTGCTTACAATTTTGAATGCTAAATTCATTTTGTGGGCCATGCAATGAATGCCAAGAATGTATGGTGTAAACACCACTCCTTTGACCTTGCACCACTGTAGCTCCATCAAGTCCTACACACACTAGCTTTTTGGAAATTATCAACTCATTCATACCTGCAATTTCATTCAAAGATTTCTTGACTAGTTCAAATAGATTTTGTGATGTTGAACTATCCATTATTTTAGGAACACGGAGAAGATGAGCTTGGCGAACATGTTGTTCTACTGTATACAAAAGCATACAGACCCAAAAAGTATTGTCTACCACAGTAACTTCATCTAAAGATAATGCGATGAAGTTTGACTCTTTTAATTTCTCCTTTGAATCTTCCTTTTCATTGCAACAAGATAGTTTTCCCATTCCCATCCAACGTTTACTGATCAATGTGAGAAGGGAAAGTGAGGAACACCCAAAAAACATAATAAACTAGAATATTCTAGGTAATCTATCATAAGATGCCCTCTGGAAAAAATATGAAAAACAACACTCATTTGAATAGTTTTTGACAGATTTGCTCCTTTCATTTCTTTTCCAAATTGAGCCTCAAGTGTACCTTGACATGCAGCAAGCTTCGACGTTCTTTTCTTACGCTCTTCATATTCCGTGACATACTTAACATGAAGACATTATTCCTTTGATTTCCATTGTATAATTGATTTTTCCTTTCCTTCTATGATTTGTTTTTCATAAAATTTATCTATATGATTTTTTATAGTGTTAAGCTTTAGCTGCAACTTCTTGTCTCTTCCACATTTCCAACTACAAATCGTGCACTTGCATTATGCTAATTTTTCAATATTTTTTTCATTTGCTACCCTCATTGGTACAATGAATGGGTACTTTGACAACCAACCAAGTTGGAAATTCCTTGTCATTTCCCACTCACGCCTCATTTTTTATTTGCCTTTTCTTTTCTTGCTACCAACATCATCCTAATCCAAGTCAATTATCTCATTCTGGCTAACCAAGGTATCCCTTGGAACATCTTTTGTGGTATTTACATTCTCATTTGATACATTTTGATTTAACTTAATGACAATCTCACCTTGAACTTTCGATGGTGGTGAGGTATTGTGAATGCCTTCTTCATTAATATTTGGTGGAAGAGTTGATGATGTAGCTCCATCTTGATTCGATGGATCAAAAGCATTGCCAATTCCAAAGTAAGACTATATGGCACCTCTACGTTTTGGGTGTTTTGATGGCCTCCAAATCCCTTCACTACCTTGAGGAGTCTTACTCTTGTAGCTCGACATATTGATCTCTCACTTCGAATAAAAGTTGGAAAACATGTCTTCTTGTTTAAGAAGGAAAGAGAATATAGATCCCATTCCCTACTCAATATCATCTTTAAGATTGAAGCAAGAATGGAAAAGAGATAAAGAAATCTTATTATTATAACTAATAACACTATGAAGAAATGATCACTCACCTTTAAGTTTACCTTTCCAGCTTTCGTTGACTTCGGAATTGAGAACCTCATAACTGAAAAAAATGTGTAAGAATAAATGAAAGTTTTGATTGTATTTATATCAATCCATATTTGACAAATTTTGTGGGATTTTTAAATGGTATATTAAAAATTTGGCGAATCTCGCTTGCTTATACAATGATACGTTGTAATTTTCAAGGCGAAATGTGTCCTCAAATATAATTATTTTTTAATGTTATTAGCAAAATAGGTCCTCATAAGAAACTATTTATAAATTTTGATTGGCAAAATGGGTCTTCACAAGCAACTATTTGTAAATTTTAATTGGCGAAATGGGTCTTGATACAATGTTGTTTTAATAGTATTGGCGAATATGTAGGTGTTTTATTACATGCTTCCAAGATTCTAGGCAAAAATATTCATTAATCCATTTGAAACACGTAGTTTTTTATGTAGAATTTGTTGCTTAAATATGCCTCATAAAGAAATTGTTGGCGAATGGAAATGCATTGGACCAATAGTTCATAAAATTCAGGTGATTTGGACACCCTGTTGGGTGCAATTAATTCACCAATTGTGACTTGGCCTATTTCTAGAATTCGCCAATTGGCAAAGATTCACCACTAAAGTTTTCCCTGCTAACAAGATGACTAGGCAAGAATATCTAAGAATATGATGGAGATTTTCAATAATAATTACAAATATAAATGGGGCAATGAACACCCTTGTGAACTTTGAAACCTCAAAAGGTGCAAAAAACTCACCCTGTATACTAATTTACATAGAATCATCATAAAAAAAAATTCAACATATCTACAAAACATATTTACCAAATCCCAAAGATTATATAACCATAAAAATAAAGCTCCATTCAATTCCATCATAAAAATTTTCAAAATTAATTAGATTCATACAAACATATTGCCCATAATCTTTACTCCAGCACACACCTTCCTAAGTTATAATAAGAATCTCAAGAATGAGAAACCCTTTAACAAAACTATTTTGAGTAAGAGAAAATATGGAGGGAAAATAATCTATTAACTTGAAAGCAAAAAAACAGAAAAAATATTACAAGAGACATTTAAGAGTTTTAGAAGTCCCCAATTTTTAGCTAAATATATGTCACCATCCTCAAGGATTTATTTAATAATCCCTATATGCTTATTAAGAGTTCCCCCATAAAAAGCTTCATTAAATAATTATAGTAATTATAGAGAAGTCTACTCCTTGTTAAATTTATAGAATTCATCTGAGGAACCATCAAAACTAATATCTTTATCCTTACTCATAGAGTTAATAACATTTTTTAACCTCCTATAAGGATAAATAGTGATCTAACATCATAACATAAAAATAATTAACATTCCTTAGAAAAATATTTCTAATAATTTCTCTATTATTATGAGAAAGAATCTTCACCTTGTTAGGAAAATGGTGTCTCAACCTTGCAATTACATGAGGTTACTATTTACAAAGTTTACATTTGAGCATGGATTGGTCCAATTTTTCCCAAAGCTATGATTTGGCTAAATAAGCATGCTTGTAAAGTTTTGTCATGAGATCACGTCTGAATTTGAAGACATTAATATTTTTATTTTTGAAAGTTTATGTCCATTTTAAATTCCTTATATTGGTTTCTCAGGCCCATAAGTGGTCATAATCAACAAAGCGGGTTATAGCTTGATAAAGTACTTCACAAGCTTTTTGGTGGTACAAACAGTTTGTCAATCAAAGTCTTGGATCAAAATTTATGACCTTTGGAAGTTGGGTCTCTTGAATTGGGAGATCTAATGGGGAGTTACATGTGTTGGTGTGCATTTTGACACATCATAGGACACTCTTTGGTTGGAGATAATACAGGGTGCTACTTTTTGGGTGGTTTTAGATCATGGTTTTGTAATACCCTTTGACTATTTCATGTATTATATCTTATATATTAGGTGCATGAGATGGAGGTTGTGTGTAAGAGTCTTATATATGTTGATATTCCTCTAGATCTCTAGTTGGTGATAGTCATATAAGAAATCTTTCTCTACAAGTATATTAATCTTCTTGATTTTAGAATGATATATTGGGCAGATTTTGAAGTGTGGGGGTTTTCTCCCAAAAGTTTTTTCTCCAAGTAAATCAATTTTTTGTATGTATGCTATTTGTGTTTATTTATGTAACTATTATAAAAATCTGATTTTTTTTTACATTACCCTCCTCTCAAAGTTAGTGTAAGAAGTTGTTCTACTACCTTAGCTTTCTTACACATCTTGCTATGTCAATTTTAGCTTTTTAATTTGAGTTTAAATTAATCTTGATTATAGCTATCATAGGAAATATTCTAGTAAACTACCCTAACTTTTGATCCAACCATATTTGTATACCCTCCAATGAGTTTATATGGGTCCTTTTGGTGTTATTTTGGAAATTATTGCTCCAATTTCCTCACATTTAACAACGTCAACAAACTTGGTATTTCCTAGTAAGAATTCATCTAGAGTCCAATTCTTTTACATGGGATTTTGATACTACAACCTCAAGGTTTTTAATTTTATAACTTCCAATATTAATAGCTAGCCATTACAACAACACTTATGTTTAGTATTTTGTTCCTCAAGCTCTTTCCCTAGCTTTCATCCTTCCCTCTACCAACTAGAATCTTCATTAATAGGGGAAGAGAGAAAATAACCAAGTTGGATCATTAAGGACATGCATTCTATCCACAACTACACAATCTCAACACTTTGGATTGCTTATTTCCTTAGGTGAGACTAATTTACATGCTTTTGTTTTTATTTGAATTTTTTTTCTTTTCATATTAGAATGATTCATTTGGACAATACAACCTTACCTTGCTTTGAGATTGTAAGATCTAAATATAGTGTATAAAATTATTTTATTATTATATTTCATTTAAAATAGTAAAATAGTCCATTCACAACAAAACATTCAAAAAATAATTTCACAATCATTCTTTTCTTAAGCAATTACAACAACAAAAATTAAAACAAAAGTATAATTTATATTCAGTTAGACGAATAGATATTTTTTCAAGACATGTACGATCCATAATGTATCAAAACATAGGGTAGTTGATTTATTGGTTTTGTTTTCAACAGTAGTTTAGTTTTCAAATAGCTTACCCCTCCAACATTTAATCTATTAAAAGTATTCAAATAAGCAAAACAACACAATTTTGAAAAAACCAGGACCTATTGGTTTTCAACTAAGGTTTCTAAAACATAGAAAAATAACCAAATAAATCTACTGAAATAAATAGATTCAAATAAGAAGACCATCAATGCACATAATATCTTGATAGGTGGCATATATTCCAAAAATATGACTTATGTTCTTAATATTCAAGAGTTATATTTTATCTAGTCACATCTATATTTTCATGCTCACATGTTTAGCATTGAGGAGGATTAGATAGAATCCACTCTAAAGAAGCCAAGGGAGAACTAACCCCTACCCAAATCCATTAAAGAGTAATAAGCTCAAGAAAACTAATAAATACAATAGGAGAACAATTGAGAACAGAAAAAATCCTTCATGTACCTTAACACATTATTTGAAGTGGAAACCCATTGCCTTGTTCTTACAAAACATTCACCAAGAGTGTGAAACTATAAGATACCTTAATGTAGAAACTCATAGAATAGCCACCACTATACCTCTATAAAGTTATGTGAGGGAAAATTCCTTGATCACCCACAACACAAAAATTGTCATCACAAACCTATTTACTGCATGTAAAACACGTCTTCCCAAGAAGAAGGTAATCCTCTAGGCACTCCCTTATTGCTCTTTCTCTTGCCATACAGGTAGACATGATCTATCTATACACCAAGCCACACTCAATAAACGCACATGCCTTCCCATTTTTAACATAGTAGTGGTGAGTCAAATTTTATCAACATAGATAATCTAAAGGGAAATTAGGTAGTGCTACCAAATATAAAAATCCCTAGATATAGAAATTAGGTCACATGAAAGAAGGAAATCTCTATTTAATCATTCACTTGTTTCACTCCCTCACATATTATAACATGTCACCTCTTAATAAGAGAAGTTAATCTACCAATATGGAGGATGTGAGTTTCAAAATGATCCATTCTTCTTTCACAAATGTGAATGATGTCTTCAATAAGCACTCTCTATCACCTACACCTATTGGATTTAATTTGATATGGCAACACCATCTATCAAATTTGCATCATACTTAATTGATATTATGTCATAGTAGGCCAAGGATTTATATTTTACTATTTGAAATGTTCCAAGCCATCAACATTGCTTGGACTTAATATACCCAATTTATTGAAAACATCAAGATGTATAGTATCGCCATCCTAAACTATTTATTAAAATCATATTGTATCAAATATTCCAAGGCACAAACAATGCTTAAATTTAATATACTTAATTTATATTATGTAATTACCATATGGACATATATTTAACACCTTTTAAGAAGAATCATCAATCCAATACATAACATCAAGATGGTTTTCAATAGATAGTTTGGAAGTATCTACCATTGAAGAAATGAGAACATTTGGATTGAAACTATGAGTATCACTATAGTTCCTTCCTAGATAAATATTCCTAAGATAACAACTACAAACTTTACAACACTCTTGATCTATTCTCACCTTTTTCATAATAATGACAACCCAAATGCTTGAATAAGTGCTCATGTTGTAAATTATTGCTATTAGAATGATAGAATCCCACACTTCTTTTATAGATTGTAGCATGCCCCTTATAATCAGGTATTTTTTTAATATATTTTTCACCCATATGATAGCATAAAATACTAAAACATATTATCTTGTTGTCCTATAATATGATTCCAATTGAACCAAATAATTTTATACTATCGCATCATTCATTGAAATAACAACTCATGATAGGAATTATAATTATTCCGATTAGGCCAACTTTATTCCACTTAAATTATAATTTCCTTTTATTGATGCTTTTATAATTATAATGGAGTTGTATGTCCTCCCATGTATCTTTTTCCTCTAATATGTCACTATGTCATGAATTTGAAAGAATCATTAAAAATAATAAAGAGTAAAGAATTAATAACTTTTTACAAATAAATTAAACCATTACTGATACTCCTCATTGCTTAGTCAATATGCCTTTGTGGTTATTTTAAATTTGTATATGTAGCAGTGTATTGAGCATCTAGGGCTACTTTATCCTCTCTAATAATCCAAAGCCTTGTTTCTATGATAAGTAAACAAAAATTGGGTTCACTTTTGTATCTTTCAATAGAGGACTCACGAAGGTAGAAACTATGCCATTAATGTAATAATTCTAACTTCACATAATATTTAAGTTTTCATTTGAATCCTCTATAACTAGTATGTATGATGCAATCAGAGACCAAGATCCTCAATTTTATCCTTCAATACAACCTTTATTTTTCCCATGAAAGCAGAGACATAATATAATAATTATGTGACTATATTTTATTTCAATTTTATTAAAGATCCTTGATACATATTTGGAATTATTATATATTTCTTTCATGGGGGATACTCTTGGAATCCATTTGAAATTTATTTTAGCTAATTTGTGATCAAAATAATTTTATTTTATTTGTGATCAAGAAACAATACAAAAACAACCAAAAGACAACAAGGATTCCCCACAGGAACCCCAAAAAGGCACAATTACATATTCATGTCCTCCAAAATAACCTTTTCCAAATCCATCACATACTTTGGAGGAAAAAGGCTCTAATATCCCACATCCCACCTATCCTCATGCTCCGAAGCCCACTTGTACAAACAATCAACCACTTTGTTCCACTCCCTAGGAATATGATTGAAATAAAGGGAAATAAGCTTTTTCTATTAAACTGAGGGTTCACCAATAATTACTAAAAATAGAAAAAGGAAAAATGGGGTATAATGCACCTATCTTCCTCTAACTCATTAGGAAAAAGAGATCCCTTAGGCCAAGATTTAATTTCAACCCTTAGGTGAGTCAACCTTGAAGGAGATCTTGTTGTTTTCCTTATGATCTAGGATAGGGCAGATCTGCTAAAACAACACTTTTGGGAGAAAGATTAAAAATAGTAAATAAACCCAAAAATGCAAAGTAACACCTGAAATCACTATATTAAACCTTAAAATCTAATGAAACCTACAAATTTTTGGAAGATTTGAGAAGGTTAAGTATTTTTGCACCTGTCACTAAAATATCGTTGTTGAGTGTCCTTTGCGACTCATTTGCCTTAGGGTGAATGGGTCTTGCCAAGGTTTTCTGAAATTTTAAAATATGGGTTTGTAGCTCCTAATTTTCTCTTCCAACTTGTACCTTTCAATTTCTTCTCTTAAATTTGTACCTACATCAATCAACTAAAATTTTGGTTTGTTTGTATGGGGGTTTGCCTTGGTCAAACCCCAAGTTTGGTAATTAAACCTTGATGAAAAATATAGATCTGGAATTTGAAAATGTGTGTGAGCCCTAATCTTAAGTGTGTCTAATATTTTTGAGAGTTAACATGCAAATAAACCCTATTCAACTGTGTTAGAATAAGATCCCTAAATGAACTTGAATGATGAACAAAAGACCTAGTTAGGAGAAGTCAAATCCTTTAATAGATTAAAAATCTGATTATACCCGCCTTTAGGCAACTAGTAGAATGAAGATAAAAGATGGTATCAATAATAAACAAGTCATTAGTTCAAGGGAAATGGCTAGTTGCACATCCCAAAACCTAGAATCCATCATGATCCACCATATGTATCAATCTTCAATCATGAAAAATGCTTGATCAATCTTCCCAAATGAGATTGAAGACCTACAAAAATAATTGAAATGCTGCTCCAAGACTTCAAATTTTATTTCTTGAATGTTCTCCTTGATCTTGAATACAAATATAATGAATAACTTCTTGATCTCTTTCTCAACCTAGTGTAAAATGGTAAAAAGATTAGGCCTTATAGGCTTCCTTTCTAATTTACCAATTATTAAATCTCGAAAGCTGACACTTAAAAATTGAATTTAGGACCTTAAGATGCTGCCAAAAAAATGTTCAAAATTTGAACTTGTGATCTTAAAGGGGACACATTTTACCAAGGGCGAATGGGTCCTGACCTAAATTATCAAGATCCATTAATTTAATAAAATGCATTTGTTAAATGTTTTTTGTAGTTTCAGAAAATATTTAAAATTGGCCTTGGGATGCATAATAAAGGGGTTTAGAGGCCTATTTATGAAGGATAAAATGCATAAAATTGAGGTCACTAAATAAGTCCAAATTAAGTGTGAAATTGTACTATCACATAGGAGTATAATTTTCTACACTAAATTTAGCCCCCACTTTAGCGAGCATATGACACTGCATGTATATACAAGATAAAGGACAAATCATACTATAAAAAGGATACTCATGGATTTTTTACAAATAGGGAGAATGAAGCCCCCACTATAGACATCTGTAAACCACACTATTAGGAATTGCATCCTGCAAAATCGATTTATTAGTCATTCAATATCAAACTTCTATTGGATGTTATGGTTGTGTTGTTGATATGTGGTTGTGATTAATGTCAACACTATTAGCATTAAGTGAACTGAAGGCTGTATATGTTGAGGAAATTGAGAAAATTAGAATAAATATGTTGCAAGAAGTTTGTGAAGCTATGAAGATCAGTGTGGTGGAAAGTTGTGTACATTGATAATCAGAAATCATGCATTAAATGGTTTGTTGTTGAGCCTATCTAGTATGTTCTCCAAAAATTTTAGAGGTGTGCATCAAGATTCATGTAATTTATGAGTTTCGGTGTTCCTACAATAATTTTTCTACTGTAGCAGTTGTTCTTGGAAGAAGATGATGAAATTATGGCAATTCCAGTTGTTGCATATGTTCCTATGATGTTCGTGGATGTTTTTGGATCGTGCTCTATCATCATGGTACGTCCACATTATTTGGTGTGATCGTGATCAAAGATTTTTCTGATGTGTTTTTGAGTTTTCATGTTCTTGGTTGACATGAAGGTGGTAGCGTGTTGCAAATAATTATGGATTAATTTTTGAATGCTTGGCATGCTCGAGGATTTCTTTTTAGGTCTTAATTATGTTGTGACTGACTTGAGTTGGTGTGCATTAAGATTTGTTCATGTATTGAGGCCGACAATTTGTAATTCATTTATTATTTGTGGTTGACAGAGTTGTTGTAAATCCATGTAGTGGATATATAAGAGCAATTTTTTCCTCATTTTGAGAAATGTTCAGTCTAGGTATGCGAAGTGTATGTGTGAATAAAGATCAGATCATTCGAGTGTAGAGAAGAGTGTGAAAAAGGTTGAGTGAAGTAAGGAGAAGTATTTTCTGTGCATAACTGGAACTGTCATCAGGCTTTTGAAGAAGTTGATTTCTCAGTTCATATTCTTCATATGGTTTTAATCTAAATATTTTTGTAAGGCAGTGAGCCTTCCTTTGAGTAGTGAGCTCTAGGCAATGTGTCTAAATCCATGTGCATTCCTTATTCATTTTCCACTATACTTTTAATAGGGTAGAATTGAGGATTAACCTCCACCATGGATTTTTCCCTTAATAGGGTTTCCATGCAAAAATCTTGATGTTGTGTGTTTTTGTTGTGTTTCTTAATCCATGCTTGCACTATTAATTATTAGATCTTAGATTAAAGGTTGATTAAAGTAGAATAAGTTTAAATTATGTAACAACTGATTCACCCCCCTCTTAGTTGTCTATCCTTGTTTTGACAATAATTGGTATCAAAGCAGGTTCCTCTGAAGGAAAATCTTAATAGCTTGAGGTGTTCCGAGATGGCATCATACAAGAAGGATAGTCCTAGGTTTGATGGTACAAATTACTCTCTGTGGAAAGTTAGAATGGAGTATCATTTGAGGTGCATTGGTGAACCCTATTGGAGGATTACAAAGTATGCATATACTATTCCTCAGAATGGTCCCTCTATTGAGGATGAGATCAAAAAGGCTGAAGCAATATTGAGTGCTTTGACAAATCCAAAGATGAAAAATGTGATAGGTTTGAAGACAACATATGAGATATGGAAGAAATTGGAAACATTGTATGAAGGAGATGCACAAGTGAAGGTTGCTAAGCTGCAAAGTCAGAAAGGCAAGTGGGAAAACATGAAGATGAGTGAAGATGAAAACATTATTGCTTTCATGCAGAAAGTAAATGAACTGGTGATGAGCATTAGATGTGTCGGTGGAGTCTTGGAAGAAGATGAGATTGTGGCTAAAATACTTAGATCTATGCCTAATTCTTATAAAACAAAAGCTCGTGCTATTGAAGAATTTAGGACAGTAACAAATGTAACAAGAGACACGCTGATTGGAAAACTTGCTACCTTTGAGATAAGTGAATTTGGTGAATCTTCTCCTAAGATAGAATCTACATTCAAAGCTATTGTATCTGGGAAAAGAAAACATAGGTATGATCTAGGAGAGAGTCCCATAAAGTCATTCATGTATGAAGATGAAATGAAACAAATTAAAGATGAAGAAATAAAATTAGAAGAGCTAGAAGCATTGATTGTGAAAAGTGAAGCCAGAAGACAAGGTAAGTACAAAGGGAAGTTTCCTATTAAATGTTTCTCTTGTAGTAAGATAGGTCATTTTACATCAAGGTGTCCTGAAAGGGTCTCTAAGTACAAACCTGACAAGTCTAGATTTCAAAAGAAATGTTATTATGCCAAAGAAGGTGTTATTGATGATGAATCTGATAAAGAAACTAGAAATGAAGATGAATGGGTATTCATTTATATCAATGAAAATGGTTTGGTGTCCACTAAGTCTACTAGTAATGTGAAAGTTGAAAGAGCTCTTGCAGAAAAAATTGAAGAAAAAGATGAGTGGGTAATTGACAGTGAATGCTCACATCATATGACTGGTGAAAAAAGCAATTTTGTAAGCTTGGAAAATTATGATGGTGGTGTTGTAAGATTTGGAGACAACACTTCTGGTGTGATTCGTGGTAGAGGCACTATTTCCTTTAGTGGTAAACATAATACCAATGATGTACTTTATGTAGAAGGCTTAAAGCACAACTTGTTGAGTGTTGGACAAATGGTAGACAAGAGATACAATCTTCAGTTCAAGGATGGAAAGTGAAAGATATGGGGAAGTTCTAGAAATGTGATTGCTTCAGGTACAAAGACAAGAGGTAACATTTTTCACTTAAGTGCTACTTGTGAAAGTTGTTTAATTGATCAAGTTGATGTAAGCTAGTTATGGCATAGGAGGTTGTGTCATGTGAATTTTGATAACATTAAACAATTTCTTCTCAAGTAGTCAGAGATCTTCCTAAGTTAGTGAAGCCTACTAACACTATATGCAAGGAATGTCAGATGGGAAAGCAAAATAGAAATTATTTTCAGAGCAAACAACATAACTCTAATGGAGTATTGGAATTGGTACACACTGATCTATGGTATCCCTCTAGAATCAAAAGTCTTCAAGGAGAAAGGTACTTTATGCTACTTATTGATGATTATTCTAGGATGATATGGGTTGCTTTCTTGAGAGAAAAACATGAAGCATTAGAAAAGTTCAAAAGCTTCAAAGCTATGGTAGAGAATGAGACAGGTCTAAAGATCAAATGCTTAATGTCAGATAGATGTGGTGAATTCACTTCCCGGGAATTCAATTCTTTGTGTGAAGAGCATGGGATCCAAAGACAACTATCTGCTCCCTGGACCCCTCAATGGAATAGATTTGTTGAAAGAAAGAAAAGAACCATTCTAGATACTGCTAGAACTATGATGTTGGAAGAAAATGTTCCTCATTTCTACTAGAGAGAAGCTATAAGCATTGTTGTGTATACTATCAACCGGGTAAATGTTAATGGTAATTGTGGTAAGACTCGTTTTGAGATGTGGTTTGGTTATAACCCTACTGTTAAATATTTCAAAAAAATTGGAAGCAAATGCTACATCAAGAGAGATGATGATATAGGAAAGTTTGATGCTAGAAGTGATGAAGGAATCTTTCTAGGTTACTCTACTAAGAGAAAAGCTTACCGATGCTTTAATAAAAGATTGAAGAAAATGGTTGAAAGTGAAAATGTCAGAATTGATGAAGATATTGATAGACCATCTAGATGTAGTGGATATGATTGAGATGAAAAACATGACAATACTAACAATGGAAAGAATGCTTAGACACCGAGTCAAGTTCAAATTGTTTCAGTGAATCCAAAGAATCATGAAGGTGAAGCTAGTGAAAGTGTAGAATAGAGAACAAAAGAACCAGAAGTTAGAGAAAATCCCAAAGTGCCAAGGTATGTAAAGGAAAATCATTCTGATAGTCAGATTATAGGAGACAAGAACAAAGGTGTGCAGACTAGAAGAAGAAATTTAGAAGAGTATTGCCTAATTTCCAAGACTGAGCCTAGCAATGTCAATGAAGCATGTAAAGATGAATATGGATGGAAGCCATGAAAGAAGAACTAATGCAGATAGAGAAAAATGATACATGGATTCTTCTTCCTAGACCTCAAGACAAAAATGTGATTGGAACAAAATGGTTCTTTTAGAATAAGCTGAATGAGTAAGGTGAAGTGGTCATAAACAAAGCAAGACTGGTTTGCAAAGGGTACTCACAAATGGAAGGTATTGATTTTGACGGAAATTTTTCCTTTGTTGCTAGAATTGAAGCCGTAAGATTATTTCTTGCTTATGTCGCTTTTAATAATTACAAAGTCTATCAAATGGATGTAAAGTCAACATTTCTAAATGGTGAGCTAGAAGAAGAAGTATATGTTGAGCAACCAGATGGATTTCAATTGACTGACAAGGAAAACATGGTCTATCAATTGAAGATAGCACTTTATGGACTCAAACAAGCTTTTAGAGCTTGGTATGCTAGATTAGATAAATACTTGTTGAAGCTTGGATTCAATAAGGGTACTACTAACAATGATCTATATTTCAAGTTGGATCAGGATAAAGAGCTGATAATTGAAGTCTTTGTTGATGACATTAATTTTGAAGGTGATGATGACTTATTTATAAAGTTTGCTAATGAAATGAAAAGTGAATTTGAAATGTTAATGATTGGAGAACTAAAATTATTTTTAGGGTTACAAATCACTCAGTTAGAAGATGGAATCTTTATATCTCAGTCCAAATATGTAAGAGAGTTATTGAAAAAGTTTGGCATGGAAGATTCAAAGACAGTTGGTACACCTATGGTAACTAGATGCAAACTCATAGAAAATGATGATTCTTCTAAAGAAAATGAAACAAGATATAGGTCAATGATTGGTGGATTACTCTATTTGACTTAGACTAGGCCAGATATAATGAATGTTGTGTGTTTGGTTTCTAGATATCAAGCGGATCCAAAGGAATCACATGTGACTGTAGTAAAGATAATTTTTAGATAGCTAAAAGGAACAGTTGATTTTGGGCTTTGGTATCCTAAGGATGATGATCTTATCCTGAGTGCCTTTACTAATGTAGATTGGATAGGAGATGTGGATGAAAAACAAGTACTAGTGGTGGTGCATTCTTCTTGGGGAAGAAGTTGGTATCTTGGCTAAGTAAAAAATAGAATTTTGTTTCCTTATCTACTATTGAAGAAAAATACATTTTTGCTGCAAAAAATTGTACTCAAGTGTTGTGGATGAAGAAGATGCTGAGAGATGTCAAAATTGAGTATGAAGAGCCTATTGCCATATTTTTTGACAATTCAAGTGCCATAAACATTTCTAAGAATCCAGTGTTGTATTCAAAGACAAAGCATATATCCATCAAATATCACTTCTTGAAAGATAAAGTGAGTGACAAAGAAGTTAGACTGGAGTATGTACCTACCAAGGAGAAAATTGTAGACATCTTTACTAAGCCATTGCCTAAGGATAATTTTGAGTACCTCAGAGGAAAATTAGGGGTGGTTTCCCCTCCTGATTAGAACTAAAGATGCAAGTCTTTGCATCAGTTCATGAATTCATAGCCATATCTTATTCCAGATTGATGTTATGGTGGTTGCTACTCAGGGGAGTAGTAAGATGTTTTAGATATGTGGTTCAGAGATTGTGTACCTTTTACATTGATGTCAAAGGGGGAGAAGTGTAATGTGAAAAACCTTTGTAGAATAAAGGGGGAGAAGTGCAATTAGACATAAGGGAGAAGATGGAAGATCTAGTTTTGTTGGTGGTATTTTTCACATCATGTGTTGCCATCGATGCCAAAGGGGGAGATTGTTGGATGTTATGGTTGTACTATTGATATGTGGTTGTCAATGATGTCAACACTATTAGCATTGAGTGTTCTGAAGGTTGTATATGTCGAGGAAATTGAGAAAATTAGAATAAATATGTTGCAAGAAATCTATGAAGCTGTGAATATTAGTGTGGTGGAAAGTTAGGTATGTTGATAATCAAAAGTCACGCATTAAAGGGTTTTTTGTTGAGCCTATCTAGTATTTTCTTCAAAAAATTTAGAGGTGTGCATCAAGATTCATAGAAGTTATGAGTTTTGGTGTTCCTACAGTCATTTTGCTACTGTAGCAATTGTTCTTGGAAGAAGAGGATGAAATTATGGCAATTCCAATTATTGTGTATGTTCTTGTGACATTTTTGGATGTTTATGGATCATGCTCTATCATTGTGGTACGTTTTTGTTATTTGGTGTGATCGTGATCAAATATTTTTCTGATGTGTGTTCAGGTTTTCATGTTCTTGGCCGACATGAAGGGCGTACCATATTTCAAATCTTTATGGATTAATTTGTGAATGCTTGGCATGCTTGAGGATGTTTTTTTAGGTCTTAATTATGTTGTGACTGACTTGAGTTGGTGTGCATTAATATTTGTTCATGTATTGAGGCCGACAATTTGTAATTCATTTATTATTTCTGGCCAATAGAGTTGTTATAAATCCATGTAGTGGATATATAAGATCGATTGTTTCCTCATTTTGAGCAATGCTCGATGTAGGTATGTGAAGTGTATGTGTGAATAAAGATCAAATCATTCGAGTGCTGAGTTGAGTGTGAAGAAGGTTGAGAAAAGTAAGGAGAACTATCTTCTGTGCATAATTGGAACTGTCATTAAGCTTTTGAAGAAGCTAATTTCTTAGTTCATATTCTTCAGATGGTTTCTGTAAGGCAGTGAGCTCTAGGTAGTGTGTTTGAATGCATGTGCATTCCTTATTCATTTTTCATTATATTTTTAATAGGGTATAATTGTGGATTAACCTCCATCATGGTTTTTTCCCTTAACAAGGTTTCCACACAAAAATCTTGGTGTTGTGTGTTTATGTTGTGTTGCTTAATCCATGCTTTCACTGTTAATTATCAGATATGAGATTAAAGGTTGATTAAAGTAGAATAAGTTTAAATTCTTTAACAACTCATTCACCCCCCCTCTCAATTTTCTATCCTTGTTTTGCAGAAAACTTCTAAAGTGAATCATATTTGAGGGTAGATGTATGCCCCCTTATTCTTCTTTCTTTATGGAGGTGAAATTAGGGTAGTAATATGATCACATTGAATTTCCCTTCTTGATGATGTAAATTCTTACAATAGGGTATTGAGTCTACAACACCACATATTGAAGACATTGGAAAATATCAAGGATGAAACAACGAATCCAACACAACAAATGGCATCAAAAATAGACTTCACTAGCCCCCAATATGTTGATTTGAATGAAATGTGCTTAGAGTAAAATATACTAATTTTAGTATAATTTAGTATATATGAGTGAAAATGACATTTCTATCATTTTGAAATTTACCTTTTGAGAAATTTCCTTGTTGTAGAGTGAGTGAAAATGTCGAGCAGATGATCGTACCAACCTCATAGGCTGACCATTTTGAGAGACGAGGTGTCATTCGGTGTGCTCCAGGACATAGTGAGTCCATTTTCTTATGCTTTATCTTCACATTTTTACTTTTATATAAAAAAAATCATATTTCTAGGAGGTTTTAGGACCTCGTCCAAAAATATCGTAAAGCATTCCAAAATGGTTAAAGTGTCCAGTACCGCCCGGTCCAAAATTGGCCCAAGTGTCAAGTTTTGGCCCAAGTTTCCTAGAGAAACTTTAGGGTGTTTTTAATTGTTTTATAATTATTTTTATGCTTGTTATTGATGATTTATTTTTCCTTTTTTAGGTTCCACCTTGCACATTCCAATGGCTAGGGCATAGCTTGTTTTTTGTTTTTGTAGGAGTAGGTTACCTAGTTGATCATGAAGGAGATTGATACTTTGTGTGAGATAGGACTATTCTAGATCTATACTATGCCACTGATGAGATACCATGATGTCATGTTGATGGAATTAGTAGAGAGATGGGACACAAATACCTCTACATTCCATCTACCATCTAGAGAGATGATATTGACACTTGAGAACGTTCATCATATCTTTAGACTACCCATCTAGGGTGAGATTGTCCACATTGAGGAGGACCATTCACACATGCAGATGCATTGAGATATTGAGTATTACATTGGTTGACCCATTAGGTCGACCAAGATCGAGCCACATGTGGAGTTGAAATGGCTCCTACACGCACACTCACCATTGATGTGGTGAATCATGGTTATTACCATGGCATTGGTGCTTGTTCTCGATGGGTGAGGTGCACACCTAAATGGTAGCCTTGTTCAAACTATTCACAAGATGGAGTGGCATCGGATCGTGTATGAATGGGGTCGTAGTATGATAACTCACCTCTACTATGATCTTGTGTAGTTCATGTATAGAGAGCTTGATAGTATAGTACATTATACACTCCTGCAAGTGTGGGCGTTCAAGAATATCACATGTATGAGGCCTATAGGCTATCGCACAATAGTGGCCTTGGGTTACCCATCATCTTTCAATTACACTTTGAGACGGGCTTGGGAGTTTGGAGACTTGCTATACTAGCGAATTCAGTTTGATCATCTAGAGGAGGAGGAGGTAGTATGGAGACCCTACCTCACTATACCCCAGTGGCTAGATGACGCACAATAGATTTTTTATATATAGTAGGATAGGCTCTTATTGGGTTGACATGACTACATAGTTATGCCATTTTACTATGATCGGGTGATGAGATAGTTCAAAAAAATCTAGGTACCACTGAAGCCTCGACCCACATACCTGAGATCAACACGTAGTGGCTCCAGACGTGGAGACATTTGGTGTCCCATGATGAATGATATGAAATTCAATGACTCAGATGGCAAGGACCACGGTGTGCCCTCCATATCAAACTTGGATGATGTAGGCACCACTATAGCCTATAAGCATTAGTGGGTGAGATTTCAATTGACACATGTATTCCCTTAGGATTATCCCGTAGGCGACGTTGGACCTCTTCCAAGTCAAAGAGATGAGAGAGAGGAGGTAGTTGATGGAGACATAGAGATGGAGGAAAAAGCTAATGAATTAGAGGGTGAGGCTCAGGATGATCTTGAGTCAATGAGCAATGATTCTGATGAGTTGATGAGGCAATGAATTCCCTCGAGATGTATGTACCTCATTCACGAGTCACCCCAAAACAATCAATAGTTTCTAGAGGCATCAACAATCATGAGTGTGGGGAGGCCAGTGGTACTACACCTTCCACACTTCCAACACATGAGGGGCCCATCATTCCATAGTGAGACCTTGAGTGGTGGGTTGGGGATCTAGGTAATGATATGCTCTTATGTTTTTGTTATGTTTTTAATTTTATGTATATATATATCATGGCATGTTCTGATATTATTTATGATTTTTTTCTTGTAGTGTGTATGCAAGAGTGGTGATGTAACGCCCCACCATGCAACCCTAGAGGAAGTTGCAAGCAACTACTTAAATAGGCTATTTTTTTTGTTTGTTTAAGTACCATTAATATACAATTTTGATTTCCAATGCAAACATCCCCTAAGGTTACAAGACTAAGATTAATTAACAACCCACAAACAACATAAGTGAAAAGAAAACATCTACTGAAGATATTAAGTACGCATACATTCCATGCAGGATAAATTACATCGCCATAAAAGGAATACCATATGATTACAATATCAATAACTTAATAAGGTGATTACATCACTCATTTCCCAAATGAGGAAAGTTCAATAACATAATTACAAATTACATCTTTCCACCTCGATAAGAAATGAGGGGTAAAATAATACAAGATCAACTGAAATGAAATAAAGCAAGAACTGAAACTGAATCCCACGAGCTCTCCAACTGGAAGTCTCATCCACATGAACATGAAGAAAGAATCCAATGGATTTAGGTGCACACCACCCAACCAAGTGGAACCCAAAGGCCCACCCCTCGTGCTAGGAGATAGTAACAAGGAATCCTAGGCAATACCATCATCTCTAGACACTGGCTAAATCATCAAACCGAAGCAAACTGAAACAACCAATCACATGTACCTCACAAGTACAATACAAGTACAACACATGTACAACTTGGGTACAACATAAGTACAACACAAGTACAACTCCACATGGTCACATTGCTTCCAAAAATAAAGCAGATCAAGTATGTTAAAAGGACCATACACATAATAATCAAATACCAACTATGGTCACATCAAGTATGTTAAGGAAACCATACCCACAAACAAGTACCAACTGTTGTCCTAGACATAGTGTCATCACACAGCTCGTCATGAGTTACCCACTATGGATCTTCCTAGGCTCCAACCCCCATAATGGGTTATCCTGGTGGCCTCTACCGATCCTCGACCCTCATACTTACTAATACGGGATCAAATACCTTACGTAAAGACATGATAGATGACCTTGCCATTCCAGGCCTTCCCACTCATCCCAAGTCTACACGAGCCCTTATGTCTATGAGTGAGGCATAATTATCTTGATTAGTGAGAAGTACCACCTAATTTTCTAAGTTCTGTTTTAGTTATCACTTGATTAAACCACCTCCAAAGGTTACCCAGTTTACCTCTTCCGGGCTCTGGCCCCTACGGAAGCCACTCTTCTACTTGACAACACACATACCATCCAAACTCCAAGGGTTACAAAGTGCAAACAAACAAGATATCACGACCACTCCTTTCTCAGGAGGCAACATAAGTCAAAACCCTCTCCAAACAATGGAGGTAACAAAGGTAACAAATTCACTCCTGACAAGGAGGCACAACTCATGTAGTCCACTCCTAATCCAAGGAGGTACAAACATCCTTGTTCATGAAAACTGGGTAATAACCGATAACTTTCCATGCACTACCCAAGGAAATAACAAACGGTCATTATTACAAAACGATAGCCCCCAACCTCTAGGGTCCTCTGGAAGACTTGTAGATTAAAGACACTTAACCCATTTCCCAAAACATGAACTCAGAGGAAATAATCACAAAGGCAAGTTGCGAGGAATTAAACTAATTTGGATATATTAAATCCATTTCCTTGAATAACATTCAATAATTTATTCCACTAATAAAACTGATCTAATAACGTCTCTTCTAGACAAAAAGATAAAATTTAAACAAACATCTAATCCTTAATTGCATGAAAAATAATGATAAGATTAAGCAGTTACTTCATTAATTCATAATATATTGTTTAAAATAATTATTCCTTTTTGCAAAGATAAATCATTTTAAAATCCATTAATTTCGCTATTTAAAAACATATTACTTTCATCTCTATTAATTTGTCTTTTCAAATATATTATTTCCAAATAAAGAATAATAATTTGCTTAAGAACCCAATAATTTAAATCCCTCCATTATGTTTAAATCATGATATTAATCAATTCAACATTTTAACATTTATAATCTCAACTATAGCATAATACTTTAAAATCTTCCCAATTACATATAGAAATTATGCTATTATTTTTCTCATCCATTTTAATATATATATTTTTAAATATAAATATATATATATATAAAATCATATTTTCAACTATACAAAAATTTAATTTAATATACCAATGTTATATATATATAATATTAAATATTAAATTTTTATATATAAATAATATAACATATGAAAATAAAATATTTTATTCCCGCTCACGCCTCGGGCCGCGCGTTTTAGGGTTGAGTTGGGTGGTGTTTTATTTTGGGCGGCAACATTTTATTTTGGGTGGTTGCGTGTTTACCAGGTGCAGTCATGGCAGCGGTTTTACCAGCCGCCTCCCGGCGGCGGCGGCGGTGCTACGCATAGTCGGCCACCACTGGTGGCGGCGGTTGTGTTAACAACAGCCATGGGGTTCGAGGGGAGCGGTGACGGACAGAGGAGGTGGGGAGTGCGCTGGGCGCGGCTCCCTCCACCCACCTCCCATGGGGCGCAGTGGGGGTTGAGCCCCCAGTGACCCCCCCACCCAAAAATACTTTTTTTTCATTTTTTTATTTTTTTTGTTTTTATTCACAAAAATGACCTGCGGATTTTTGAAATCCGAGCACCTCATAGGGATTTTTTCCTCTTTTTTTTTTTTAAATTTGAACAGCATAACCCCTTGAGATGAACAAATATATATATATATATATATATATATATAACCAAATACATATATTTATATATGCAAATACATGGATTTAATATCCATTTTAAGAACTTGAAGAGATAAATCGAGCATATAAAATTAAAATTACAGCCAAGAATTGTTTTGAGAAATTTAACTTTCAAACATAAGTTTCAAGATGTGTTTTCTTTGGAATCAACAGAGGTTATATCCATTTTCAACAAGTAAAATTTTGTGAATATTTACAAAATGAAAATAATTTAAAGAAAAGAAAACCTAATTCCACCAAGCTTGATAGTTGATTAAGAAGCCAAGCCTTCTTCTCTATTCCAGATCCTTTCAAAATTTCCAAATCAGCTTCACCCAAAACACCAATCCAGAAAACCCACCAAAAGAGCAACAATTCTTCCTCTCTCTAATTCCATCTTTCCAAAACTCCATCATCCAAAATTGTGAAAGAAAATTCAATAATCAAGAAAATTCCCAAAAATATCTCATTCAACCACTGTAATAAATTTCAGAAAACAGAAATAGAAAATATCTTATTTTTTCAAATTTTTTTGAATTCCAATTTTCTAAAAATGCAAATTTAAAACCTTTTCTTTCATTTTTCAATTTCACATAATAAAATTCATAAATTTCAAAATGAACTTATCCAATTTCAACAAAATCAATTTAATTAATTAATAAATAAATCTAATCCACGATTAAATTATTTATTAATTAAATTAAATTAATTACATTATTAGCATAATACCAAATCAATCTCAATTTCACAAGCTAAATGCATACAACCATTTAATTACCCTTTTTAACTTGCAATTAAATAATCGAAGAGAGAGAACAATATAAAACAATTAACCCGACTAAGACTCGACGACACAGTATGACTAGGGTGATGACTTGGCACGGAAAACCTAGCTACTATCTCCCAATCGAATACCGTTGGGCAATGGACAGGCTCGAACCTGTGAAACCAGGTGGAGTCGATGTCATGTACATGTCAACCTGCGAACACAGAGTATATCCACATGCATATATATGTCATAATTAAAACACACCGTGAAGAGGGAATCATGAAATTGTAGGGCAATAGCAAGCGAGTGATGTGATCCATCCCCTTCACCAATACAATATTACTAACTGACGAATCTAACATCATTAATATGATCAAAAGCATAAACATCATTAATTCAATTATCCACTATGCTAATCCAAAGCATGCCATAACGATAACATTAGAAAAATACACCATCACACCAAAATATAACATTCGCATCACTTTATAGATAACAATCAAATAGCAACTGAGTTCTAAGTCAAAGTACAAACAGAAAGTACAACATAATCAAACAAAACACCGTTCGATCAAAAGAGCAAAACGGAGGGGTCTTACAGGTGAGACCTCTTCCGTTGAGTCATTGCAGACATGGCCCCTTCCTTGCCCCCCAAATCTAGACATAGAGGCAAAGCATATGACACCACATAGTGTGGGGTGACATGCTAACCTTTTTAAGCCTTTAGTGAGATGGAGGACTGCGTATGAGGCATCCATGAGGTGTGTTGATCTCTTTGTTGTTGGGGAGGAGCAAGTGAGAGGTGAGCTTGCTTAGCTATATACTGCATATGAGGATCTTTGAGCTTCTTAGGTTCCAACCAACAATGAGGCATAGGTCTTCATGTGATCAAAACTCATCAGGTTATAGGGGGAGATCAGTAGATTGCAGCCCAAGAGAGTTCACATCGATCAAGAGCATGTGGTGGCCATGGTATGAGAGGATTATATTAGGTGAAGCATGGGGCTTACAAAAACATATGAGCTCTACAATAGTAGATCACAGTCCACTATCTCATGATGGGAACCACCCCTAGGCCTTAAGGAATCTGGGAGCCATAGGCCTCAGTAGAATTATTGTATTTGAGATGGATGTATATAAACCTTTCATGGTATATATATATGTGAATTTTATGTTTTTTTTACTTAATGACAATGTGATCTGTTAAGTAATCTTTTGCAAGAGTATTTAACAAATATCTCGATGATCTAAGTTTTAATGTGACCCAACCTAAACATTTGAGTTTATATTAGATGTTACATTTTTTATTAAGTGTTATGTGTTAGACTAAAATGCACTTAAGATCTAATTAAGAAATTAAATACATGTAATGATCTAATTTAACACAACACATATGAGATTTAAATAGTATGTAATAATAAAGTAATAATTCAACATAATGAATAATTACTCTACATAAATCAAGACACACATGAGATATGTTTGCCAAGAATGAAGCAATGTGAGATAAAATAAAAAACTATCTACTAAATCTAATAACATGCTTTAATACACATACTATTCAAAGATAATGCTAAATGTAATATCTATGCAGATGCATAGTGTTGATAGGTTCTTTGAGAGGTGTTCCATCTATTTCCATTAATGTGTATGCACCAAACCCATAGCTTTCACTGATTACATAGGGTCCTAACCAATTCAGACTTAATTTTCCTTTTTCACCCAGGGTGACATTAACATTGCGTCGATTCTCATATAACACCAAATCACCTTTTTTAAATAAGCAGGGAATGAAATTATTATTGTAACTACGTTGCATTATATTGGAATAGTCTCGAAGACACTCAAGAGCATTGATAGACCGTTCATCAAGCATTTCAAGTTGTTGTAATGATTTTTATTTATATGTAACTTGTCATCAATAAGCCCTCTAAGAGAAATCCTTAGTGAAGGGATTTATAACTCTAAAGGCATTATTACATCAACACCATAAACAAGGTTATAAGGTGTGTTTCCTATAGGTGTTCGAATACTAGTGTGATAAGCCCATAATGCATAAGATAACTAAGTGTGCCATTCCTTATTGTTTTTGCTTACTATTTTTCTCAAGATTTGTTTGAGAGTTTTATTAGTTGATTCGGCTTGGTCATTAGATTGTGGGTAGTAAGGTGTTGAGAAATAATTATGGATGTGGAATGTTTCCAAAAATTTCTTCACATAGTTTTTCTTAAATGGAGTTCCATTGTCTGAAACTAATGTGGAAGGAAGGCCAAAGTGAGCAATAATATGTTCCAATATGAAACAAAAAATTGCATCAACTGTTATCGAGCGAAGAGGAATGGCTTCTACCCATTTCATGAAATAATCAGTTGTGATAATTATGAACATGTGTCTTGAAGAAGAGGGAGGAAATATCTTCCCAATGAGATCCAAATCCCAAACTAAAAATGGCCAAATAGGAACTTGGGAATGAAGTTAAAAATTAGGAGCATGGATCAAATTGTTATGTTCTTGACATTTGTGACATTTCTTAACACACTCAAAATAATCTTGTTTCATATGTATCCAATAATATCCCATGTGGATTAATTTTTGAACTAATGGTCTTCCTCCAAAATGTCCCCTACAAGCACTAGCATGAGCTTCCTCAAGGGCTATAGGGATTTCCGATTGTTTAAGGCATCTAAGAAAAATACCATCAAAGGATCATCTATATAAAACATCTACTAGGATGACATATCAAGTAGAAATTTTTTGAATTCAAGCTCTAGTGTTCTTAGTGGTTGATTCAAGAAAGGTACATTATGTTAAGTATTTGAATTTCTATGTACCATTCAAGAGGGTCTTCAATACTTGTCACTAACGCTTCTTTCACTTTTTCATCTATTGATGGCTTTATAATCATGTGGATAACAAACATAAAATCCATACAAGGACCATCAAGAGATACAAGGGAAGAGATACTTTCCATTGCATCTGCATGTCAATTATCCTTTTGGGAAATATTATCAATGGTATACGATTTAAAGCATTCCAACAATGTCATCATGAGGTTTTTATATTAAACTAGTTTGTTGTGTTTTGCTTGATAAGATCTGTAATACCCCTTCGTTTTGCTCTTTTGATCGAATAGTGTTATGTTTGTTTATGTCTCATTTTCTGTTAGTACCTTGACTATGGTACTCGGTTATTGTTTGATCTCTATCCTTATTGTGATTTGGTGATGTATTTTGGTGTGATGGTATTTGATCTTGATGTTATCATTTTGGCATGCTTGGATTAGATTAGTGGATAATTGAATTAATGATGTTTATGCTTTTGATCATATTAATGATGTTAGATTCGTTAGTTAGTAATACTGTATTAGTGAAGGGGACGAGATTGCATCACTCGCTCATGAGTGCCCTACAATTCCGTGATTCCCTCTTCATGGTGTGTTTTAAATTATGACAT
This sequence comes from Sequoiadendron giganteum, assembly GCA_007115665.2. NCBI lineage: Eukaryota > Viridiplantae > Streptophyta > Pinopsida > Cupressales > Cupressaceae > Sequoiadendron > Sequoiadendron giganteum. Next base: position 234,978,291 of record CM021110.1, on the reverse strand, counting down.
ATAAATGCTTGTGGATATACTCTTTGTTTGCAGGTTGATAGGTACAGGACATAGACTCCACCTGGTTTTACAGGTTTGAGCGTGTCCATTGGCCAACAGTATCTGATTGGGAGATAGTAGCTAGGTTCTCCATGCCAAGTCGTCACCCTAGTCATAGTGTGTCGTCAGGTGTTAGTCGGGTTAAGTTGTCATAATGTTGTCATTAGACCTTGATTTCAGTTTAAAATTGCAAGTTTGAAAAAGGTTAAAATATATGCTTTGGTAATTTAATTGTCGATTAACTTTATCTGGTTTATGTTGAAATGCAATTTATTTTACTATTAATTTAATTTAATTAATAAATAATTTAATCATTGACTAAATCTATTTTATTAATTAATTGAATTAATGATGTTGAAATAAGTTAAGTTAGTTATGGATATATTGTTTGAAATTGAAAAATAAGAAAAATGAATTTCAATTTCAATTTTAGAAAAGTTTGAATTCAAAAATTGAAAAATGGAGATATTTTGGCTATTCTATTTTTGAAAATTTATGAGGGTTGGTGCATGGATATTTTTGGAGAAATTTCTTTATTATTGAATTTTTCTTCACAATTTTGGATCATAAAATTTTGGGAAAAATTGAAATAGGAGGAAGAATTTTTGCATTTTGTGGGTTATGGATTGAAATTGTGGAAAAAGGCTGTTGATTTGTGGGGAAGAACCTAGAATATAAAGAAGGAATCTTTGCACCATTGTTAACCTTTCAAGCTTTTGGGATTCAGGTTTTCTTCTTGTTTAATTGGTTCATTTTCAATGGTTTCAAAATTTATTGTGTTGTTTGAAAAATAAATATAAATTATGTCTGATGTGCAAGAAAACCCATTTTAAATCTGCTCTCAAAACTTGACACTTGTATTTAGAAATGAAAATTTATTCAAAACAAAAAATGAGTTCTTGGTTGTGAAAAGTTATTTCAATTTTTAATTGTTCAAATTATTTTTTCAATTTGTTTTGGGGTGTAAGAATATATATATATATATATTCTTTAAGAATTTATTCGGAAGAGGTTTTGCTGTCATATTTTCCAAAACCCTATGGGAGTGCGTGGACTTCGAGAAATCCGCAGGCTTATTTGCTTGGTTTATAATAATAAAAAAAATTGTTGGGGGAGGCGTTGGGGGCTCACCTCCCCACCGTGCCCCCATGAGAGGCACGTGGGGAGAGAGTCATGCCTAGCGAAACTCCCCCACCTACCGTGGACTGCACAGCGACCACCCTAATGGTGGTTGGTTGTGCTTTGCACAACCGCGCCACCATTAGTGGTGGCCGGCTGCGCACAACCACCACTTGGCCGCCTTCGCCGCCCCTGTCAAAGAACGCGTCACCGCCTGTATAAAATCCGCGACCGGCACCCTGAATAGCGCCCTTTGCATTACGTACGCAACTCGAGGCAGACGTGGCCCAACCCTAAAGGTTGGCGCACGGCCCGAGGCCAGTCAACTTTGCTTTTAAAAATATATATATATTCATAATTTTAATATTATATTTTATAATATTAAAATATTTATTAGTAATATTTTATATTATATTATATAATATTCAATATTGATATATTTAATAATATAATATAGATAAATAATATACGTATATATACACGATATTAAGATATATTTAATATGTGTATATATATATGTATTATTTTGTGTATATACATATAATGGAGATTAAATTTTAATATACATATATATTTTTTGTTAAAAAAAATAAAAATGTATATATATATATATATATATATATATATATATATATATATATATATATATATATATATATATATATTGTGTGATTTAAATGTAATTGGGAGAATTTTAAATCAATATGCAATAGTCGAATTAGTGGATTTATTTTAAAAGTAATATTATTTGAAAGGTCAAATATTGAATTTAAAAGAAATGTGTTTAATGGCAAAATTAATTGATTTCGTTTAAAATGATTTAGTATGCAAAGTGAACAGTTATTTATTTTAACGATATATTCTGAAATTATAGAAGTAAATGCTTATTTTATTATTTAACGCAATTAGGGAATTAAGCATTGGTTTAAATTTCACCTTGTCTGAAAGAGATGTATGTTTAAATCAGTTTGATTGAACAATAATTACTGATGTTAATAAGGGAAATGGATTTAGTAAATCCAAAATTAGTTTAATTCCTCGCAACTTGCCTTCGTGATTATTTCCTCTGGGTTCATGTTTTGGGAAAAGGGTTAAGTATCTTTAATTTGTAAGTCTTCCAGAGGACCCTAGAGGTTGGGGGTTGTCATTTTGTAATGACGACCATTTGTTATTTCCTTGGGTAGTGCATGGTGTCTCATCAGTGTTTACCCAGTTTCCACAAACGGGGATGTTTTGTGTTTCTTGCGAAAGGAGTGGATTATGGGATCTGCGTCTCCTTGTAAGGAGTGACCTTGTTATGTGATTTGTTGCCTCCAGTGTTGGAGTGAGTTTAATTTTATGTTGCCTCCCGAGAAAGGAGTGGTCATGATATCTTGTTTGTTGCACTTTGTTACCCTTGGAGTTTGGATGGTATGCGTGTTGTCAAGTAGAAGAGTGGCTTCCGTAGGGGCCAGAGCCTGAAAGAGGTAAATTGGGAAACCTTCGGAGGTGGTTTAATCAAGTGATAACTAAAACAAAACTTAGAAGATTAGGTAGTACTTCTCACCAATCAAGATAATTATGCCTCACTCATAGACACAAGGGATCGTTAGACTTGGGATGAGTGGGAAGGCCTGGAAAGGGAAGGTCATCTATCTTGTTTGTACGAAAGGTATTTGATTCCGCGTGAGTGAGTATGGGGGCCGAGATTTGGTTGAGGCCACCAAGATAACTCATAGTGGGGGTCGGAGCCTATGAAGATTCCCAGAGGACAACCCATGACAAACTATGTGATGACACTCTGTCTAGGACAACAGTTGGTACTTGATTTTTTGGGTATGCTTTCCTTGACATACCTGATGTGACCATAGTTTGTATTCGATTATTATGTGTATGGTTCTCTTAACATACTTGATCTGCTTTATATTTGGAAGCAATGTGACCATGTCAAAGTTGTACTTGAGTTGTACTCATGATGTACTTATGTTGTACTTGAGTGGTACATGTGATTGGTTGTTTCAATTTGGTTCAGTTTTGTGTTAGCCTGTGTCAGAGGTAGATGGTCTTGGCTAGGATTCCTTGTTACTATCTCCTAGCACAAGGGGGTGGGCCTTTGGGTTCCACTTGGTTGGTGGCATGCACCTAAATCTGCTGGGTTCTTTCTTCATGTTCGTGTGGACGAGACTTCTAGTTGGAGAGCTCGTGGGATTCAGTATTAGTTCTTGCTTTATTTCATTTCAGTTGATCTTGTATTATTTTACCCCTCAGTTGTTATCAAGGTGGAAGCTGTATTTATAGACTTATTTATTGGATTTTCCTCATTCAGGGAATGAGTGTTGTAACCTTATTGTTTAATGAATGGATTAATGAAATGGGAAGTTATCTTTATGCTTGATTTAAATTATTTTAATTGAAATGTATGTGTTTAATTATTATCTAAATAATTGTCTTGGTTTAAATTCTTGTTTTTTGTTGAGGTTCTATATAACCTCTGTCTCATAACCTTAGAGGTTGTTGGTGTTAGTTAGTAAACTTGCATGTTAATTGTTCTTAACAAAAAAAAAAATAGTACATTTAAGTAGTTAATTGCAGCTTCCTCTAGTGTTGAGTGGCGGGGCGGTACACATGGTATCAGAGCCTAGGTTTAAACACTGGGTTCTCTGGGTACATTTGTGCCCACTGTGTTGTCCCTATGAATTGTTAGTGGAGTTGTTAAGTGATCACATGTTCATGGCGTTTACTTTAGCATGAGGTACTCTATGGAAAGAGTAGCGTGAAAGTAACCTGATAAAAGGTTTTGGTGGGAAAGTTATGGTACTTATCCCATGGGTTATGGAATTGGATGACCCAAATCAGAATATGTTAAAAACATGATTTCCTATGTAATCCTATTGTATCATATATAAATATAGTTTAATTCTATTTATTGAACTATAATAAAGGTGGATATAGACATTTGTATTTTATTTGTAAATGATAGTAAAGGAGAAATATTTATGTATGAAGTTCAATATCTAGATTTAGTACTTACAGAAAAAAGTGTTAGTCTATTTGAAAAAAATCAATATATTTTAAATGTCGATTCGGGATCAAATAAAACAAAGATAAAAAATTGGATTAAACTTTTCTTCAATGTTAAAGTAGTAGGAGTCAATAGTTATCGACCTCCGCAAAAGAAAGAAAAAAGAGGAAATAGAAAATAAATAATGAAACATAGAATGCATTATAAACGTATGGTTATTACACTAAAACCAGGTTATTCTATTCCACTTTTTCCTTCAAAATGATACTTATCCTATGGGATTATGTATATAGTTGTAACCCTGTAATGAAGGAAACTAGTAATTGTATCTTGTTTGAGAGTCATGGATACACTCTAGGTCATGTGGAATTGCGTGCTCATTCCACATCACATGAGGTTTGTTATCATTCTAGTCTGACGTTGTTTCCTCCTTCCTCGTTTGGTGGCTAGTAACTAGTCACACAGTTGTTGTATAGTGAAATTTTGAAGATTGTGAACTTTCCTTTGGTTATTGATGATTTTTCAGTTGATTGTGAGGGCCAACACTTGGTTATATTTGATTGTGAAGGTTTAGCCACAACTTGTGATCTTATTTTCTTATAACCCTAGTGGTTATATCTTTGATTCAGTGTTGAAATTATGCGTATTTATTTCTTATTGTTGAAATGGAACTTTAATTTTCTCTTCTTTATGAACTTGGTGGCTAAGCTAGTTATCTTTGTTGTTTTCAATGTCGACTATGTGTTGTGTTGTTATTCCTCTCCAAGGACGTATGAAACAGACTTGGTGAGTGTGTACGAGGAAGTAGACGCGAGAAACGTTGAGGATGGGGGTATGTGAGGTTGTCTTACAACTAGGACCCACTACTCACCTTTGTGTGATGACTATCTCTTGGAGGTTGATCACCTTATACAACAAGAGACGGGTCATGGTGGTCTTGTTTGGATGGTCTCACTCTATGTATGACCTGACACCATCAAGTCACTGGTTTGGTATGTTGTTTTCTGGTGTCTAGTTGGACCCTTTGTGTAGTTGTGTGATGATTCCCGATGATGTGTATTGGTAAATATGTGTATTATGTGTGATAATCCTTGGTTATGTATTTTTGGAGACTTGGTTGGAGGTTGCTTCACCATGTTGTCTTGGTTGGATTGACAGAGTACTTGGCTGGGTTATATACGACATGGGTTGCTGTTGTTTATGTGTTGAGGTATGGAGTGGTTCAATTTTGGAACCCTTGGTTATGTGAGATTGTATGGAGTTTGCACTCGGGGTTTTTGTAGGCTTCCAAGAGTAAGCCTGACCCTAGGGGGGGAGGATGTAATACCCCCCCGTTTTGCTCTTTTGATTGAACAATGTTATGTTTGGTTGTCTCATTTTCTGTTAGTACCTTGACTATGGTACTCAGTTATTGTTTGATCTCTATCCTTATTGTGATTTGGTGATGTATTTTGGTGTGATGGTATTTGATCTTGATGTTATCATTTTGGCATGCTTGGATTAGATTAGTGGATAATTGAATTAATGATGTTAGATTCACCAGTTAGTAATATTGTATTGGTGAAGGGGACGAGATCATATCACTTGCTCGTGAGTGCCCTACGATTCTGTGATTCCCTCTTCACGGCATGTTTTAAATTATGACATATAAATGCTTGTGGATATACTCTTTGTCCGTAGGTTGACAGGTACAGGAAATTGACTCCACCTGGTTTTATAGGTTTGAGTGTGTCCATTAGCCAATGGTATCCGATTGGGAGATAGTAGCTAGGTTCTCTGTGCCAAGTCGTCACCCTATTCATAGTGTGTCGTCAGGTGTTAGTCGGGTTAAGTTGTCATAATGTTATCATGAGACCTTGATTTCAGTTTAAAATTGCAAGTTTGAAAAAGGTTAAAATATATGCTTTGGTAATTTAATTGTCGATTAACTTTATCTAGTTTATGTTGAAATGCAATTTATTTTACTATTAATTTAATTTAATTAATAAATAATTTAATCGTTGATTAAATCTATTTTATTAATTAATTAAATTAATGATGTTGAAATAAGTTAAGTTAGTTATGGATATATTGTTCGAAATTGAAAAATAAGAAAAATGAATTTCAATTTCAATTTTAGAAAAGTTTGAATTCAAAAATTGAAAAATGGAGATATTTTGGCTATTCTGTTTTTGAAAATTTATGAGGGTTGGTGCATGGATATTTTTGGAGAAATTTCTTCACAATTTTGGATCATGAAATTTTGGGAAAAATTGAAATAGAAGGAGGAAGAATTTTTGCATTTTGTGGGTTATGGATTGAAATTGTGGAAAAAGGTTGTTGATTTGTGGGGAAGAAGCTGGAATCTAAAGAAGGAATCTTTGCACCATTGTTAACCATTCAAGCTTTTGGGATTCAGGTTTTCTTCTTGTTTAATTGGTTCATTTTGAATGGTTTCACAATTTATTGTGTTGTTTGAAAAATAATTATAAATTCTGTCTAATGTGCAAGAAAACCCATTTTAAATCTGCTCTCAAAACTTGGCACTTGTATTTAGAAATGAAAATTTATTCAAAACAAAAAATGAGTTCTTGGCTATGAAAAGTTATTTCAATTTTTAATTGTTTAAATTATTTCTTCAATCTGTTTTGGGGTGTAAGAATTCCTATCTATAAATATATATATATATATTCTTTAAGAATTTATTTGGAAGAGGTTTTGCTGTCATATTTTCCAAAACCCTATGGGAATGCGCGGACTTTGAGAAATCTACAAGCTTATTTGCTTGGTTTATAATTTAAAAAAAAAAAAAGAGAAAAAATTTTGTTTGGGGAGGCATTGGGGGCTCACTTCCCCACCGCACCCCCATGGGAGGCGCGTGGGGAGAGAGTCGTGCCCAACGCAACTCCCCCACCCACCGCAAACTGTGCAGCGACCACCCTAATGGTGGTCGGTTGTGCTTTGCACAGCCGCACCACCATTAGTGGTGGCCGGCTGCGCACAACCACCGCCTGGCTGCCTCCGCCACCCCTGTCAAAGAACGCGTCGCCGCCTATATAAAATCCGCACCCAGCGCCCTAAACAACGTCCTTTGCATTATGCACATGGCCCGAGGCAGACGTGGCCCATCCCTAAAGGTTGGCATGCGGCCTGAGGCCAGTCAACTTTGCTTTTAAAAATATATATATATATATTAATAATTTTAATATTATATTTTATAATATTAAAATATTTATTAATAATATTTTATGTTATATTATATAATATTCAATATTGATATATTTAATAATATAGTATATATAAATAATATACATATATACATGATATTAAGATATATGTAATATGTGTATATATATATGTATTATTTTGTGTATATACATATAATGGAGATTAAATTTTAATATACATATATATTTTTTGTTAAAAAAAATAAAATATATATATATATATATATGCATAGGTATTAATTTATTGATTTAAATGATGCATGATTTAAATGTAATTGGGAAAATTTTTAATCAATATGCAATAGTCGAATTAGTGGATTTATTTTAAAAATAATACTATTTGAAAGGTCAAATATTGAATTTAAAAGAAATGTTTTTAATGGCGAAATAAATTGATTTCGTTTAAAATGATTTAGTATGCAAAGCGAACAGTTATTTATTTTAACGATATATTCTGAAATTATAGAAGTAAATGCTTATTTTATTATTTAAGGCAATTAGGAAATTAAGTGTTGGTTTAAATTTCATCTTGTCTGAAAGAGACGTATGTTTAAATCAGTTTTATTGAACAATAGATTACTCATGTTAATAAGGGAAATGGATTTAGTAAATCCAAAATTAATTTAATTCCTCGCAACTTGCCTCCGTGATTATTTCCTCTGGTTTCATGTTTTGGGAAAAGGGTTAAGTATCTTTAATCTATAAGTATTCCAAAGGACCCTAGAGGTTGGGGGTTGTCGTTTTGTAATGATGATCATTTGTTATTTCCTTGGGTAGTGCATGGTGTCTCATCAATGTTTACCCAGTTTCCACGAACGGGGATGTTTTGTGTTTCCTGCGAAAGGAGTGGATTATGGGATCTGCGTCTCCTTGTAAGGAGTGACCTTGTTATGTGATGTGTTGCCTCCAGTGTTGGAGTGAGTTTAATTTTATGTTGCCTCCTGAGAAATGAGTGGTCGTAATATCCTATTTGTTGCACTTTGTTACCCTTGGAGTTTGGATGGTATGTGTGTTGTCAAGTAGAAGAGTGGCTTCCGTAGGGGCCAGAGCTCGAAAGAGGTAAATTGGGAAACCTTTGGAGGTGGTTTAATCAAGTGATAACTAAAACAAAACTTAGAAGATTAGGTGGTACTTCTCACTAATCAAGATAAGTATGCCTCACTCATAGACACAAGGGCTCGTTTAGACTTGGAATGAGTGGGAAGGCCTAGAATGGCAAGGTCATCTATCTTGTATGTACGAAAGGTATTTGATTCCGCATGAGTGAGTATGGGGGCCAAGATTTGGTTGAGGCCACCAGGATAACCCATTGTGGGGGTCAGAGCCTATGAAGATTCCCAGAGAACAACCCATGACAAACTGTGTGATGACACTCTATCTAGGACAACAATTGGTACTTGATTTTTTGTGTATGGTTTCCTTGACATACCTGATGTGACCATAGTTGGTATTCGATTATTATGTGTATGGTTTTCTTAACATACTTTATCTGCTTTATATCTGGAAGCAATGTGACCATGTTAGAATTGTACTTGAGTTGTACTCATGATTTACTTGTGTTGTACTTATGTGGTACATGTGATTGGTTGTTTCAGTTTGGTTTAGTTTTGTGTTAGCCTGTGTCTAGAGGTAGATGGTCTTGGCTAGGATTCCTTGTTACTATCTCCTAGCATAGGGGGGTGGGCCTTTGGGATCCACTTGGTTGGGTGGTGTGCACCTAAATCCGTTGGGTTCTTTCTTCATGTTCGTGTGGATGAGACTTCTAGTTGGAGAGCTCGTGGGATTCAGTATTAGTTCTTGCTTTATTTCATTTTAGTTGATCTTGTATTATTTTAGCCCTCAGTTGTTATCGAGGTGGAAGTTGTATTTATAGACTTATTTATTGGATTTGCCTCATTCAAGGAATGAGTGTTGTAACCTTATTGTTTAATGAATGGATTAATGAAATGGGAAGTTATCTTTATGCTTGATGTAAATTATCTTAATTGGAATGTATGTGTTTAATTATTATCTAAATAATTGTCTTGGTTTAAATTCTTGTTTTTTGTTGAGGTTCTATATAACCTCTGTCTCGTAACCTTAGAGGTTGTTGGCGTTAGTTAGTGAACTTGCATGTTAATTGTTCTTAACAAAAAAAAAATAGTACATTTAAGTAGTTAATTGCAACTTCCTCTAGGGTTGTGTGGCGGGGTGTTACAAGATCCATTTATTTTTTTAGTGACTAATTGACTATCACCAAATATGGAGGTGTGTTGAACACCTAAGGATAATACTGCATGTATTCCAAAAATTAAGGTTTCATACTCTATAGTGTTATTCATACATAGGAAGTTTAGACAGTAAGATAAAAGGATAGGCTTTCCTAAAGGATAAATTATTGTAACCCCTACTTTGGAGCCAGTTTGACACTTAGAACCATCAAAGTACAATTGCCATGTTTCTTTTTCAATAATCAACACACTTTTATTAGGGAATGAGTCCATATTAGGTAACATTAATAGAGAAGGAGCATCAGCTAAATGGTCAGTTAAGGCTTGTCCTTTAATTTCCTTTTGAGAGACAAATTTAAGATCAAACTCAGTTAACAATATAACCCATTTAGCTAAGCATCCTCATAAGTTTGTTTTAGCAAAAATACGTTTTAAAGGATCAAACTTTGTAATCACATGAATTTATGTGTTTAATAAGTAATGTCTCAATTCACTAGTAGCAAACACAAGATCCAAACTTTTTTTTCTATCGTTGTGTATCAAGTTTCATAATCAATCAAAGTTCAACTAATTTAATAAATAAGATATTTTTTACCATTATCATCTTGTTGAGCCAATAATATTGCTAAAGCATGGGTTGATGCTATTGTATAAAGGATAAATGGTTTTTCTTGCATGACAGGTTGTAAAACAAGAGGGGTAGCAAGGTACTCTTTCAAACTTTCAAAAGCTTGTTTACAATTCTCATTCCACTTAAATTTTGATTCCTTCTTAAGAGGCTATGTAAAGGGTAATGTCCAATCTGCCAAAGATGACACAAAATGATGGATAGTTTGAATCCTTCCTTGTAAAGTACGTAACTGAGAAATGTTCTTCGAAGGTGGCATTTTAATGATATAATCAATTTTCTTCATTTCCACCTTAATGTCTCTATGGGATACTATAAAACCTATGAGTTTTCCACTACCCACACCAAATCCACATTTTTTTTGATTCAATTGCATGTTGCAATTACACATTCTTTCAAAGATATTTTGAAGGATTTTAACATTATCTTGATGAGTTAAGGATTTGGATAAAATATCATCAACGTAATCTTCAAGAATCTTATGTATATAATCATGAAATATCAATGTCATATCTCTTTGATATGTTGTGCCCGCATTCTTTAATCCAAATGGCATCACAACCCAAAAAAATGTTCTCGAAGGTGTAGTAAATGTTGTATTGATGTTGAGGGTTGATAAAGATTTGATTATATCTTGAAAATCCATTCATGAATGAAAATGAGGCATGGCTCATTGTGAAGAGTGGAACTCTTTAAAACAAACAGTGACAAATACTTTAAATAAAATTATTTATATTCAAAATAAAGTCATCATCTCATTCACTTAGACATCAAAGAAACTAGTCGATTTCAAAACAACGACAAAAGTCAATAAGATAAATTCATATACAATTCTAGTCTAGATACATACATGTATCATATTACACAATTTGACATTATAAATACAATAGATGATAATAATATCAGTTACAATTTGAGACTTAGGCATTCAATCACCTTAAGCTCTTCATTATATATTTCAAGAATAAATAAAACATAAAAGAAGATGCCATCCGTTGATCTTCAATCCAATAGCTAATCTTCATAAAGAAGACGAGAACAAGGATTAGGCACTTTTTCTGCCCAACCTCGAAGCTTATGTTTCCCCGGAATTCTTAAATCATTCAAAGAATACTCGACCCTGTAAGAATCGCTTAGCAAAAAGCAGTCTATGAGCAAGATGGAATCTAGTGCGTGCCTAGTATAACTAGTAAAACCACAAGCATTTTCATTTTTCTAAATCATTTAAGAAACAAGCAAGTTCGATACTAGGATATGGTAGAGAGTTCAATAATTCCATCTATTTCAATGGTCCTTAAGTTACTTGGCCAAGTAAAATGTCATGCATGACAAATAAAGCAGTTTTGGAAAAGCAAAACTACACTCTCTATTAACCCATATTTGACACCCGTCCCGGAAGGTAACTTTCCCAAACACATAACATGCACATTCATTTATCAAGCATGCATGGTCTAAACAGTCAATACAATCTTTTAAAAACAAATAAACAGAAATCTTGTTTGAAGCGAAAACAGTTTTAAAAGTTGTCTTTTTCATTGTTTAAATCCATAAAAGACATAAAATTAATATTTAAATTGAGTAAATTAAAAAAAATATAGAATAATGAAGGTGTATCTCTAGTATGCAATATAATACATATAAAACAATCTTAAAAGAGAACATGTTCATTCGTTATTGTACTCATCTATTTAATATTGTTCAAGATCGTTTTTGCTGTTTCAAGTAAATCATATCTAAATTTAAATGGTTTATTTTCTGTTTTACATATTTTCAGAAAATAAATAAATAATCTTTCAAACAGATTTAAAATAACTCATTTTTGTTTCTCTTTTGACTGTTTTGCATTTTGTTTGCAATTTTTGCTGAGTTTAATCTCTATTGTAACGCTCCGCCATGCAACCCTAGAGGAAGTTGCAAACAACTACTTAAACATGCTAATTTTTATTTTTTTAAAGTATAATTAATAAGCAAGTTCACAACTAATGCCAACAACCTCTAAGGTTACGAGACAGAGGTTATATAGAACCTCAACAAAAAACATGAATTAAACCATGTCATAATATTAATAAATAATTAAAGCACATGCATTTCAAAAGATAGTTACATCATCACAAGAGATAACTTCCAAATCAATAATTCATAATTAATATTACAACTCTCATTCCCAAATGAGGCAATTCCAATAGCATAATGAGATTACAACTTCCACCTCGATAACAACTAGGGGGTAAAATAATAAGAACAACTGAAATGAACTGATACAAAATCCAATGAGCTCTCCAACTAGAAGTCTCATCCACAAGAACATGAAGAAAGAACCCAATGAATTTAGGTGCACGCCACCCAACCAAGTGGAACCCAAAGGCCCAGCCCCCGTGCTAGGAGATAGTAACCAGGAATCCTAGCCAAGACCATCTACCTCTAGACACAGGCTAACATAAACTGAACCAAACTAAAACAACCAAACACATGAACCTCACAGGTACAACTCAAATACCATGCAAGTACAACACAAGTACAACTCTACAAGGTCACATTGCTTCCAAAAATAAAGAGATCAAGTATGTTAATATAACCACACACATAATAATCGAATACCAACTATGTTCACATCAGGTATGTTAAGGAAACCATACCTACTAGAAACAAGAACCAACTATTGTCCTAGATAGAGTGTCATCACACAACTCGTCATGGGTTATCCTTGGGATTCTACCTAGGCTCCGGCCCCCACAAGAAAAGGTTATCCTGGTGACCTTTACTGAATCCCAGCCCCCATACTCACTCATGCGGAGCCAAATACCTTTCGTACAGATAAGATAGATGACCTTGCCATTCCAAGCCTTCCCACCCATCCCAAGCCTAACCGAGCACTTGGGTCCATGAGTGAGGCATTAATATCTTGATTAATGAGAAGTTAGTCCTAATCTTCTAAGTATTGTTTTAGTTATCACTTGATTAAATCACTTCCGAAGGTTATCCTGGATACCTCTTTGGGCTCTGGCCCCTATGGAAGCCACTCTTCTACTTGACAACACACACACACCATCCAAACATCAATGGAACCAAGGTGCAACAAAAAAGATACCACGACCTCTCCTTTCTCAAGAGGCGACACAAACTGAAACACACTCCAACACTGGAGGCAACAAACCACATAACAAGGTCACTCCTCACAAGGAGACACGGATCCCATAATCCACTCCTTAACCAAGGAGGTACAAACATCTCCGTTCGTGGAAATCGGGTTAAACACTGATTCGACCAAGCGCTACACAAGGAACTCTCAAAAGGTTGACAACCACCACACGACAACCCATAGAACTGAAAAACCAATTTGGAAGACTTATGAGTTAAATACACTCAAACCCTTTCCCCAAATGATAATCATAAGAGACAAGCAATTTAATCAGAATTAAGTCTACTTCGGATTTCCTAAATCCACGTCTTTCATTTGCATTCAGTATTTAATAGCTTTAAGAACACATAATTAAATAACGACTCTTTCAATCAAAGGATGGAATTCAAATCAAATGTTTAATTTCACTAATTGTTTCAATGGTAACAAGTAATCATGTACCTTTCTACGTTTTAGAATATAACGTTGAGAAATTTGCAAAAGGTTTATTGCAAAATAATTTATTAAATAATCTCAATACAATGCACATTTCTTGTTCATTCTAAGTTTAGCCTTTCAAAAAATGCATTTAAACTTTCAACTGATAAATTAAATTAAAACTACATAATTTAATTCTCACATGTACAATTAGAATATAATCATCGTTTTAAACCAATATTTTTACAACATGCCAGAGTGAAAAATATTTAAATTTATAAAATCCATTTACCAAAATAAGCCCTTCATATATGCGTATATCAAAACACACATATTTCCTTATTTAATTAATAATACTCTAATTTTATAAAATATAATATTAAATAACAATATTTAATATTATAAATATATAATACTAAATATTAAATAAAATATAAATAAAAAAAATAAATTAAAACACTCACCACGTACCTTGGTCCGCGCGTCGGTCTCAATGGGCAGCTGCCTTGGTTCGTGGGCCATGCTCCACCTAGGGTCGGCCGATTGTGTTTACACACAGCCGACCCCCATTAATGGGGGTGACGACTATGTGTAAACACAGTTGTCCACTCTCAGGTGGGCGGTGACAGTGGGTAAGGTGTGGGAAGTGGGGAGGGGCACGTTGGGCGCGACTCCCTCCACCCACCTCCCATGGTGGGGGTTGAGCCCCCTAGTGGCCTCCCAAACAAAAAAATAATTTTTTTTTTTTAAAGCTATTTTAAAAAATAAACTTCAAGGATTATATATATATATATATATATTTATTTTTATTTTTATTTTTAATTCGAATTCAAAATAAAACAGGGCTTCCTTTTTCTTTTTCTTTTTTTTTTTTTAATTTCTCAATCTCAAACATATGAAACATATAAAATATGTATATGCATGTATATTTTCACAAGTATTTATATATATTTATATTCACAAGGAATCTACAAAACTAATTGAGAAAATAACATTTAAAAGACCATTTTCAGTTCAAGAACACCATTGATTTTTTTTTTTGAAGAAATATTTTTCCAAGGAAGAGCTTTTGCAAATAAATTCAGATTTCAACATGGGTTTTTCCATTGCAATTCACAACCAGAGTATTGAAATATTTTTCAATAACAAGACACATTTAGATATAATTTCAAAACAATTAAAAAAAACAGACATGAACCCGGTAATTTCTGAGTTTGAGGAGGTCCAGATGATGCTTAGCTTCCCACCTTGCTTCCAAATCCAATGTAATGCCCCACCAAGTAACCCTAAAGGAAGTTGTAATTAATGATTAAAGTGAACCAATTTTTTTTTTTAAAGTGCAATTAGCATACACATTCACTTACTAAATAACAACAACCTTTAAGGCTACGAGATTGGGATTACCAAAACCCACACATACTAATTACAAATAACCATAGCATTTAATACTTTATAAAGTAAGCATCATACAACATTACATAATAAGATAAACATCCAAGAAACCATTTCATATTCATTTACATAATCCAATAATTACATCACTCATTCCCAAAATGAGACAATAGTACAAAAGTATTACAATTACAGAATTCCACCTCATAAACATAAGAGGGATAAATAACATATACAATTTGAAATATTACAATGTAAGAATAACTCAAGAACCGTGAGCTGTCCATCAGGATATCTCGCCGCCAAGTACTGAATATCAATGGGGACCCAACGGTTTTGGTGCATGTTCCACCCAACCAAGTGGTACCCGAAGGACCACCCCCCATGCTAGGAGATAGTAACAATGTAACATGGACAAAGATCAACAACCTCTAACCAAAGGCAAACTCATACTGACTCAACCAAACAAAAGTACAACATAAGTACAATACAAGTACGACTCTCACATCACTGACATAGGTTACATTGCTTCCAGACATAAAATAGATCAAGTATGTTCAAAGAACCATACACATAACATAAATACTAACCAAACAAATAGTTGTCCAAGACAGAGTGTCATCACTTAGCTCATAATAAGTTACCCTTGGCGGATCTTCATAGGCTCCGGTAATCCTGGTGGCCTCTACCGACCCTCGGCCCTCATACTTACTAGTGCGGAATCAAATAACTCTCGTACAGACGAGATAGATGACTATGCCA
Source organism: Sequoiadendron giganteum (assembly GCA_007115665.2). Taxonomy (NCBI): domain Eukaryota; kingdom Viridiplantae; phylum Streptophyta; class Pinopsida; order Cupressales; family Cupressaceae; genus Sequoiadendron; species Sequoiadendron giganteum. Next base: position 234,962,378 of record CM021110.1, on the reverse strand, counting down.
TTCTAGGCCTTTCCACTCATTCCAAGCCTTAACTAGCACTTGACTATGAGTGAAGCTAGAACTTATCTTTTTAGTGTGTAGTACTCCCCAATATTCATTTCAATTTTAGTTATCACTTGATTAAACTCACTTCCATAGGTTAACCAAATCCTACCTCTTCCGGGCTCTGGCCCCTAATGGAAGCCACTCTTCTATTCGACAACATACAAACAAACTAATCACCAAGGGAATCACAAGTGCATACAACCTAGGTATCCAAAACCACTCCATCACAAGGAGGAACAAACAAAGGAATTCACTCCAACAAATGGAGGCAATCTAAATACGAAGTCCACTCCTTTCACAGGAGGTACAAAACAACCCCGTTCGTGGAAATCGGGTAACTACTGAAAAGACACCATGCACTACCCAAGGTAAATCACTGGTTGACATCATAAATCGACAACCCTCTTAGATCCTCTAAAGTTCTCTGGAAGACTTATAAATTGGACTAACTCATAATCCCATATCCCAAAATACATTATGACGACATAGCTACAAAAACAATCAAGTCATTAATCAAATCTAATATTTGGATTTCCTAAATCCATACTCAAGCAATAGGTAACGTTTACAAAGGCAAAGGCACAATAACAAGATTTACCCAAATAACCGTATACCCATCTTCCATTTTCATAATAGGGAATCTTAAACAATTTAAACTCACAACCCCTTTTGCAACATACGAGGAAAATAATTATAAAAGATAATCACGAAGATATTGCCATGTTTGGATATTCTAAATCCATATCTCATTCATAATTTCATTCACAATAATTAAATTGCTCGAATAGAAATAAATAACTTAAGGTAATTAATTGACTTTTCATTGCAAACACTCCTTAATTATCTCAAAATACCACATAAAATTATTGACACTAACCTTTCTATGTTTATATCCAAAACCTAAATCTTTTCAATTCTCTATTAAAACATGAATATATTCAATTTTTAAACTATCCTTTTTCTATATCTATTAGTTCATGCATTCATCACTTATCTTTTCAAATCTCCATGCAATACTAAATTACATGCATCTATCTAATAAAAGACAAAATATTAAACTATGTATATATTTAAATATACCTACTCATATTACTCATGCAATATATATAACTCGATATTTTCTTCCATCATATTAACAAAATACATATTTCCTTTAAAACAAATAATTACTTCCATTTAATTAAATATCTTTCTCTATACTTTTCCCACACATACTATTCATTTCTTTCAACATACCAATATTACCTATTTTGCAACAGCAAAATATAATAAGATAAAATATTATTTATTCTCTCAAATGTATATATATATACTTTCTTATATCTTTCATTGCCTTCAATTAAATATTTAATAAAACAAATCCAATATACATCTTTATCTATAAATTTAATTTATTCAAATAATCCATAACCACATTAATCCAACTATATTTTTATTTCATCAATTTCAATAACTCATAGAAACATGTTACCCTTTTTAAAAATAGAACAATCTAATTATGAAATATATATATATATATATATATATATATTAAATATATTTATATTTTAATATAAATACATATATATATTTATAAAATATATATATACATTCAATAAATGTATCCAGACATATCCTATGCCGAAACCGAGGCAAATCGCACAGCCCGAGATCGAGGCGAATTTGCACAGCCGCACATATCATATTAATGGGTTTCAATTTAAAAAATATATATATAAGGGAAAGGAGAGGGGACGTGGCTATACTTCCGCCGCTCCCCATACTCCCATAAGAAAGGCAAGGGGAGGTGTGGAGAGGGTCTCCCTCCACACAGTCGCTCCCATATAGGGGCGACTGTGGGGAGGTAGGTCCTCTCCATACTTGCCCGCGCCCAACAAGGGTTTAACCCGCCCGCGCCTAAAAACGAATAGCATTTATTAACAAATGAATACCCCTCTACAAAGTTTGGAATTCCGTCCGCCATACAGACGATGTAATAATTTTTTTAATCAGAAACAATTTAATATATAATCAATTATATATATATATATATATATTATATATATATAAAAACATATATATATATATATATATATATATATATGTATATATAATCAATTATATATATAAAAACGAATTTCCACAATAGATAAATAGGGAGATTTTGTAAGAAATATTCACCTACAGGTGAAATTGTAAAACCATTTTTCAGAAAATCCAAATTTCACATTAAGAATTAATTCTTTTAATCCTTTTTTTTTTTTCTTGAATTCGTGAACAATTAAAAGAATAATAAAATCAAATGAGTCAAAATTAAAACTAGAAGTTTTCTAACTCCCTAATTTTCTTCAGCATAATTTTCACAAAGGTTTAAATTTTCTAAAAACAATCTAATGTTTTGTTTGACCTCAAAGTTCGTTTTAAACAACAAAACAATCCATTTCCCCAATTAAATTAACTTCTACAGAGATTTACACAATTTTCCCCATAGTTTTGGTTTAATTTAAATCTAGTTTCAATTATCAAATCCTAATTCTCAATGAATTCAACAAATAGATTTCTTGAACAATAAATATTTGTTTTAAACAAACTAGAACAAGAAAACCACAGAACAAAACCTGGAATTCGAAGCTACATGATGAGAATAAATTTCTGATGTAAGCCTTCTCCAAGGATTCCCTCTATTTTTCTTAAACGTGCAACGGATCCAATCCAAAAACTTCAACAATGGCAAACTGACTTTCCTCAAATCACATCCAAAACCAAAAGTTGCTTCAACCCTTCCTCTGTGCAATTTTCCCAAAATTATCCTTTCACACCAGTAGAAGTTTTTCCTGTTCAAAAATTCTCTCCAAACATGAATTTTGCAACCAACCTTCATTTTTAAAATCAAAATGCATGCCTAATTGAAAATATCTTGCACAACCAAATCTTATTTTGCATGCAAATCTGAAACTTAAAATATCTAAATATCAATTATCTCCAAAAATTGAAAACTAACTTTGCTTTTCAAATCCCATTTCAATTTCTAAATTAATTTCAACTTAATTGAAATGAAATTCCAAAATAATTAAATTTCCACAAATTGAAATTAAATTCCAAGTTAATTTTAATTCTTTTATTTCTTTTAATTTTCTTGCAACACATTTTAATTAATTAGTTTAATTATTTAATAATTAGATTCAACCCCTTGGATTAAATTTTTTCAATTAAATAAATTAAATATAATTAATTAATTTAAATATAAACTTGTATCCACATTGCATAATTTAAATTAAATAACCATCAACATGATATAATGCAATTATTCTAAACATCTATTTCCAAAACAAGAATCTTTCAAAATTAAATAACATTAAAGTAAGACAAACAATGACTCAACATAGACGATTGACGACACACTAAGGCTAGGGTGTAGACTTGACACATGTTACCTAGCTACTATCTCCCTTCAACTTAATCGTTGGATCGACACGCTCAGACCTGTGAAACCAGGTGGAGTCGATGTCATGTACCTGCAAACCTGAAAAACATAGTAACCAACATCATAAAATATAACAGCATAAAATACACACCGTGAAGAAGAAATCTCAAATTCGCAGGGCGCTCGCAAGCGAGTGATGCGAATCTGTCCCCTTCACCAATACACTCAACAAAACTGACACTTCCACAATACATCAAATATTCTCATATGCACTAACATGTTATATCACTAACATCATTATACCATTAAAACATGTAACATAAATCATCAGATAACTCAAGTCACATCACAAAGAATAGCCTATCGCTCAATAAATAGCGATCAAATACACACACAAGAAAAAGTATCTGAATATCCAAAATTATAAATCAACGCAAAACAAGGAAACGTTGTCCAGTCCAGAAAGCAAAATAGAGGGGTGTTACATCCAACTCCACAAATTTTCACAACTCAAATCCAAAAACCCACAAAATTGAAGAATTCTTCCTCTCACTAATTAAAACTTTTCCAAAATTCCATGATCCAAAATTGAGAAACAAAATTCAACCATAAGGATGAAACCCTAAAATTTCAACAACCACCCTCATAAATTTTTGAAAATAGAAAATGCAAAATATCCCATTTTCTTCAAATTTTGAATTCAAACCTTCAAATTGACTTTTAAATCATTTTCTTTAATTTTTTTAATTTCAACAAATATGCATAAATTTCCAAAATGAACAATTTAACTTATTTCAACCTTATAAATTTAATTAATTAATAAAATAGATTTAATCAACGATTAAATTATTTATTAATTAAATTAAATTAATAATAAAATAAATTACATTTCAACATAATTCTCAGATCAAATTAATCAACAACTAAAATACATTAAGCCATTTAATTCCTTTTTCTAACTTGCAATTAAATAATGAAGAGAGGGAATGATAATCAAAACAACACAACCCGACATACAACTGACAACATACAAGGACTAGGGTGACGACTTGGCACGGAAACCTAGCTACTATCTCCCAATCGAATACCATTGGGTATTGAACATGCTCCAACCTGTGAAACCAGGTGGAGTCAATGTCCTATACCTGTCAACCCGCAAATTAAGTAAACAACAACATATACTATGAACAACATAAAATACACACCGTGAAGAGGAAATCACGAGATCGTAGGGCACTCGCAAGCGAGTGATGCGATACCGTCCCCTTCACCAATACACAGCAAATAACTGACAAATCTAACATACTATTATAATCCAAAGCATAAACATCTTTCATTCAAATAACCACTATGCTAATCCAAAGCATGGAATAAAGATAACATCTAAATAACTAGAAACTCATCAAAACAACATACCCACACAAAGACACACTGACCAATCAGAAGGCAAAACGGAGGGATATTACATCTATCTTGAGATTTCATTTTAAAATTTAAAGGATATTTTAACTAAAATATCTTGTCTCGAACATTTTTAAAGTGATTTTAAAATCGGAATAAAAAATTTGTTTTATGTTTAATATGTTTTGAATCTAAATTTAAAATATTGTTTTATGTTTTGAATTCTCTTCCTATATTTTAATCAATTGTTATATTTGTGATTTCAATCAAAATTTTCCTAAAAATCTTTTGTTTCTAAATTGTTTAATATTCTAGAAAATTTACAGTTTGATTTACTAAAACAAAGATTTTTAATTGATTTACCAATTCAATATGGAGATTACTCTTTTCTTAAGTTGCTAAAAACAAAAGTTCTCTTTTCAATTTAAAAACTAAATACCAAAATTTAGAAAAGAATTGTAAGACTTATTGTAAAATTCATGAATTGATTTTCAAATCCTACCTGGTAAATTCTAGAATTGATTGTTTGTGTGCCTCTTTTGTATTTTTTTGTTTACCTATTCTTTTGTCCTCCTATCTCCTTCTCCTCTCTCTCCTTCCCTATCACCTATGTTGATCTCACTTGTTAGTTGTGTCAATGGAGAAGTCTCTTGCTGCTACCTTCTCCCTGTGCACCCAAGATTCTTCCTTCTCCCTTGCTTGTGCATGCACCAGTCTCCAGCTACCTGGTGGGAAATGGAGACTTCCCTTTTTGCTGTGTGGTAGATCCTCCTAGCTTGCGCCTAACTCCTAAGCTCCCCCTGGCTGCGTGGCAAAGAAGAACTGGAGACTGTGTGTGGTAGAGAGTGGGGAGCCTATTCTGGCCACATGGAGGATAGTCTCCCCTGCAAGTTGTGTACCCCTCTCCTTGGCCGCATATGGTGAGTAGGGTGGAGGTCACCACAATGGAAAATAGGAACCTCACTTTTTTGGCCACGCCTTCCTTGTTTTCCAAACACATAAACTAGAACTAATGCCTTCCAAAATTCGCTGATTCCTCTAATAAAATTTAATAATACCTAGTGTGATTTTTTATGTTCAAGATTTAAAACAGATTTTCTGCTCTTCTTCCCCAATTTCAAATTCCTATCAGACTCCTTTCTTTCTTTCTCATGCATTGATTTTAACAAGAATTGAGATCCACTATTTTAGATTGATCTCTAGATCAACTTTTGAACTCCAAGCTTTTTTTTTAAATCTGATTGCTTTTCAATTTGTTTGAAGATATTTCTTCAACTTGTTAGCTGAAGTTTCATTGAATGCCAAGTTTAATTTGCACATAATTTGTTTCCAATAACTCCATTTTAATATTTTTGTTCAATTTCTGAATTTCAATATTTTCTCCTTTCATATTTTTAATTAAAAACATTTAAATTTATAAAACACTTTATTAAATTTAAATTTTAATAAATTTTGAAATAAAAGCCAATTCTATTTTAAATTTTGAAATACAAGAACATTATTTTCAAACAATAATAAAATATTTAAACAAGAAATCCAATCATTTAATTTAAGTCAATTTCATCAAATTTAACCAAATCATCATTTAAATCAACATGTATTTTTCACAATTTTGAGAATTTAAATTAAAACTAGATTTTAAAACTTGCAAACACAGTAATAAAAAAATGCATCAAAATATTATCTAAGTGAGTGTGTGAGATTCCGTCTTACTTATAAATGTCTAATGGCTAAACAAATCTACCTAATCGTTGTTCTCGCCTTCAATCACGTTCACTTGTTCCTGCGTTCACTTGCACTCGATTTTACATTAGCAATGACAAACCCCGAAATTAAATATAAATGCATTTCAAATCATGGTAATTGCATTTCAATTTCAATTTCAATTTAACTTTTATTAAAATAATCAATTAACTTCAATTTAAATAGTGACATTCTGATTACTAATTGCATTTAATTAATCAAATGAAATCTATACGTGACATCCTTCCCCTCTTGGAAGAGACATCGTCTCGATGTCTTATTAGTCATTCAATAAGCATAACATCATCATCAATAAAAAATACTATCTCAATCAGTAAATATAGTATCTCAATAGGTAAAACATAGTATCTCAATCATAATGAAATAGTAACTAACAACATAGCTCTCAAACATAAGCATAAACATATAATAGTAGCATCTGCACTATCAAAGTTCACAACATGTGAATCAAAAACCAGAGTATCAAGTATCTCCGCATAAAACAAATGCTAATCTATGAAAGCAAATGAGGAAAATGACAGTCTATCATCTCAGAATCCTCCCAAGTAGCACTATCCTCAGTATACTGGTCCCATTGGACCTTGTACTAAGTACTATCTCTATTACGTAGCTTAATGCTATGCCTATCTAGGATTCAGATGGGCTCCACTAGCACCACCCCTGGATCCTGTACTTGTAATGAACGCCAATCAAGAATATGAGATGCATCATGATGATATGGTTTCAACAAAGAAACATGAAAAAAATTATGGAATCGAGCTAGAGTAGGTGGTAACGCTAGTCTATATGCAACTGGATTAATAACTTCCAATACATCAAAGGGTCCCACAAATATCGGTGCCAACTTTGATGATTTCCCAAATGAGATAGAGCTCTTATGAGGCTTAACCCTCAAGAAGACTTTATCTCCTATAGCAAACTGTTTGAAAGTCCTGTTCCTATCAGCATAGCTCTTCTGTCTATCAGTTGCCTCCTTCAACCTACCCTTGATCAACTTCATTTTCTCATCCATTTCCTTGAGCATATCTAGACCAATAATGATCCTGTCTTCCATCTTCTCCCAGCTGATGGGTGTGTGACATTTTCGTCCATACAGTGCCTCAAAAGGTGTCATACCCAATGATGCATGATATGAGTTGTTGTAGGAAAACTCAACCAATGGAAAATATTCCTCCCACTTGTACTGTTGATCCATGCAGTACATCCTCAGTAAGTCCTCCACAACCTGATTGACCCTTTTAGTTTGGCCATCGATTTATGGGTGATATGCAAAACTAAAATTCAATTTAGTTCCCAAAGCTGCATTCAGTGTAGTCTAGAACCTAGATGTCATCCTGGTATCCCTATCAGAAATAATGGTCTCTAGTACACCATACAATTTTAATATCTCTTGCACAAATTTCCTTGCAAGATTCAATGATCTATCCTTCAAATTTCCAGGTATGAAATGTGAAACCTTCATCAGCTTATAAACAACTACTAAGATGGTATCATGCCTATTCATGCTCAAAGGTAATCCTTGGATGAAATCCATACTGATTACTTGCCACTTATACTCAAGTATATCGTGGGGATACAAAAGTCCTACTGGATGCACATGCTCTGCCTTGACTCACTGGCATTCCAAACATCTAGCCACGTACTCCATGACATCTTTCTTAAGCTTAGGCCAAAAATACAAAGCCTTCAACTCTGCTACCATCTTCGTAACTCCTGGATGCCCTGAATAAAGTGCATCATGAACTTCCTCAAGAATCAACTTCCTCAAATCTCCACCCTCAGGGATATACATCCTTCCCTGATATCTGACAATACCATCAAACTCTATCACATATCCATCAAATCTATGATCTGAAGGATCTGCCTCTAAGGCTTTCCTAACCCTATCATAATGCTCATCTCCTAGAGGATACTGCAACACTTGTTGCCTCAAATTTGACCTTGTGGTCAAAATAGCAGATAGATTTCTTCTCCTGCTAAGAGCATCTATAACCTTGTTTTCCTTACCTTTGATATATTCAATACCAAAATCATACTCACTCAGGAACTCAAGCCACCTCCTTTGTCTCGCATTGAGGTTCGGCTGTGTGAAGATGTACTTAAGTCCTAAATGATTTGTCTTAAGCTCAAATGGCTTCTCGAGGAGATAATGTCTCCACATCTGCAATGCATACACAATAGTTGTAAGCTCAAGATCATGTGGCGCATAATTCAACTCATAATGTTTCAATTTCCTAGACTCATATGCAACCACTTTTCCTTTGTGCATTAGCACAGCTCCTACACCTTCATTTGACGCATCTGTAATCACTATGAAGTGCCCATTAGGATCTGGTATAGTCAACACTGGTACCGATGTCAACTTCTGTATAAGAATTTGAAATGCTTCCTCGCACTTCTCTGTCCACTCATATTTCTTTTGCTTCTTTTGAAGAGAAGTAATAGGTGTTGCAATCCTAGAAAACCCTTCCACATATTTCCTGTAGTATCCTGCAAGTCCCATGAAACTATGAACTTTAGTAACACTTTGCAGTGTTGGCCAATCTACAATTTCCTCTATCTTCGCAGGATCAACTGAGATTCCCTCAGCCGATATGACATGCCCCAAATAGTGCACCTTCTTCTGAAAGAAAGCACACTTCAAAAACTTACCAAAAATCTTTCGATCCCTTAGTCGTTGCAAGACTATTATCAAGTGCTTCTCATGTTCCTCTTTTGTTTTAGAGTAAATCAGAATGTCATCAATGAATATAAGCACGATATCATCTAAACAGTCTCTGAAGATACTGTTCATAAGGTTCATGAATGCCACTGGAGCATTCGTTAGGCCAAAAGGTACCACGGTGAACTCATAGTGTCCATACCGAGTTCTAAAAGCTATCTTCAGAATATCCTCATCCTTAATCCTCAATTGGTGGTAACCTGATCTAAGATCAATCTTAGAAAATATTGTGGCCCCCTTCATCTGATCAAATAGCTCATCTATCTTGGGTAAAGGATACTTGTTCTTGATAGTAACCTTGTTAAGCATCTTGTAATCAATACACAGTCGCAAGGTTCCATCTTTCTTCTTAACGAAGATTATGGGTGCACCCCATGGAGATACACTCGGTCTAATAACTCCCTGTTTCAAAAACTCTTGCAATTGAACCTTTAGCTCATACAACTTCGTGGTAGTCATTCTATAAGGAGCTTTGGATTGAGGCTCCGTTCCAGGTAACAGTTCAATCAAGAAATCAAATTCTCTCTTCGGCGGTAATTTAGTAAGTTCTTCTGGAAAGATATCCAAGAACTCCTTGAGAACTGGATAGCCCTCTGGACTATGCTGGGCATTATCCATGTCACTTACCAAAATAGCAATTATGGAACATCCTTTCTGATGTGCTTTATTTAGCTGCATAGTTGAGATATGTCTCAACTCTAGAGACTCTCGAGATCCTAAAATCTCAACTGGATGTCCAAAATCATCCAAACAACTCACAACCTTATCCTCACAGTTCACTATGGATTTATGCTTAGTTATCCAATTGATCCCTAAGATCACATCATAGGAACCCAACAGTGCTACATAAAGGTTAACTTGGGTTTGGAAGTTAGGTAACTCTAAATCGCTGCATGATAAACATGTATCTACCCTCTTCTCTGCTCGATTTCCATACTGAACCATCCATGAATGTGACATAAAACCAGGTCTAATAGGTAATTTAGCAACTACTTTAGGATCAATAAAGCATTTAGTAGCTCCTGTATCTATCAAAATAGAAATAGATTGACCAAAAATATTACCCGACATCTGAATAGGTGTAGCCTGAAAGTCTGCTTGATGGTTGTCAACTGTTGCATGTATCTGGTGTTGTGGTGCTCGTCGATCATTACCACCTCGCTGACCTCCTGTACACTGAGTGCAATTGGAGGCATAGTGATCTCCTCCACAATTATAGCATCCACCTCGTGGCCCTGGATGACCACCTATCCTATTCCTGATATTGGAGAATTTGGTGTTATTATTGTTCACTTTCTTGTTTCCACCAAAGCTACCTTCTCCTTTATCCCGAGTATTTTTTCCCCTTTTCAAATTCTTGATCTGTTGATTATTGTTGTTACCCCTCTAGTTATTGTTGTTATTGTTTTGGAACTTCCTATTTCCAAAACCAGATTTAGCATTAACACTCTTCTTGTAGTTTGCCACCTATTGCAGCTTTTGTTCCTGTTTTGTGGCCTTCTCAAAGACCTCATCCATAGTCAATGGATTATGAATATCCACATCAGCTCCAATATGTGGCCTCAATCCTAGGATGAATTTTCGAATAAAGAACTGTTCATCCATCTGATACTACGGTACGAACTTTAGGAGATTAGTGTACCTCTCCTAGTACTGGGTAACTGTCAAACCACCCTGTGTTAGATTTTGGAACTCTATCATCTTCCTGTCAAAGAACAACTGTGGAAGCCACCTCTTCCTAAAAAGTTGCAAGAACACTTCCCAAGTAGTTCCACCTGGTAGTAACTTCTTCTCAGTCTTCTTGTTAGCCCACCAAGTAGCAGCTTGTCCAGTAAGCTGGTATGCAGCCCAAACTACCTTGGTCTCATTGGACATATTCCTGAGTTCGAAGTACTTTTCCATCTCAATTACCCAGGCTTCAGCTACATCACCTATTGTCTTACCATCAAACTTTGGCGGTGCTACCCTTTTCAAATCTTTTTCCAACTCCCCTTCGATCCTTGCTTGAGGATTTGGTACTTCAACCCTTGGATTCTCATTATTAGGTTGTTCCTAATTTTGGGGAATTTCAACTCGAGGGTTTTGTCCTTCTCTGACACCTCGAACTTCCTATTCTAGATTATCCATTCTGGAACCCTGATGATTCAAGAGATTGAGAATCTGATCCAACCTGTCATTCTCATTACTTGCAGCAGCTCCTTTACCTCTTGTACCCATTATGTATCACAATTCCTACATCAAGGAATGTTTTCTTAGCGTAATGGACAAAGGACCCTAGTGTTCAAACCTAGGGCTCTGATACAAAATGTAAAGAGTGAAACTCTTTAAAACAAACAGTGACAAATACTTTAAATAAAATCATTTATATAAAAAATAAAGTCATCATCCCATTCACTTAGACATCAAAGAAACTAGTCGATTTCAAAACAACGACAAAAGTCGATAAGATAAATTCATATACAATTCCAGTCTAAATACATACATATGTCATATTACACAATTTGAAATTATAAATACAATAGATGATAATAATATTAGTTACAATTCGAGACTTAGGCATTCAGTCACCTTAAACTCTTCATTACATATTTCAAGAATAAATAAAACATAAAAGAAGATGCCATCCGTTGATCTTCAATCCAATAGCTAGTCTTCATAAAGAAGATGAGAACAAGGATCAGGCACTTTTTCTTCCCAACCTTGAAGCTTGCGCTTCCCTGGAATTCTTAAATCATTCAAAGAATACCCGACCCTGTATGAATCACTTAGCAAAAAGCAGTCTACAAGCAAGATGGAATCTAGTGCGTGCCTAGTATAACTAGTAAAACCATAAGCATTTTCATTTTTCTAAATCATTTAAGAAACAAGCAAGTTCGATACTAGGATATGGTAGAGAGTTCAATAATTCCATCTATTTCAATGGTCCTTAAGTTACTTGGCCAAGTAAAATGTCATGCATGACAAATAAAGTAGTTTTGGAAAAGAAAAACTACACTCTCTATTAACCCATATTCGACACCCGTCCCAGAAGGTAACTTTCCCAAACACATAACATGCACATTCATTTATCAAGCATGCATGGTCTAAATAGTCAATACAATCTTTTAAAAACAAATAAACAAAAATCTTGTTTGAAGCGAAAACAGTTTTAAAAGTTGTCTTTTTCATTGTTTAAATCCATAAAAGACATAAAATTAATATTTAAATTGAGTAAATTAAAAAAAATATAGAATAATGAAGGTGTATCTCTAGTATGCAATTTAATACATATAAAATAGTCTTAAAAGAGCACACGTTCATTCGTTATTGTACTCATCTATTTAATATTGTTCAAGTTCATTTTTGTTGTTTCAAGTAAATCATATCTAAATTTAAATGGTTTATTTTTTTGTATTACATATTTTCAGAAAATAAATAAGTAATCTTTCAAACAGATTTAAAATAACTCATTTTTGTTTCTGTTTTGACTGTTTTGTGTTTTGTTTGCAATTTTTGCTGAGTTTAATCTCTATCTTGAGATTTCGTTTTAAAATTTAAAGGATATTTTAACTAAAATATCTTGTCTCGAACATTTTTAAAGTGCTTTTTAAATCGGAATAAAAACATTCATTTTTTGTTTAATATGTTTTTGAATCTAAATTTAAAATATTGTTTTATGTTTTGAATTCTCTTCCTATATTTTAATCAACTGTTATATTTGTGATTTCAATCAAAATTGTCCTAAAAATCTTCTGTTTCTAAATTGTTTAATATTCTGGAAAATTTAGAGTTTGATTTACTAAAACAGAGATTTTTAATTGATACACCAATTCAATCTGGAGATTACTCTTTTCTTAAGTTGCTAAAAACAAAAGTTCACTTTTCAATTTAAAAACTAAATACCAGAATTTAGAAAAGAATTGTAAGACTTATTGTAAAATTCATGAATTGATTTTCAAATCCTACCTGGTAAATTCTGGAATTGACTATTTGTGTGCCTCTTCTGTATTTTTTTGTTTACCTGTTCTTTTGTCCTCCTATCTCCTTCTCCTCTCTCTCCTTCCCTACCACCTGTGGTGATCTCACTTGTTAGATGTGTCAATGGAGAAGTCTCTTGTTGCTGCCTTCTCCCTGTGCGCCCAAGATTCTTCCTTCTCCCTTGGTTGCGCATGCACTAGTCTCTAGCTACCTGATGGGAAATGGAGACTTCCCTTTTTGCTGCGTGGTAGATCCTCCTAGCCCGTGCCTAACTCCTAAGCTCTCCCTGGCTGCGTGGAAAATAAGAACTGGAGACTGCGTGTGGTAGAGAGTGGGGAGCATATTCTAGCCGCGTGGAGGATAGTCTCCCCTGCAGGTTGTGTACCCCTCTCCTTGGCTGCGTATGGTGAGTAGGGTGGAGGTCACCACAATGGAAAACAGGAACCTCACTTTCTTGGTCACGCCTTCCCTGTTTTCCAAACACATAAACTATAACTAATGCCTTCCAAAATTCGTTGATTCCTCTGATAAAATTTAATAATACCCAGTGTGATTTTTTTTGTTCAAGATTTAAAATAGATTTTCTGCTCTTGTTCCCCAATTTTGAATTCCTTCCAGACTCCTTTCTTTCTTTCTCATGCATTGATTTTAACAAGAATTGAGATCCACTATTTTAGATTGATCTCCAGATCAATTTTTGAACTCCAAGCTTTTTTTTAAAATCTGATTGCTTTTCAATTTGTTTGAAGATATTTCTTCAACTTGTTAAATGAAGTTTCATTGAATGCCAAGTTTAATTTGCACGTAATTTGTTTTCAATTTGTTTCCAATTACTCCATTTTAAGATTTTTGTTCAATTTTCTGAATTTCAATATTTTCTCCTTTCATATTTTTAATTAAAAACATTTAAATTTATAAAACTCTTTATTAAATTTAAATTTTAATAAATTTCAAAATAAAAGCCAATTCTATTTTAAATTTCGAAATACAAGCACATTATTTTCAAACAATAATAAAATATTTAAACAAGAAATCCAATCATTTAATTTAAGTCAATTTCATCAAATTTAACCAAATCAACATGTATTTTTCACAATTTTGAGAATTTAAATTAAAACTAGATTTTAAAACTTGCAAACATAGTAATAACAAGATGCATCAAAATATTATCTAAGTGAGTGTGTGATATTTTGTCTTACTTATAAACGTCTAATGGCTAAACAACTCTACATGATTTTTGTTCTCGCTTTCAATCATGTTCACATGTTCCCGTGTTCACTTGCACTCGATTTTACATTAGCAATGACAAACCCCGAAATTAAATATAAATGCATTTCAAATCATGGTAATTGCATTTCAATTTGAATTTCATTTCAATTTGAATTTGAATTTAACTTTTATTAAAATAATCAATTAACTTCAATTTAAATAGCGACATCTTGATTACTAATTGCATTTAATTAATCAAATGAAATCTATACGTGACACTCATAGTCGAATCCACTATCATGTCAATATTAGGAAGGGGAAAATCATCTTTTAAAGAAGCTTTATTAAGGTCATGAAAGTCTATACACATCCTAATATGATTATCCATTTTTGCAACTGCTACAATGTTTAAGATCCATGGAGAATGATCAATAGGATAAATAAATCCAGCTTCAAGGATTTTTCCAATTTTAGCCTTAACCAAGAAATCTATCTTAAGATTCATCTTACTTATCTTTTGTCTTACTAGTTTAGCATCTTGTGCAAGAACAATGTTGTGCGAAACTATCTTAGCATCAATACTTGACATATCTGAATAAGTCCAAGCAAAGAGTTCATGAAATTTATGTAATCATGTTGCATGGTCTTCTTGTTCATCCTCATCAAGGCACTTTCCTATTTTAATCACTCTCTCTTCATTAGATGTATCCATCGGTATGTTAATTGTATCTCCCATAGGTAGTGCATTTTTATTTGGAACTTCAAGAATATCTTCTTTGTCTTGTTCAACATCACTAGTTTTCTTTTCTTCATCAACATATTCTGTACTAACTACAACACAAGTGAATCCTTGTTTGTAAAGGGGAGTTGGTGACTTATCATAAACTCCTAATTTTTTTCCAAGGCTTCATCATGTTCAAAGTATTCTAATGGTCCATCACTTATTATTATTAATTAATTTAGGATTCTTTAGAGTGAGATTTGTCTTAGAAGAACCACACGTAATAGTGTTGACATTAAGCGAAGGTCTTTTTGTTGCTTTTGTTATCTTAGAAGGGCAATATCCAAGACCATTTTTTGTTTCTTGTATGTTAGGATCTATAGGGACACAAATTCATTGTTGTTTCACACCACATCATTTTCCACTATAATCAAGTTGTTTCAAGAGTCAAGACCTCTTCCATAAAGCCTTTCCATTTATTTTAGATTTGGTGGTTGTTCATAATCAACTTCATCAAAGCTTGTTGTGTAGCTTGTGTCTTCTTATAAAGTGGTTGAAGTAGATGCTTTCGAAGGTTCTTCCAAATAATTTATTGTCATTACTGTTGTTTCTTTTCCCTTTTCAGTCTCTTTTGTTATGATATTGTACTCCCATGAACGTAGCTATAAAATCCAAGGAACCCCAATCATCTTCCAATAACTTTATGAATTCCTCAATATTATTTTCTTTCTCTTCCTCTCCTGTAGGTTCTAATTTTGAATTTGGTATCAATGTTTTCAAGGACTTTCCTTGCCTTTCTCATTGTGCAAAAAAAATTCCAGGTGATGGTTAACCTTGATTGTATAGACCTTATTATTGTAGACATACTTTATTAAATGGTGAAGAGTTGAAGGCACTCCATTCATCTCAAGGATCCATGGTCTACCCAAAAGAATATTGTATGAGAGATCTTGAGGAATCACATGGATAGGAGTTTGTAATGTAACCTTTCCCACTCTAATAGGAAATGCTATCACACCCAAAGGTTTCTTTACTACATTGTCAAATCCATAAATAGCTAAAGAATCAGGTTCAATCGTAGCCTTGTCCACTCCAATATTATCTAAGAGGTTCACACTACATACATTAAGAGTTGAACCATTGTCAATGAGAGTCATTTTTATTCTACATTTTTTAATGACATCCATTACCATGAAGGCTTCATTTTGTTTTTGTACTTCCATTAGAGGTAACTCATCTTGGTGAAAAATAAGGCCAATGTTAACCAAATTCATACCTTGAATAAGGGATGATACATCATTTTATTGAGCAGTAGAAGGGATAACAACTTGTTGTAAATCATTTTGATGCATGCTATGGTAGTTAGGTGAAGCTTGAATAAGGTCACATAGGGAAATCTTAGCAGGAGTGTTCTTAAGTTGTTCCACAAGATCATACTCCTTTCCATTGTGAAAAGGCAATCAAGGAGTGTTAGACAAGATTGGTTGAGGAAATGGTAATGAAGTAGGTATTATTTGTAATTTCCTATTGTTACTTGTGTTATATATATGAGCAATGGTGTTATAACTTGGTTGCTGCGAAACATTGTTACTAGTAAGTTGTCTTGCATAATTCAAAATGGTTCCTTGAGGTAATGGTTTGTTTTTAGGTGATCCTATGATAAGCATGGGTTTGGTTTGAACTTGTTTTTTTTGATGTGAGGGTGGGTAAATGGTAAGTTGAGTTGTGATTGCATTAACTTCTCTTGGTTTTGGTTTGTCATAACAAGCCTTAGTGGATGATCCTTGTGAGATGAAATCCTCAAGGGATTCATCTAACATATCAAATTAATCACTACTAAAGGGCTTGAGGGATATATTAACTTGTAGAAAGAGATCTGAAATTTTCAAATAACTATGATTTCTCCAAGGCTGACCATTTAATGTGTAGTTTCTTGTTTAATATTTTTATGATTGATGGTTTCTAATGTTTTCAAATTGAAAACTAATTTATCTAATGCAATGCAATGATGAAATACCCATAGATATGCAATAATCTAATACTAAAACATAAAATAAATTTTTCAATTTTCCCCAAACTTGCACTAAAAGAAAAATTTTTAATATTCAAATCAAACAGTTCTAGATTTTCAAAATGCAGATGTAACAACAGAAATAGAATGTAGAAACAGACCTAAAAATGCTCCCAAAAATCTGGTCAACCACCTATACAAGGATAGATTCACTCTAGGGTGAATGGGTCCCAACACAAGGGTTTGAAAAATTCAAATTTGAGTATGAAGCCTACAACTATTGTTTCTTGTTTACGGTGGCAAACTATGGTTTCAGTGGCAAATTTTCCAAAACTTTGATGTTTAAATGCAAGAGCAATGAATGACAAATGATGGACAATATGATACGTTTTGAAATGCAATTTTGACTTAATTTTTGAATATGAATGATTGAACATACACTAATATGCAAGTCTTATGCAAAATCAATGTAATATGCATGCAAATTTTTGAATTTTTAGATTTTAAAGGATGAAAAATGAAAACCTAAAACCCTAAATTAAATGAAAACATGCAAATTTATCAAACCTAAATGAGATGCAAAATAATACAATACAATGAAAATTAATGTAAATCCTAGATCTAGGGTTTTAATGGACTCCAAATTTAGAATTTTTGATATACAATGTTAGGTTCACCAAAATGAAATAAAGGGAAATAGGTTCTTTCTATTAAAATGAGGGTTCACCAATAATTTACTAAAAATAGAAAGGGAAAAATGGGGTATAATGCACCTATCTTCATCTATCTTATTAGGAAAAAGAGATACCTTTGGCCAAGATTGACTTTCAACCCTTAGGCGAGTCAACCTTGAAGGAGATCTTGTTGTTTTCCTTATGATCTAGGACAGGGCAAATCCGTTGAAACAACACTTTTGGGAGAAAGATTAAAAATAGTAAATAAACCCAAAAATGCAAAGTAACACCTAAAATCACTAGATTAAACCTTAATCTAACAGAACCTACAAATTTCTGGCATATCTAAGAAGGTTAAGTATTTTTGTACCTATCGCCAAAATGTTGGTATTGAATGTCCTCTAGGATTCATTTACCTTAGGGAGAATGGGTCTTACCAGGGTTTTCTAAAAATTCAAAATCTGGGTTTGTAGCTCCTAATTTGCTCTTCCATCTTGTACCTTTCAATTTCCACTCTTGAATCTGTACTTGCATCAAAAAATAAAATTTTGGTTTGTTTGTATGGGGGTTGACCTTGGTCAAACCCCAAGTTTGGTAATTAAACCTTGATGAAAAATGTATGTGAGCCCTACTCTTAAGTGACATGTCTAATATTGTTGAGAGATAACATGCAAATAAACCCTATTCAAGTGTGAGCCCTACTCTTAAGTGACATGTCTAATATTGTTGAGAGATAACATGCAAATAAACCCTATTCAAGTGTGTTAGAATAAGATCCCTAAATGAACTTGAATTATGAACATAAGACATAGTTAGGAGAAGTCAAATCCTAATAGATCAAAAATATGATTATAACTTGCTTTAGGTAGCTAGTAGAATGAAGATAGAAGATGAGATCAATAAGAAACAAGTCATTAGATCAAGGTAAATGGATAGTTGCATGTACCAAAACCTGGAATCCATCATGATCCACCATAGGCATCAATCTTCAATCATGAACAATACTTGATAAATCTTCACAAAATGAGCTTGAAGACCTGCAAAAATAATTGAAATCCTGCTCCAAGACTTTAAATTTAATTGCTTGAATGTTTTCCTTGACCATGAATACAAATCTTACGAATAACTTCTTGATCTATTTCTCAACCTAGTGTAAAATGGTGAAAAAATGACTTTATAGGCTTCCTTTCTAATTTCCCAATTATCAAATCTCGAAAGTTGACACTTTAAAATTGAATTTAGGACCTTAAGATGTTTCCAAAAACATGTTCAAAATTTGAATTTGTGATCTTAAAGGGAACCCATTCGCCCAAGGGCGAATGGGTCCTGACCTAAATTATCATGATCCATTAATTTTAGGGCATTAGTTTAATAAAATGCATTTGTTCAATGCCTTTTGTAGTTTTAGAAAATATTTAAAATAGGCCTTGGGATGCATAATAAAGGGGTTTAGGGGCCTATTTATGAAAGATAAAATATATAAAATTGAGGTCACTAAAATAGGTCCAAATTAAGTGTGAAATTGTACTATCACATAGAAGGAGTGCAATTTTCTACACTACAATGACGAAAGGAGATATACTCCAAAGAATTACACATCCTCAAAATCTATTTAACCACTAAAGCTATTTTCCAACTAGATCCCTCCAACCTTTGATTATTCATCATATCCACAACAATATTTAAATTAGATTCACAAATAATATTCCTCCAACCAAGGGAGTAACCTCATTCAACTACATAAAGAATAGCAAGGGCCTCCATAAGATTATTAGTTTGTTGCCCTTTATAAATAGAGAAAAAAACACACTATTACTAGCACTTTTTTTGTCAATGCAACCAATCCCTACATGGCCAAGATTCCCCCGAGAAGAACCATCAGTATTCACCTTTAGAACACCATGAGGAGGAGGAGTCCACTTACCCTCTAGCTTAATTTTTTGCTTGGCGTGCTAAGGTCCTCTACTACTAAAGTAACCAGGGTCACCAACAACCAAATTCAAGTTCCTTATGATAGCCATATCATGACCATCTATATTATCTGATTGGTCACATTTTGCAGAGATAGTTTCTTGAACCTTTTTTTAGGATCTTA
Source organism: Sequoiadendron giganteum (assembly GCA_007115665.2). NCBI lineage: Eukaryota > Viridiplantae > Streptophyta > Pinopsida > Cupressales > Cupressaceae > Sequoiadendron > Sequoiadendron giganteum. The sequence continues at coordinate 234,942,376 of CM021110.1, read as the reverse complement.
TGCCATAACTGAGTCACCACCATTTACACACCCTAAAATATCCTCATATTCCTATCCAACCACAGCTACCGGATAATTAAGGAACGGGAAATGGTCCAAGAAAACTTAAGATAAAAGGTATGAGAAAGAGTTCTACCCATACTATACCAAAACTCAACCAAAGAAGTGGCATGAACACAAACTTGATTCCAAGCCTCCCACTAGAAGTGCCAAGTCACTTGAATAAAAGGGCATAGGAAAAAGAGATGAGATGAACTTTCCTCATTGTTATTACAAAGAACACAAATAGAAGGGCCATGAAAACCTCTCTTCCATAAATTTTCCCAGGTAAGACATCTATTTTGAACAACTAGCCATAAAAAAAAATTGCACTTGGGTTAAGAAAATTTGTTCCAAACCTGCTTCCACCAAGGCACCTCCATCGTCCCAAACACCTGTCCATCCAACTCTAGGTAACCCACAACCATTTAAAATTTACCCTTTGGAGTAGGACCCAAAGCCAAAGTATTCCTCCTAGAAAGGGAATTTCACATTCTATTAGCCAAAATCCTAGTGAGTTCCAGATGAGCTTCCTCAATTCCCCCCAGTGACCAATCCTGGGAGCCTTCCAATGCACCACCTCCACTTGACCTAGAGCCTACACCAATTTGAAATCCTTCACATTACTCCAACCAACATCAAGTAAACCATTATAGAGGAGCAGAATATGAGGATACATAGTCAATATGAGGGGATGACCATCCCATGAATCATGTCAAAAGAGGGCATCAAAGCTACTACTACAAATCCAAAAGAAACCCTTCTTAATGAACTTCACCCCTCTTTTGAGAGTATCCAAAATCATGGACCTCTTCTCTAAAAGGCTACACCAAGGCACATCCAAAAAAATCACCCCTTGAAGATACTTAGTAGTAAGAATCCTAGCCCAATCTTGATCTTGGCTAGTACACCATCTCTAATATAACTGAGTAGCTAAGACCTGACCAATCAAACCTACAGGCTTGAGATGAAGACCACCTCCTGCTTTGGCTTGCATACAAAATCACACTTTAAAAGGCTCCATTTTAAAGAAGCCCACAAAAATTCATGGGAAAGGGCATCAAACTCCTTAACAAAGCATCAAGGGGAAACCTGCATAAAACATCTATAAATGGGAAGAGCCTAAACCACTAATTTCAAAAGAGTTACATGCCCAGTCGATGAGAGCCAATGAAAATTCCAATGAATTACCCTCCTATGAAACTTATCCAACCCATCCAACCAAAGATCTATAAGTTGAGATCCCACCGAGATGGGAATCCCAAGATAAGAAAAAGGGAGAGAACCAATTTGAAATCAAAGAATCCAATCAATATTGTTCTAAATAAGATGAGGAGTGTTAAAGAAGAAGATTGAGGACTTATCCTCATTTATTTTTTGACCAAAAGAAACCAAATAAATGTCCAAATTTTTCCTCAAGTTCATATCCTCCTGAATTTTGGCCATACCCATCAAAGCAATATCATCCACAAACTGCAAGTGAGAATGAGGATGCACCCTACCACCCCAACTCCAACCCTAAATCAAACCTTGAATAATGTGATACTTGATAAATCTTCCTAGCCCCTTAGCCATGATGATAAATAGGTAAGGAGAAAGAGGATCCCCTTGACGAAGGCCCTTGGAAGCTCCAAACAACTCTGAAGGCTCACTACTAATACGAATAAAAAGGAAGAAGAATTTACACAACTCATAAACCAATCAATCCACTCCCTGTCAAAACCAAAAGCCTAAAGAACCTTTTGTAAGAATTCCCATTTGACCCTATCATAAGCCTTTTCCATGTCAAGTTTGATAAACATGAATTTCTCATTTTAAGTCATCATAGAATGAATGGGCTGAGTAGAAATCACAATCCCATCAAGAATTTTCCTGCCAACAATGAAACCACCTTGTTCTATAGAGATCAAAGAGTTGAGCCAATGCTTGTCTTTCAACAATCAATTTAATGATAATTTTGTAAACCACATTGTAGAGTGACCTAGACAATTATCTCCCTCCCTTTTAGGAATAAGAGCCAAAAAAGTATTCATAGCACATAGCATTTTCTTATTATACTGCGACTCTTGAACTACCTTAAGGTGATCCAATTTGATAATTTCCCAAAACTCATGGAAGAATTCAATAGGAAATCCCTCTGGTCCTGGGGCCTTACCTTTGTTCATTTGAAACACAATCTCTTCTAGCTTAGGAAATATAATAGGGCACATGAGGGCCACATTCATCTCATTAGAAGCTAAAGAAGGAATGCAATCCAAAATAGAATTCTCCTCACTACTAGAAGGGAGACAATCCTCAGTGAACAAAGCTGAGAAGAACTGAGTAGCCTCCCTAGAAATATTAGCCATATAAGACAAATGCACCCCCTCTAACGACACTAGAGAGGGAATAAGATTTACAATCCTTATAACTTTGAAAAATTATGAAAAAGGCCATATTTCAATTCCCTTCCTAAAGCCAATCAATCTAAGACTTTTTCTTTTAGAATATCTCATGCAACTCCAATTCCTCTAGCTTCTTAATAATTATTGACTCTTCCCTAATCAAATCCTAAGTAAGACCATGGTCCCGGATCCGGCTAGTGATGGTAGCTAAACCATCTTGAGCTGCAATTTTATTAAGGTGAAGGTTGCCAAAACATTGTTTGTTCCACTTCTTGAGCTTATACTTCACATACTGTAATATTTTGGCAAAGGAATACATAGCCCTGCCATTAGTAGGCTTCCCTTGATACCACCAATCAACCATAAAGTCATGAAGAGAAGAATCATGCAACCACATGAGTTAAAACTTCAAAGACGGGTTCCTAGGAACTCTAAATGTAATGGAAAAAATATTAATCGACCAATGGTCTGACCCTTTCCAATCCAAAATCTTTGAGCTTGTAGACCACCTATCCCCCACCCAAAAGCAGGAAACCAATAAATGGTCTGACCTCTCAAATATAACGATCTCCCCACATCTCATTTTATTCCAATTGAAGATACCATTGTTCAGATTCACATCAACTAAATTCAAAAAAATCTATATTATCCCTTAGGAGGCTAGCAAATTGGTCAAGCCTAGAAATCCCACCATGTTTCTCCTCAAGACAAGAAATGACATTAAATTCCCCTACCATAATCCACAAGAAGAAGGGAGCTAGAGATCTGATATATCTAACATGAGACAACAACTGAGCTTTACCAAAAAGATCAATAGAAGCGTAAGCATTGGTGAAGAGGAAATTTTGTGTGTGCTAAGGCCAATACCACACAAGAAAAAATATACAGGCAATTGTCAAAGGTAGGGTGGATAAAATTAAAATTGAAGGAGCATCCAATGAGAACTCGAGCCTATCGGGAGTTGGTTGCATCTTCAGAGATCATAGTGAAGTGATATTGAAATAAAAATTCTACCCTCTCAAACCAAGATCAAATAACAAAGAAAAAATAATGGAATTTAAGTTCAAACTCAAGGAATGATGAAAGATAGGCATAAGGAGAATAGAAATTAAAGGAGACTCAATGATAATAATTAATGTGATTCAAAATCACCAAATTGTAAATTGTAAATTGAGCAATCATTTGGGGGAGTTCCTAAGGCTCATCAACGACTTTGTAGACTTCAATTTAACACACACGTGCCATGAAGGAAATTTAGAGGTATACCATCTTACCAATGAAGCAATTGACCTCCAATGATCATTAGCTAGATGTAGATTACATCGAGGGTGGCATTCCCATGCAAGATGGCACAAGGTGGTACAACATCATTGATTGAATTGTTCAGGAAGGTGGTGTGAATGTACCTCATTTTAAAAGGTGTTGGATTCATTTCAAATCTCTCAAGAGATAATTATCATGACAGGCTATGAGAGAATTATGAAGGAAATTTTTCCCATGGCTAGCATATGGGAGTAGCTTGCAAATTTCTTTAAATCACACCTAAATCAGAAGGATGGGAACTATGTTGATATTTTGGCATGTAAGGGAATGTGAAGGGATGAATACTCTAGCGTGTCTCACTTTCTAGAGCAAGCAAATGGAATTCCTAGGTGAAGTGTCAGACCAAAGGTTGAAATTGATTTTAAAGGAGCACTATGGGAGGAAAAGGAAGGTGGTCAAATGGATTTTGGGGGCATACTTCTTGGTTGATGATAGCCACAAAAAATTCAACAAAAATATCTCCTCTTGTTTTATCACTTATCTCTTGGACCCGGGATAACCCAAAGATATCATCCAAGAAGTCTCTTTGGTCCTCTTTAAGAAAAAGTACTTGCAAGAATTAGAGGATGTGTTGAGCATGGATAGATATGGTGTTTGGATACCATGACTAAGAGACATTGCAATGGTAGTGGAAGAAGTTGTTGTGGTGGAGTGGTTACCTTTCTTGGGGAACTTTCACACTCAAACCATAATGCAACATTGAGCATTAGCAAAGAAAGGATATCAATACCTAAAAAAGGTAATAATCTATAGCTCGTGCTTGACCTAGAGTGGTTGGAAGAGTTTGATAGTATGAAAATGGATGGTGGAATTTGTAGGCCTTGTGGGGTAAATTGATGGTGTAGATAAGCTATCACAATAAAGTATTTTTTATAATGATAGAATTTGTGTAACCCTTGAGTACTAGTATAACAAGTAGCTAAGATTATATAGAATTATTTTGTAAAAAGATATAAATCACCATTTTAAGGTAATATATGCAACACAATTGCCCTTACCTAGCAAAAAAATCACTAGATAAAATAAAAAATTACATATCAAGATCAATAATATTATAAAATGTAAATTATTTTAATCTTTTTCATTAATCACTTATATTTAATTTGGTAAAGAAGATTGAGTTTATTATTAAATTTACTTCTTAGGGAGCACTCCCCTATTTCTATAGTTTTCATCCTTATCTTAGATTTGAATCACCATTTCACTAAGAAAAAATAGTTTAATGATCAATATTATGTTGATCTTGTAGTAAGAAATAAATCAACCAAAACCTCATGCCATTATTATAGCCACAACACTATTCAAGACCAAAAAATAGGTAGGACAATGCTATTTCGCATTACTTAGGAGATAAAACACAATACAAGAGAGAATGAGGGAATTAATTAGAATGAAAAATAAACCTAGGTGATTGTATTTATAAGAAATTTTGAGAAGGTGGAAGATGAAGAGATGTCGCACAGTCCACTCATCATTATAATCCTAAATAATCCTACCTTAGCAAGTTAAACCAAGTATAGGAAAATACCTAATAAACCAATGAAAAGGAATAAAATCCTACACCAACATATTATATTCTCTATCACATGTTAAAGTTCATTTTCATAGTCACGGTCATAAGTGTTAGGAAAAGGGTGTTGTAAACTTTGAATAATAAAATAATTATTTTATGTATGTAAAATAAATATTTATTTATGGTGCATATTTAAAGGATGCGTTTGGTTACATTAAATAATTATTTGGGCCCACTTGTATGTGAAATTGGCTAGATATTTTATGTGTTGATCACACATGGAAATAATATTTAATATTAGGAAAACTTAATACCAAAAATTAAATGTTTGGGTTAATGGTTTTGTGCACTCATGGTTTTGAGATACATGGTTCACCTTACCACTTAGTTGTTTTGTGTGAGTTTGATTCTATAAAAAAATACATGTTTAGTGGTTGGGATTGGCTAGTTGTTTGTTTGGCTTGGTTGTCACTTTTATTGAGCAATCTTATTATATCTTATTATGTGAAGTGCATATGTGAAGAATGAGTGTTTCATTGCTAAATAATACATTAAGTGTGGATATTTTTGAAGGTTGGGATTTTTCCTCTTGAGGGTCTTCAAAAGGTATATCTTGTGTCATCTTGTGGTATATCTTTGATTTTTACATTATGATTATTATATAATATTGTATACATGTTTTTGTCTTGTGGGCTTATGTAGGAAATGGTTTGATCAACCTACCAATTTTCTTAACAAGTGGTATCAAAGGAATGGTTGTGTTGAGGATGGTAAGAGATCCATTTTTTGTTTAACCCTTGTTTGAACATAATTTATTTATTAATAAATATAGTGCAGCTAAGACATGCACTTAATTCAATGGATCAAGATATCCCTTATCAAGTGACACCAATTATGAGGGTTACATTTATAATTTCAAACTAGGGATGTATCTTCTTGAATTATGTTGGTACTCTATGTATGACTTAAAGGTTTTTGGGAGTTTCCTTAAGTGGTTGAGTATAAAAATTGAAATTTCTTATTTAGAAAGGAATTCATATAAAAGGCTTCATAAATTCCATAATAGCTATCCTACAACTATTTTATGGGGTAATACTAATGTTGTAGATTCTATTAATAATATTAATCAATAGTTGTTATAGGTAACAATTACAAATAACTAACTAACTAATGATCTAAACTTGAAGATACCAAAATAACTAACTACTAATGTTATTAACAGAGTCACAATGTTACCTCAAATGGGCCCTCGCTTGGGTTGTTGCACTTTTCTACTTCAGAAAAATATTAATCAATAATTTTTATCCTTCATTCACTCACATTCAAATCAACATCAACTAATAAAGAACTAATTTTGATTATCATTCATAAATGATACAAATGCTAGAAAAATCACCATTGTTTATTTCTATATCCTTTAATATATATAGACTTAGTTTCAATTAGCTAATCCCAATTGTCCTGGTTAGACTCTTAACAACCTAAATTATAAATGTCTACTCATTCAAAAAAAATGAGAAGAGGATTATTTTATTTTGAAAGCATAAATAGAAAAATTTAGGAAATATAATCCTAATACAATTCTCCAACTACGGAATTACTAGAATGTATAGATAAATGGTGTAATGCATGTAATAAAATAATTTTTGTAGTGTCTTCCATTATTTTCTAATGTGGAGTTCCTTCTCATTCTTTATGACAAAATTTATTGTTGATGGTTAAAATTGTTCTCCATGTTTCAACTTTGATGGTTATGGGCATCCTACTCAATTAGTTGTAGGTATCCTATTTCCTTGGCTATAAGCACTGAATCCTTTGACTATGTATGGTTGGTCTTGTAGCTATGGGTTTGCAAAAATCCTTTAACTACATGTTGTATACTACCCTTTTTGCATGAGGGGTTAGTTTCTCCAAGACACTTATATTAAAAAATTACCAAATTTATCATAATATGTTATCATATTTTATAAAAAAACCATCTAAAAATGCAAATATTTATCAAGTTTAATGCTTTATAATTTAAACATTAGTCATAAAGTTTAAGAGTATCAAAGTAAATGTTTCATGGAATAGGAAATAAACACAATTTAATAGGAATATTTACTAGACTCGTCAAGGTCCCTAAACTTTTTCACTAAAAATATGTCTATTAAGGAATGGCATTACATCACTTAATTCAAGTTTCATAAACAAATGATAATAGACATTTGTACACACACGCACACACACACACAAAAATATGTGTATGTATATATGTATATGTGTATGTATATATATGCATGTGTATGTGTATATGTGTGTGTATATGTGTATATGCATATGTATATGTGTATATATATGTACATATGTGTATGTGTATATATATATGTGTGTGTGCATATGTATATGTATATGTGTCTATATATATGTATATACATATAAATATACACGGATATGTATATGTCTATATGTATATAAATATAACAAATACATATGTTACATCCCAATTGTGTATTTACTATTTACTATTACTATGTAGAGTAAATGTGAATGTGATTGGAATTCTGAATGTGAATAAATTATGCTTGGACTTTTCTATCAATGAATTATAAATGAATTTTATTTCATTTAATGTTATGTGAATAAATTCATATATGTGAAATGGATGGTTATTGAATTGATATTTTAACTATGGAGATGTATTATGTGTAATGTGCATATTTTGTTGAACAACTGACTACCATGGGAATGTGTTAGTTGGATGCAGGAATATGTTCAATCCTCTAGGTGTAAGGGGAAGTATCACTTAGGAGAATATCTTGGTCGAGTAACCAGTAACATAACCTATCTGAGTGTACACACACACTCACAGTAGAATGGTTGAGTCAAGTTATTTATGTTGGGAATTGGTAAGTCATCCTTAGTTTGATGTGTCTGCATTAGTAAGGGTCATGTTTACTTTTGGGTGCATTATTGGATGATGTTTATATGTTTGGATTTTATGAGTTCTTTCCTATATTACTATGCTTGTATTGATGAGTTGAGCACACATGGAATATAGGTATATGTACACATATGCATTTCGATGATAGACCATACACATGAAGGAACACGTACATGAGGGTACATAGGTAGATGTACCTATGCATGCTTATGAACAGGTTTCTTATGCGCATGGAACTATCAAATGGACCTTACGACATGTATATATACATGTATAAATATATCACACATAGGAATCCATCAATACGATAGTAATTGTGTATGCACTTGGTGTGCAATCAAATGTGTGTGTGTGTGTGTGTGTATATGACATATACATATATCCATATGTATACATGTATTGATACACATGTATGTTTGGCAAGCAGACATGCCCATATGAATGTATCAATATATGTACACATACGTATACATGTACATAGAGGAATATATATATGTACACAATCAATATAACTATTATTACTATGAGAATGTTATCTTGTTTGCATTCATTTGTATATCGAATATATACAGAATTTATTGTTATAAGACATATATATTAACATATATATGCATATACATGTGTGTGTGTGTGTGTGTGTGTTGATATACATATATATATGTATATGTAAATATATAAATATATATACATATTTATAGATAAATATAAGCTTGGAGGTCGATTAACATATGTAATGCTTGGAGGCTGATTTATTTAAATGAACATAGGTCGATTGTATATAACATATACAAAGAATTTAAAAGGCTGAATATATATATATATATATTGGTAATGAGTAAAGATCGATTTATATGCTATGTAATACATAGCAGTTAAGTCGATATGGAGAATTTGACATAGTTAAGATAGACCATATTTGACTTAGTAAATTGCAATTTACTTGAAACGCCTTATCATTTATCGATGGATTAATACTAGCAATGCTATAAAGTGAAACATGTGATAATAGGATAAGTTACATCAAGGTAAGGAAATGGTCAAAGTTCCATATATGTGCAAAGCGACACTTCATTCCTCTATTTTTTGATGAGCATGGACTCAGTCAACCATGAGCAAGTGTTGCATTTTAAATGTAGACTGATTCAATGAGTTAAGTCATGCCAGAATAATAGGAAGAGTGGTTGCTTGCTTGATGCCATAATATGAAGTTCTAAATGTTGTAGAAGCCCATTTTGGAAACAAATCATTTGTCACCATTTGATCATGTGAAGATTGAAATAGTCATAAGCTTCTGTCAAACTTAGAGGTCGACCTGTAGCTTATTATGTCGAGTAAACTCTTTATTTGTTGCTGCCTTTTTGCCAACTAAAGTGAATCGACTTGCATGAAGATTGTTGTCAGTTTACATGTATTTACTATAGGATGTGAGGTCTCCATATTTCTGTATAAATAGAGAGAATTTTATGCTCTCATTTGGGATGCATTCCATACACATTCTATTCTACATTCCTTTGCAAACTTATTATGCTACATTTTATTCTAAGAGCTATTTATTTTGTGAGATGAAGGCTATAGTGTGAGAGTTACTTTAAGAGTGTATTTTACCATCTTGAGAGAGAAGTTATAGTGAAGTATAGATTTGGAGAATTAAGTAAAGCTAGTGAATTGTTGTTGGAAATTTGAGCTACATACCAATCAATCGGATTAAGCATTTACACGCATGAGAATCTAGTTTCTCTTATTTATCTTTGTTTATGAAATATTGTGTTTTATATGCTTTGTTTGGGTTGCATAAGAATACTTGCATTAGGAGAATATAGTATTTGCTTTAGAAAGTAAAATATGTTATTTTATTCTTTTATGTGAAGTGCTTGTATATACTTTGTATTAGGAGATATTGTTTATCATAGGTATTTACATACTAGATATGATTAAGAAAGGATAGCTTAAGAGTTATCCATAGCTAGTTAATTGTTATAATTAGTAGTTCCAAGTTACACCTAGGGTTTGATTATCCGTTTAAGGGAAGGTAACTTGTATTAATGCTTTATGAGTAGATATATCATTAAGTTATGGAAAAGGGGAATAGATTGTCACTAGGGTTAAAGACTACTCGTTGAAGGATAAAACTATGCATAGTATATAGTAGCCTAAATTCAAATCGAGCTTGAGTAGTGTACGTGAGTAGGATGGCTATCACTCAAAGTATTGGGTGAGAACACTTTGGCCAAAGTAGTGTGATTGCCTTTGGCTCCACTATCAATTCACTGTGATCCATTTATTTGCATGCTAGTTCTAGATTGCAGGTTTATAAGTTATAGACATGTAGGACACAACACTAAGCTCAGTTGGTTACCGTTACGAGGTTACTCCACCAATATCTTCATCAAAGGGTAGGGCCATCTATCAAATGATAGATGTGCGGGGGACCACATATAAGTTTTTGGTTGGTAGAAAAGTTCTTGAGTGATGCTTCTCCTCCTCAACAAGTGATTGGAAGACCAAGATTTGAAAGGAGGTTCTTGGACTATCTATATCTATTGCTTTGAAGCTCGGTTGAGATATGTATGTACTTTACACATTATTGGAAATATTATAATTGATAATTTATTATATTGGAATGGTATCATTGTTGTTATTGTTTTGATGTCTATGTTCATTTGTTCTCTATAAAATAAAGATTTTTTTTATAGCAATGCTCGAGTTACATTGTTTATTTACTTGCAAAGTGAAAACTTAGAAAAAATTACTTCAGTAAACAGTTGGCATGCTACAACATATATGTATATGCATATATGTACACATATACATATACATATATACAAACATATATATCTATATATTGTTGGTAATTGTTGGCATTGGTGTCAACATTGATTGTTGGTTGTAATTGATGTCAACAATTGAGGATATTTGTGTGAGATTGTTGGTAGTTGATTGTCATGCATGGGATTTTATTGGAATTAGTTGGTATTGATGTCCTTGCTGAAATTGGAATTGGTGTTCATTATTGCCAACTTTCAATATGGGCTAACATTGATGTATAGAAGATTTTTTGAAGTTCATGACTAGTTGCCATGCCCTACCTTATTTTTGTTGAAGTCTATGGTTGGATGTCATTGAGTATGATATATGTTAGCAATATATTAAGATGAGGATTAGAAGCATTAAGAAGTATTGTTGATAGTGGATATATGTTGTTGAAGGTCTACAATATGTCTTATACTCTCTCCTGATGTTCTTGATGAAGCATGTGTTACTCAAAGAAACATTTGGCCTCCCACAAAGTGCTTGAGTGTTTTTCATTCAAGAAGTTGCATTGAAGCCTATCTGAGAGAATGCTCCACATTCATTCAATTTTAAAATTTTGGTCTTGCGGTTTGGGATTAATTGTTAGTGCTCTATGGACATCACATTCCTATCTTTTTAGGTCACTTGTGTTTCCGAGGAGTGTTTTGTGAATAGTAAAAAGTTGGCAATGTTGTTGGTTGTCCAAATTGGTCTAAGAAATGCTCTGTATTGGTGTCTCTAATCCTATGGCTTGGTGAATGTGATCTCAATGTTTGTGTTGTGTCTTAATTCTAATTTCATGGGATTAATTGGTCCACAAGCTAATATGTTAATGTCATATCTTCTAGTCATGAGTTTTGTGCTTCCTAGATGAAGTATTTTGTTCTTGTTTGGTTTGTTATGGTCGCTAGTGGCATGAAAGTATGAAAGATTGGTGAATAAGTATTATTATATGTTCATGGAACATCCCCATATGACCCACACAATTTATTTTTTATGATTTAGTGCTGCATTATGTCTTGAGTTGTCTTTTTGGGTTATTTGTAGATATTTGGCCAACGGGGCTTGTTCTTTTGCTTGCACCGTGTGATTAGGGGTCTACGCCAAAAATTTAAGATGTGTTAATTTATATTTGGGTCTTGACCTATCTTGGTTAGAACCGCCTTGATAAAATTCAATTGGAAGATTGATTTGAGCCGACAAGTTATGCGCTTCATGTTTCATCTACACGTTTCCCTTGATGTTGACTTAGATTGTTATGTGCCATTGTGTGAATTGTTTTGGATCACATTAGAAGATGCAATAGGTTTTTTTTTTCCTCTCTATCTTTGGGAAAGAACCACATTATTTATTAGTGGTCGACTTGTTGAATTCATTGTTTATCCTCTTTTTGGCCAACCTAATTGAAGTTTTGAAGAGTTGTGGTGGATATAAATGCAAGATCATTTCAGATGCAACATGATGGAGTAGTGTACAAGTTTGAAGAAGTGTGTGTGCAAATTTTATTGAATATCCAAAAGAGATAGTGTTAAATTTTGTGAAAGGAAAGATCAAATATGCTTTAAAATCTATCAATAGAGTGAATTGTTGACAAATATTGTAATCTCTTATAAAAAATTGTATCCTGCTTTGAGATAGTGAATATAATTGGGTCCTCTATATCTTGCTCCTAGATTTAGTTGGTACTTCAATGTTGCAAGTCCTTTGTATCTTTATTTATGGTAGTGAGATTTCTTGTATGTCTTTTTGGTAGTGAACCTTTATATTGTGAGTTAACTCTCACTGTGGTTTTTCCTCATTGGGTTTTCCATGTAAATATGGTGTTCTCCTATGCATGCGTGTTCTTTGATTTATCTTTCTAATCTAATTAGAATTAGAACTATTATATCTTTCATTGTTGAGGATTGTTGATCATTTGAGGGTTTAAACTACTATATCTATTTAAGGGTTTTAATAAGAGGGTTGTATTATGTTGAAAGTTTCAAGGTCTGGAAGAGATTAAGTTTTTAAGTAGACTAATTCATCCCCCTCTCAGTATTTGGGTGTATTCAACAATTGGTATCAAATCCAAGTTCCTCTAAAGAAGCCTAGAAGCTTAAGGTAAAGATCTGGGATGGCACATGATGGTTCATACAAGGGTCCTAGGTTTGATGGGACTAATTATATTTTATGGAAACTAAGAATGTAAGGAAACCTAAACTCCCTAGGGTTTGGTGTTTGAAAACCATTCAAAGATGGTTATACTTCTCCTACTACCCCTCTAATAGATCTTTCTGAAATCAAATTATATGAATGCAATTCCAAAGCTAAGAATGCTCTCATATGTGGATTAGCTGATTCTAAGCTCTTAAAGGTGATGGATTACAATTTTGCTAAAGATGTTTGGGAAAATCTTAGCAACATCTATGAAGGTGATACAAAATTGAAGCAAGCTAAGATGTATATCTTTACAACTATATTTAAGACTCTAGAGATGACAAAAGATGAAAAAATCACAAGTTACATGTTCTAGGTACAAGAAGTTATCTCTGGCATCACTAGGCTTGGTGGAGAAGTTAAAGAAAGTGAGATTGTGAAGAAAATTCTGAGATCTCTCCCTAGAAATATAGTCATAAGGTTTCTACCATTGAATAATCTAAAGACTTGGATCAGTACTCTGCTAATGAAATGTTTGGTGCTCTTATTGCCTCTTAAATGAGAGATTTTGATCAAGATGTTCCAAAAAGGGAAGCTGCATTTAAAGCTAATAAAAAGATTGAAGATGAAGCTTCTGATCAAATTGATGACCTTGATGAAGTTGAAGCTAACTTTGTAAGAAGATTTAAGAAATTCACTAGAAATTATAAATTTAAGTTACCTTTCAAATGTTTTAATTGTGGAAGGATTGGTCATCTTGAATGTGGATGTCCCTATAAAGAATTTGTCAATGATAACAAAAGAGAGAAAATCAAAAGAGGATTATATTCTAAGGAGAGCAACTAGTCCTCTGAGGATGAAGATAATGATTTAAATGATGAAAATATATGCATGGATTCAGAAGGTAAAAAGAATAACATTGGAGAATGTAAAAGGTACAATATCTTTCAAAATAGTAATGTTAATGAAAGATAAATGGCAGTATGGACTACATTCCATGCAAAAGAAGAGGAAAATGCTTGGGTTATTGATAGTGGGTGCTCTTACCACATGAAAATTAACATAAGTAAGTTCATTAGTCTCAATAAGGTCAATTGTGGAGCTGTTAAGTTTGGTGTTGACAAGTCAACATAAATATGTGGAAAAGGTGATATAAAAATTGATGGAAAGAACAAAATTGAAGATTTCCTTTATGTAAAAGGTTTGAAACATAATATTCCGAGTGTTAGTCAAATGTGTAAAAAAGGATACAATCTTAATTTTCATGCTAATAGATATGGGATCAGAAAGGAAGGTTCCAAAAGGCTTGTTGCTGAAGGAAGGATAAATGGTAATGTATATCATCGAAAGGAGCTAATGGAAGAATCTTCTTATTGGCTCAGTCCAGAGAATGTTGGTTGTGGCACAAAAGGATGGGGCACATCAGCTTTGAAAACATGGTGAAGATAAATTCCTCTCATGCAGTGAGAGATATGCCTAGAATAACAAAGCTTGCAAAGAATGTCATATGGGAAAGCAAACAAAGACTAGTTTCAAAAGTAAGGAGTACTTTGTTTCAATGCCATTGGAGAAAATCCACATTGATCAATGTGGACCTACAAGGATAAGGAGTCAACAAGGTGAAAAGTATTTTATGTTTCTTGTATATGATTAGACTAGAATGACTTGGGTTACATTCTTAAGATATAAATCAGAAGCCTTAGATAAATTTAAAAATTTTAAAGAAAAGTTGTAAATGAAATGGATACTAAGATCAAATGTTTAACGTTTGATAGAGGAGGTGAATTCACTTCATACGAGTTTGAAATTTTTTGTGAAGATCATGGCATTAGGAGATATTTGTTTACTCTTAGAACCCCTCAACAAAATGGGGTAGTAGAAAGGAAGAATATAACAATGCAAGAAATGGCTAGGACAATGATGAAAATTTTTGACCTGTTGCACATGTATTGGAAGGAACTAGTACATACTACTGTCTACTTTCTTAACAAAGTGTAACTAAGGGTCAACAACAATAAGACCCCTTATGAGATGTGGTATGGAAGACCTCTCGTTGTTAGATATTTTAGAATTTTTGGCAGCGGATGCTACATCAAAAGAGATGAAGGAGACCTTGGAAAGTTTGATTCAAGGTGCGATGAAGGAATCTTTGTCGGTTACTCAACCAAGAGCAAGACATACAAATGCTACAACAAGAGATTGGGAAAGATGATTGAAAGTAAAAATGTCAAGCTAGATGAAGACTTGTGTTAGATCTCACATGAACTTGAAGTTTTTGGATCTGATATGCTTCCATGGATTGAAGAAGAAGAAGAAGAAGAAAGAGAAGAGAGAGAAGAAAAGGAACCAGAATCAGTGAAGACTCTTAAAACTTCAGAAAAGTGTGTCCAAAGGAATCATTTTGTAGATCAAATCATTGGGGACAAAGATGAAGGTGTGCTAACCAAGATAAAGTTTGTAAGAGAAAATGAACAAGTTAATTTGTGTTTACTATCAAAGGTAGAACCCCAAAAAAATTCCAATGCTAGCAAAGATGAAAATTGGATAAACACAATGGAGGAAGAACTAGATGAAATAGAGAATAATCAGACTTGGGAATTAGTTCCCAAACCAACTAATAAGAGTGTGATAGGAACAAAGTGGGTGTTCTAGAATAAGTTGAATGAATATGGTGAATTATTAAGGAACAAAGTCAGGGGTGTGCAAAGGTTGTTCACAAGTTGAAGGAAATGATTTTGAGGAGACTTTTGATTTGGTGGCCAGAATGGAAGCAATAAGGTTGTTTCTTGCTCTTGCTTCTCATAAGAACTTTAAATTATATCAAATTGATGTTAGCTTTCCTGAATGGTGATTTAGAAAAAGAGGTATATATTGAACAACCAAATGGTTTTCAGCTATCAGAGAATCCATACATGGTTTATAGAATCAAGAAAGCTCTATATAGTCTCAAGCAAGCTACCCGAGCTTGGTATGCTAGATTGGATAAGTATCTACTTCAACAAGGATTAAAGAAAGGCAATGTAGATAATAATCTATACATTAAGGATTAGGAAGACAAGTTGTTGATTTTAGCTGTATATGTTGATGAAAATATTTGGTGGAGATGATGAAATGAGTAAAACGTTTGTAGAAGAGATTCAGAAAGAATTTGAGATGTCAATGATTGGTGAGTTATCTTTCTTCCTTGAGCTTCAAATTTCTCAAAAAGATGGTGGTATATTTATCTATCAAACCAAATATGTAAAGTAAATGCTAAAGAAGTTTGGGATGGAATATTCCAAACTAGTGGGTACTCCTATGGTGACAGGCTATCACTTAAGAAAATTTGATGAGTCTCTAGAGGTTGACTAGACTCTCTATAGGTCCATGATTGGAGGTTTGTTGTATTTAACTGCTGCTAGACCAGATAGCATGCATGTGGTATGTTTGGTTACCAGATTTCAAGCCAATCCTAAGTAATCTCATGAGAAAGTTGTGAAAATAGTTTTTAGATACTTGAAGGGAACTCTGGATTATGGTTTTTGTTACAAAATGGATCAAAATTCCTCTTTGAGTGCCTATGCTGATGTTGATTGGGTAGGTTGTGTTGATGATTGAAGAATTACAAGTGAAAGTGCATTATTTTTGGGAGACAGATTGGTCTCATGGTTTAGTAAAAAGAAAGACTCGGTGTCTTTGTCCATAATAGAAGTTGAATACATTGCTACAACATCTTGCTATACTCAAGTGCTTTAGATGAAGTAGACTCTAAAGGATGTGAAGGTTGTTTATGATGAACCTATTCCTATATGGTGTGACAACACAAGTACAATTAATATTTCCAAGAATATGTTAATGCATTCAAGGACTAAACATATTTCTATTTGGTATCACTTTTAAGAGAAGGTTGCAGAGAATGAAGTCGGAATGGAGTATGTGCCTACCAAGGATAAAATTGTAGACATCTTCACAAAGGAACTTTCAAAGGATAACTTTTGAGTATCTCCGGTAAAATTTGGGGGTTATTGCCCCTCTTTGTTCAAACCAAATGCATAGATGGTACATCTTTCTAGGGGGAGAAATTCATGTCATATCCTTTTCTCCTAGAATTATTTGTGCTCCCACTCAAGGGGAGTTGGTAGTAAGGGGGATTTTTGATGCAGTTGTGCAAGCATTAAAAAATGTGATGCTAATAAAAGGGGGAGAATGTGTTTCTTTAATTAAAGATAATTTTCCCTTTGTTCTTGAAGTCAGAAAATATCATGTTGTTTTGCGTAGGAGTATATGGCCCTTTGTACTTGATGTCAAAGGGTTAGAGTGAGCATTTGTGTTTCCATCAATGCCAAAGGGGGAGATTGTTGGTAGTTTTTGTCATTGATGTCAACATTGATTGTTGGTTGTCATTGATGTCAAAACTTGAGGAGATTTGTGTGAGATTGTTGGTAGTTGTTTGTCATGCTTGGGAGTTTGTTGGCATTAGTTGGTATTGATGTCTTTTCTATAGTTGGCATTGGTTATTATTATTTATAACTTTTAGTATGGGATAACATTAATGTATAGAATAGTTGTTGAAGTTCATGACTAGTTGTCATGCCTTATCTTATGTTTGCTAAATTTTAGGATTGGATGTCATTGTGTATAATTTTTGTTAGTAGAGTTAGATTCATAATGATATATTAAGATGAGGATTAGAAGCATTAAGAATCATTGTTTACAATGGAGATATGTTGTTGAAGGTCTAAAATATGTCTTATACTCTCTCCTGATGTTCCTAATGAAGCATGTATTACTGAAAGAAAGATCTAGCCTCCACAAGGTGCTTAAGTGTGTATGGTTCATGAAGTTGCATTGAAGTGTGTTTGGGAGAATTATCCACATTCCTCCATTGTTAAATTTTTAGTCTTGTAGTTTGGGATTCAATGTTAGTGCTTTGTGGACATTGCACTCCTATCTTTTTAGGTCACCTATGTTGTCAAGGAGAGTTCTATGAATTGTAGAAGGTTGGTAGTGTTGTTGGTAGTCCAGACTGGTCCAAGAAATGCTCCACATTTCTTTGCATTAGTGTCTCTACTCTTGTGGCTTTGTGAATGTGCCCTTAATTTTTGTGTTGTGTCTCAGTTCTAATTTCATGTGATGAAGTGGTCCACAAGCTGATATGTTAATGTTATATCTTTTAGTTATGAGTTTTGTGATTCCTAGATGGAGTATTATGTTCCTATTTGGTTTGTAGTGGTTGCTAGTAACATGAATTAATGAAATATGGATATATAAGTGTTATTGGATGTTCATGGAACATCCCCATGTGATCCACATGATGCTATTTGTCCGCTTTAGTGCTACATTGTGTCTTGAGTTGGATTTTTGGGTTATTTGTAGATATATGGCTAGCATGGCTTGTTCTTTTTCTTGCATCATGTGATTGGAGGTCTACACTAGAAATTTAAGATGTGTTAAGTTAGATTTGGGTCCTGACCTATCTTGGTTAGAACCTCCTCAAGAAAATTCAATTGGAAGAATGATTTTGAGATGATAGGTTATGTGTTTCATGTTTCATCTATATGTTTCCCTTGATACCGAATTAGATTGTTGTGCGCTAGCATGTGAATTATTTTGGATCACATTGGAAGATGCAATAAGTTTTTTTTTCCTATCTATCTTCAAGATAGTACCATATTATGTCTTGGTCGCCGACTTGTTGAATTCATTGTTTATCCTCTTTTTGGCCAACCTATTTGAAGTTTTGAAGAGTTGAGGTAGATATAAATGTAAGATCATTTCAGATGCAACATGATGGAGTAGTGTACAAGTGTGAAGAAGTGTGTGTGTGAATTGTATTGAATATCCAACAAAGATAATCCTAAAGTTTGTGAAAGGAAAGATCAATTGTGCTTTAATGCCTCAGTCAACAAAGTGAATTGTTGACAAATATTGTAATCTCTTATAAAATTTCTATATCTTGCTTTGAGATAGTGAATCTCATTATGCCCTTTGTATCTTGCTCTTGGAGTTGGTTGGTACTTCAGTGCTGCAAGTCCTTTGTATCTTTCTCTAAGGCAGTGAGCCTTTTTATTGTGAGTTAACTCTCACTATGGTTTTTCCCTCATTGGGTTTTCCACATAAATTTGGTGCTCTCTTGTGCATGTGTGTTCTTTGATTTATCTTTTTGATTTGATTAGAAGCAAAACTATTATATCTTTCATTGTTGAGGATTGTCAATCATACCGAGGGTTTAAACTGCTATATATGTTTAAGGGTTTTAATAAGAGGGTTGTATTGTGCTGAAAGTTTCAAGGTCCACAAGAGATTAATTTTTTGATTAGATTGATTCACCCCTCTCTCAGTCTTCAGGTGTGTTCAACATATCTATATGTACATATATACATATATATACACACATATGTGTGTATACATATATTTGTATATACCTATGCATATACACACATACACACACATATAGAGAGATGAAGATCATTGTATTGTTGATGAGGAATAAATATTGAGAACAATTAGATCTATCCAAATTATTTTATATATAAAGATATGCACAAGATCCATTTATTATACACACTTTCCTTCGTAAACAATTCCCTAATCAAGATGCTCTTAAGGCATTCAAACCTAAATCATATTGCATATAAAGCAACCTACAAATCCAGATATGCACATTATTATACACATTATCATTAATCATATAGATTTATCAATGACATAATAAAATATAGTATTATTATACTTGTGATTTTTTATTGAATATTTTGAGGTCTAAGGAAATATAACAACCAACTTAATAGTTATAAACAAAATTGAATAAACATATTTCCATAAGAATAAAAAATGGAAAATTATTTTGTTCTATATTTTTCTTTTTACAAAGTAAATACTAACGTTATTTAGCTTATAATGGGATTCTAACAACAATTGAATTTGTGGTTGGAGGTATTAATCAACAAAATAAATATGGCTATTGGTATCTTACTTCTCATTTTTAAAAGATATCTCTAATTAGTAGGTTACATAATTGCTAATATTTTATAGCAGTAATGGATTATAACGACTATTTAAAAGATGCCTTGTATATTTATTTTAAATCCAATTAAGGTTTACAATATTTCCCTTAAGTTTAGTCAAAAACAAATTAAATGTGTTTTATGATGAAAGAATATCAAAGCTTATATAGTTGACATAGCTCCTCTCTCCTGCTCTGTTTTGAATTGTTTGTGTACATGGTAGACTTTGCTTCGGGGGTACCCCACAGTCCCCCTCCCCTGTCCTCTTCTAACCAAATTCTTGCAATGACACATGTTGATTTGACAACCTCAGGGGACACTCATGTGTTTTCCGTTGTTGGTGACCCCGTGATTCTTGGTCTTCCAACTGTAGATGTGCTAGTGATCTCTGTCACTCCAGGTTTTAAGGGGTGGATGAACATGTTGGATGACTTGAGTCTAGTTTGTAAGACCTCCAATCTTAGCCCTGAGGTGGAGATCTTGGTCTCAGGTACTAATTTCTCTATCCCTGAAGCTATTAGTGACATGATTGTTTCATCCATGGAAAATGTGGTGGTGGGAAAATTATTCTCTTTTTGCCCTACTGTTGATATGGTTAGAAGATGGGCAACTACAAAATGGCATCTAAAGGGTTGTGTGTACATGTCTGCGCCATGGTTGGTGGATTCTTCCTTTTTCAAATTCATGACTGCAGAGGATTGATTTTGGTGCTCTCTTCAGGTCCTTGGGTTTATGCGAAACATGATTTGTCTTCGTGCTGCTAGAAACCAAGATTTGACCCTGCTATCAATCTCAACAAGTCAACTCGTGTGTGGGTGCGTCTTCCAGGACTACCCCTGGAGTATTGGGATGATTCTACATTCAAAAGTATTGGTGATTCATTGGGTCATTTCATCACCTTGAAATCTATTACCAAATCAAAATACAAATTAGTGTTTGCACATTTCTTTGTCAACATTGATATTAATAAGACCTTACCCAACTCTATGAAACTTAGTTCCAAATTTGGGTCCTGGACTCAACAGGACTGCTATGAAAATGCTATGATTTATTGCCAAAAATGTGCTAAACTAGGTCACCTTATATTGGACTATAAGTCCATGGTAAAACATAACCCCAGCCCTAGTGAACCATCTATAAATGACCTCACTAATAGCTACCTGTTTGAGTCTGATATCCTTAATATCATTGATTCCCTTGCTAAATTTGGGCTTGTTGATTCGGTGATCCCAAAGTTTCACTATGAGGAAACGATTTATGTTGATTTTGTTTCAGCACTAAGTGGGTCTTCTCCCAACAATGTCTTGGAATGCAAGTCCCCTTGTTACCTTATTCTATAGAGATTGTGGCACCTTTGGTTGAAATGGAGAAAGTTCAATCCCCTAAGTTGATTAAGGATTTTGAAGAAGGCGAGTTACAAGATGAGGGAGTGACTAAGGAGACACCTATTCTTGGATAGATAGTGCCTCAGTTTCAAACCATGGAGGAGGATTTCTAGTAAACTCCTGAGAGGAAGGTTAAACAAAAGAAAGCAGATGTGAGAGGAGATTCCAAACCTGGTAGACCCAATCGGAGGTAGAACAGGAATAGAGAGACAACAAAAGAGATCGCTATTGGTAAACAAAGGACATTGGAAGTGTCCTCAAAGAAAGTATCTAAATGAAATTCCTATCATGGAATGTGGGAGGGTTAAATAGCCCCTAAAATCAGTTGGCTCTAAATAATTATGTGTTAAAACACAGGATTACATTTTGTTGTTACAAGAAACCAAGATGAAAAAATAAACTTTGAACCCATAGCTAGGTATATTTGGTCGAATGCCCTTTTTTCCTGTAGTGATGTGGATGGAAATTTGGGTGGGCTATCAATGATGTGGAATCCCAATAGGATAGATGGAACTAAATTCTTTTGATGCAGGAATAGTGTGGGGGTCCAGTTCTCTCATGTTGGGGGTTCTTGGTTTATGATTAACATATATGCCCCCAATTTAAGGAATATGAGTAAAACCCTCTGGAAAAAAATGATTGCTTAGATATAGAGCAATAGGGGGCTCTATGGCTGGTGGTTGGATAATTCACCTCTCCCTTATACCCCTTGGAGAATTTTCAGGGTCTGATTGATTATTCTGATAGCATGGTTGATCTAGCTAATTTATTAAATAATGCTAGTCTGGTGGACATTGATTTGCATGGTCAGACTTTCACTTAGACTAATAGGCATTTGGGGGATGGTTTGATCTAGGTTCATCTTGATAGATTCCTCTTCTCTCCTAATTGGATGAACTTAATTAAATCCAATCTATTGGCTTTGCCTCAGACTGTTTTAGACCATAATCCTTTATTGTTGGACTTGATGGATCACTCTGTTGTGGGTTCGTTCCCTTTTCATTTTGAGATCATGTGGAATTTCCATTTGGATTTCAAGAATAAGATTACTGCTTGGTGGAACATCCCTATACATGGATCCCCCATGTTTAGGATCTTCCACATACTCAAGTATATCAAAAAAATGGTTAAGGGGTGGAACAAGTGGGTGTTTGGGGATGTTTTTCATTAGAAAAATGTTATAACTGATAATATTAGGATGACATAAAATAGGATTGAGGAAGGGGATAACAATGTTTATACATGTCAGAATGAAAGGGATGAATGCATGGATTGGGAAAAAATTGAAAAAAGAAGAATTTATTAGGAAGAAAAAGTCTAGAATTCAATGGTTGAATGAGGGCGACTGGAACACCTCTTTTTTCCATTTTTTGGCCCTCAAGCATAGGAAAAGAATTATATAAAAAAGTTGAAAAATGATTCATGGGATGTTATCACTACCCCTACCCAGATTGGCCTATTGGCTTATGACCATTTCCAACGTGCTTTGTCAGCTCCTATTGAGGCTCCTAATCTAGCTATGGATGACTTGCTGCTGGAACCCCTTCCCGCTTCTATAACCCGAGAGGATAATGATACAATTTTGGGTGTTCTTACTCCTAAGGAAGTCTGGGTTGTTGTGTTCAGTATGGGGGCATACAAGGCTTTGGGACCTGATGGGTTCCCATCGAATTTCTTCTAGATTTTTTGAGACATTGTGGGGGAAGATTTAACTCTAACGGCTAGGGATTTCTTCACTTTTGGAAAACTACTCAAATAGTTGAACCACACCTTCCTTGCCCTTATTTCCAAAATTGAGGATCCACATACCATGGCTGACTTTTGACCCATCATTATTTGTAATACCCTTTATAAGATCTTCTCCAAAATCCTGGTGAACCACTTGAAACTGTGATTGATGGATTAGTATGGGTCGATTACACTTGATCCATGGAAAATCAAAGCGTAACGAAGCCACTAATGCCAATCTAAACAAGATCAATCAAATGTAAAGTAAAATTAACATTTATCAAAACTAAGCTTTCCAAACTATGAAAGCATTAAAATGTCTATTGTAATCCATTCAAAAATAATCCCATTGTGGGAGTGGTGTCGCGTTGATGTGGAACAACGACCCTTTCCCAATCCTATGGATCGATGAGCTTGTTCCAATCAGTTTTATTGAAGAAAACTGATGGAACAGTTGTGAGATGTGTATGAAAACATGATTTTAATGTAAATGAGCATGATGCAAGCTAATTTAACATGATTTTAAGCTAAAAATAATCTAGTTATGCAGAAGCTAAGCTAATCTAAATGGATTTTATACTAAAAGATTCAAACCCTAATTGATAAACAAGATAAATGTGTGCATTATGTGATTGTGGAAGCCATTAATGGAAGCTAAGCTTATATGCAACTAAAATGAACTAAAATATTCTAAATGTGTGCTAAATGTGAGTGTGATTATGAGTGATTTCAACAACATAAGTTTTCTTTTGAAAGGTGGATCCATTTGTCTTCAAATAGTGACCTATTTATAGGAGAGAAAATGAGAAATGGAGGGTTGAGATTGAAAAATATAATCAATGGTCAAGGATGGAAGAATATGGAGGCATGGATCATGAATTCTCATCAACGGGTGAGAATGCAAGATGAGATTTAATCAAGGGTTCACATTCCTTCAAACAAACACACTTTTGACTTGTATAAGAGATCAAAAGTTAACTTGCACAACAAGTTTTGAGTTAACTTGCATATGAAGCTTTGTAAGAATATTCCCTTTTTCAAATGAGTGAGGAGAGAGAATATTCTTTGGAATATTCTCATGGGTGAGGAAAAAAGATAATTTAGTTAATTAAAACCAACTTAAATTGTGCAAAAGGGAAAGGAATATTCAAAGGGGGAATATTCCCTTGTAACTCAGGGGAATTAGATTAATTAGTAATTTGATAACTAAATAAAGTTTCAATTATGCAAATTAGGGGAGTTAGATGATATTCATTAAATAAATGATTTAATGAAAAAGGGGGATAGTTATATGATATTTAATTAAATAACTTAGGGTTATTTAATTAAATAAGAGGACTTTAGAGATTAAAATAAATAACTTGATGTATTTAATTTAATAGGGAAAACTGTTAGAATGAAAGGAGGTGAATTAACCTAATTAGATTAATTAGGTTAATAGATACAAATGATGCAATTAATTAAGTAGCTAGGCTAATTTAATCAATTAAGCAAAGAGAGGATGGGTTTTAGGAGGAAATGGTGTTAATATACTCGATTCGAGTGCATGATGTCATTCAGGACATTTTTAAGTGTCTACATTTTGTCCCTCTTTGAAGCTATGTACTCGTTGCATTGGTTCAAAGACTGATGTTGATTTCGATGCTGATTTTGATGTTGATGATGATGCATAAATGGATATTGATTATCTCTTTGAGATGTTTATAGTCAAGATAAATTTGATTGATTTGATTGATTGATTGATAACATTGTTGAGGATTCACAACAATGTAAGGATTGTGTTAAATAACACGAGGATTGGTAGGGAAATATATATCCCGATGATGATTGATTTGATAATTTGATCAAGATTTGCTAGCAAGGCTAGGAACAAAGTCCATTAGATGATTTGATATCAATATGATCGAAAGATGTTTGGTTGCTCCCTCAAGAGATCGATCAGAGAATTAAGTGTTCTGATCGGGCTCATGATAGGTGAAAATCACACTTATGCTTGAGATTCTTGAGATTTAAAGTTTCTTTTGAATACAAGAGTTGCAAATTTCCAAATTGTTGAGTCAAAAAGATGATATAAATGCCCCATTGTGCCCCACTAGAAGAGGGATTGTTGGCGTACTATCTCAGATATTGATTTAGACAGATTTTAGGATGTATATATAGTCATCAGCTATGGGTAGCCTCATGTATATTTTGATATATCACACATATTTGATACTTGGATAGAATTGTTAGTAAAGATAGAAGAATAACGAGATGGATGAATAGTGATTTGCTCATATCTTGGGATTGGGATTTTCCACCATTCCTTATTGTTTGATATAACACATAGACACGATGCATCAAGATATTGATAACCAGGATGATGTTGTATCTAGTGTAATGGACTTTGACTCTACAAACATACATGATAGTTCTTGTTCACACCTTGACATACGTAAACCTTGTTGGAATGTAAGTTAGAAGCTTTAGAATATATTGGACCAAAGCATACACAATAGTCAACAATTTACTCCAAACATCTTTCCTACACACATCTAAGCAAGTATGTGCCAAGATTATTTTACAAGAATACCCACAAGCACAACAAATGAAAGATAATGATTGATGCCCCATTCCTTTCTCTCTAAATCATTTTGATAGACATCATCAAGAGGTCCTTAGAATGGTTCATTTTAAGATAAATGATAGAAAAGGTCAAAGACAAACAATCAGTGTTATCCATATCTATTGCCAGTTTAAATATAGCTAAGGTGTTTTCTGATATTGATGTCCATCGTAGGAAGGATGCATCCTAGGACATGTTGATCAGTTGTTTTGATTAGGATGAGGTGTGTGATAAGCCATTGATATAAACTTCACTAACACATTTACCTATGATTTAGACTTTAGATTTTGACACTTAGTTTTCACTTTACAACTTGCTATACTTGCTTCCTATTTTCTTTGCCAAAGGTTGAAGGTGAGAAATTATTTATTATGGATGAATTTTATTGTCGGTGAAAGAGAGATGAGATGGGTGGTTTTGGATTTGCTAGCATATTTCAATGTTTTTGGTATTTTGAAAATGTTTTGAGGCTGCTTTTGGGATTTTTGAAAGTTTATATGAATGTTTATGTTTTCGATTATTTGAGGTTGTTTAGGGTTTTCTGATATTTTTGATGTTGTTTAGGTCTTTTGAATGTTTTCTAAATGTTTTTATCTTTTCTGATTTTCAAATGTTTTTGTGTTTTCTAAGTTTTTTCAATGTTTTTGTGTTTTCTGAGTTTTCTAATATTTTTTTGTTTTATGTTATTTGGATGTTTAGGGTTTTTCTAAGAGTTTCGACCAAGAAGATAACCCAAAATACCTATCCTAGGGGCCTCGGGGGCTGATCAAAGATAAGCCTTGCCTATGTTATACATGCAGAGACCATGTAGTTCAACTAACTTGACTTATTGAAGATGAAGATATGAACAGTTGATGGATGCAAGTTTATTATGACATACTCCTAAAGGATTGACCTAGGGTATCTCGAGGGCACATAAATGATGGCCTTGCCTTCGTTCAAGCTCAGAGAAGACATAGTTCAAAAAGAGTACTATTTTTGGATTTTCAATGTTCGACCTTTTTAAGGATTTTGATGTGTTTTGTATGTTTTGGATTTTTTGCACGATGTTGATGAGTGTATGGATATGTGATGATTTCAATTATTTTTTTTTGGATATTGTTGAAAACCAAGCTAGGATTGATTAATCTAATTGATGGATTGATGATGATAACATTGTTGAGGATACACAGCAATGCAAGGATAGTGTTAAGCAACACAAGGATTGGGAAGGATATCTCAAGATGATGATGGATTGATTGGATAAGATTGATCAAGATTTTGAAGCTTGGTTTGGAAAAAAGTTTGTTGGAATGAGTTGATGTGATGTTGAAGTGCAAGGTAGATTCAACTGATATGGATTGTTTGGATTGATGTTTGATAAAAGATAAAGCTTGATAAGGAACATCTTCTCATCAAAATATGCCATGGGCTAGTGCTTTTGGATTTTGATGAAATTTTATGAACGTTCTTAATATTTTCAATAAGATTTTGAGGTAAATGATACCTAGAGCATGATGTCGATATCATGTTGTGAGATATAAGACATGAATCAAGAGTTATTAAAAAAAAGAATGCAAGAACCTGCCCCCAATGTCTAGTAATTCTTCATAATGCAATGGATAACCAAGATAGGTAATGTATATGTGAACAGTTCAACAAATTTTTATCATGCTAGATATAGGCTATGGGAATTCATGAGATAAAAGGGCTTGTCAAAATTCTACCATGAGTAGAGTTGAAGCATATGCTAAATCTTTGTCAAGATCAAGATAAAGTGAAATATCTAGATATATCTAGATTGGATGGATGGAGGGAACATTGGATTTATCATGACAAGGATGAGATGCTTCTATCTAGCAAGGATCATATAGACACTCGATTCTACTCATGACTCCTATTTTCCAGGTTTTCATCATAGTATTTTCCCAAAGCACCACCGAAGTGGTTTTCACTGGAGGATGATTTTTATCTTTATTATTTTCAATCCTTTTTCTTTTTTTTTTGGATTTTTGATCATTTTTATTTTTATTTTTTGGAAGTTTCACCCTCATGTTGAACACCCTGGTGGTATTGATGTAGAAGCCACTGTCATAACGTGTCAGTGATATCCAGCTTGAAGAATCTACTTTGCTAAGATACGAGCACTTAAATGCAACTTTGAATAACTTTGATCTCCCTTGTGGATACCGGAATTAACCTTGTCTATTTGTGCACATCACGATAAAGTGCCTTTGAAATCCTTATGATGAAGAGTAGCTACCAACACACGGTCAATGAGAGAATTGCATATTGTGTATGGAGTGGTTGGTGACATGTATGAAGGAATATGAGATGGATTGGTCGATAGTTTGGAACCTTTGACTCTCAAAACTTGAGAATATGAGCGATGACAAGTGGGAATGGAGGTTTTCGTGGAATTGGGACCAACCATTGGATATACTTTGTTCCTTGCTTGAGAAGCCTTCTCTTGTATTTGAGGATGCTTTTGATGGATACATTTCCCTTTTTAATTTTCCCCATAGTTTCTTTGACTAAAAGAGTTTTGGAGGGATGACTTTCTTTATTTTTCTTTGGTATCCATTTGTATTTTCTTTGTCCTTTTTGCTTGAATGCTTCATTTGTTTTGATGATATTCACCTTGCTTTGATAGGAATTCTTATTTTTACGTTGGTCCAAATTTGTGTATGAGGTGATGGGTGAATGCCAACTCATGATACGACTAGCTGTAGCGTTGACAATATTTTTATCATAAGGATTCTCCGTGCCTGATATGTTGATGTTTGTTGTAGACAAGAATTCCCCCGATACATTGTGAAGGTATTATCAATACCTAATCCTTTACCCTGATAATGTATCCTCTAATCCATATCCATTAAATATGACTTGTCATAAACACATGATATTGCTATGGATTCCAGTTGTTCAAGAATATGAACTATTTGCTCTGATTCTATGACATTTTTATCTGTTGATACTGCTTCAAAAGATGTTGATGCTAACTCAAAAGATGTTGATGATGCACAATCACTGTAAGAATTAATAATCTCAACCATTACTTGCTCTTATGTAGGAATATCAAGAATGGGAGACTCATGTTTTGGATGAAGAATGTCTATATGTCCATCCAGAAGAAACATCTCAGGAGTGATATTAGGGACACCTCTGGAGTTTAAAATGGTTTGGAATATTTTTCTCAACTCTTGGTGAAACTTTGGGGATAGGGGTTCTTGATCCTGACTTGATTCAGAGTAACTTTCATTATCCTCAAGAGCCTTCTCTTAACATGATCCTTGGGTGGATGATATATCATCAATAAAATACTATAACATTTTGTGGGTATGGGTGTAGTAAGGCATATTTATTGCTCTTTTGAAATTTCTTCAACATTCCCAATCATTGAGTCATATGTGGGAGAGATATCACAATTTAATATCCACTTGATGTCATTATGGTATAAAATATTGCTAAACGTTGCTAATAGTTTTGGACTTTGTTTTAAAATAGTATCTTGATGCATGTCTAATTCCTCATGTTGTAATGAATAAATATGTCCTACCATGGTATCATGGGTATTGTTTACATTTTTTTAGGATGATGCCTTTCCTGAATCTTTTGGTTTTGTATGGTCAAGCATAGTGTTTGTGTAAATTTTCAGATTTTTATTCCCATATTTTTGATCGACATGAATGTCTCCTTGTTCAATAAGATCTTCTATTAGATGTTTGAGTCTAAAATAATTTTGTGTGCTATGACCTTTGTATCCGTGAAATTCACAAAAATGACCATCTCTATAGCTATGAGGTTTGACTTGTGGCTCTTGATAGTTTGAGAATTCTAGGAGTGTGATAAGATTAGACTGTATCAACCTCTTCGACTCATCCTCCATAGGTTCCCCTAAGGAAGTGAATTGTCATTTAGGAGCACTATTTGTTCTTTGTTGTCCATGTTGAGTGTTTGCAGCATTGATTGTTGTTTGATTGTTTGGTGGTTGTGCGTATAGTTGTTGTGTGTTCATGGTTTGGTCGTTTTCTTTCCTAGGAGCAATTAAGACCACCTTTGCATCAACAACACCATCACTAGTAACATTTTTGTTCTTGGCCCAATAGCAGGGCTTGGCGTTAAAACTAGTGGATGGGCGGTTGTCTTTATACACTTGTGTGTTCTCTTGTGAGATTAGGGCTATCTCTATGTTAAGGGCCCTAGGGAAATTTTCATTGTAAGAGGTAATGCACTGCATTTTTAAGTGGAAGGATAGATTTGGATCAACATTTGCTATAATAATCCCTACTTTTTGTTTGTTTGGAATGGTCCACTTGCTCTTACTAGCTTTTTGCCTCCATCGTTGCAAGAAATTGGTGAAGGATTCTCCTTTGTTCTACTTGAGTGTGTATAACTCTTCTAAGCTCACATCCATGTCTATATTGAAGGAGAAGTGATATATGAATCTATTGATCATTTCTTGGAAATTTTTCAAGCTTGGAGGTAATTGTGAAAACCAATCCATGGCAGGACCTATTAAACTTCATGGGAAGAGGCGCATTAAGTAGGAATATATATAGGCCACCTCCGTGCACATGACATTGAATTCCTTGACATGGACCACAATATTTCCTCTCCCTTTTTATTTATAAAATTTAGGGACCTCAAATCTTGGAGGAAAAGGTACCATTCTGATGTTTCGATTGAATGGATAAGGACATAGGTTTTATTGTGTATGGGGCTTCTTCATCTTTCCCATTCAAAAATCTTGCATTTCTTGTGATAACACCTTAATTTGTGATGATATATTGTCTTATGGGTTTGGTGGAGGAACATATGTTGCATATTGTGGGATAGCAGATGGGTTGTACATGGGATTTTGATATGATGAGGTGTTGTATGGTGTGTATGGTGGTGTAGGATATTGTGAAGGTGATTTTGGTGGAGGCGTATATGTTCCCAATGTGTTTGGGTTGACGATGTTTTGTTAAGGGTTATAGTATAAACCTTGCTATTGCTATTGTGAGAGAATTTGTTGTTGTTGGGCATATTGTTGAGCAAGCAATGCTTGTTTTTGGGCTTGTTGTTGCATGGATAAGGTGGCTTGTTGGGATTGTTGTTGTTGTTGTTGTTGTTGTTCTACTAAGGCAACTTGCTAGACTTGTTGTTGTTGTGCTACTAAGGCTTCTTGATGTTGTTGTGCTACTAAGGTTGCTTGATGTTATTGTTGTGCTACTAAGGCTTCTTGTTGTTTTTGTTGTTGGATTACTTGTTGATAATCTTGTTGCACTTGTTGTAAAGCTAGGGAATGTGCTTGCAATGTAGGATGAGTTGATTGTTTAGACATCTATGATGGGTTTTGGGTGTTTATGTTTTGTGTGGGTCACGGTTTGTTGATGAGAGGTTGGGGGTTCCCTTGGTTCAACATTCCTTGCAAGATGGTGGATTAAGATGGAGGAAATTAAGTTTGAGGTCCCATTTGATTTTGCATGGTGAGAGGGACCATGGGGAAAGATGATGATGCCATTAGTTATTCCGATGGTAATGACATATTAGGACCTTGAGTCTATTGATTAAAAAGGTTTCCTTGACCGATGCCCTAAGGATTTATTTGTTGTTTTTGAGGTGGGATCAAGGTATTACCTTGGTTGATGGGATTTGCAACCAAGGTGTTGTTTTGATCTAGGTTGGTGATGGATACGCTTGATGTGGGTGATGGATTGAATTGGGTAGCTTGGGTAACCACTTGTTTTGATGTGTCATTGGGGTTGTTGGAACCACTTGCCAAGGGTTTCGCTTGTGTGAGTGTTAAATTTCCCTCATTGTCCTATTTGAGGCACTTGGTCCATATTACCTTGCATACATTAGGTACACTTGGGGTATTTGTGGTGATGGATGAAGATGGTTGTGCTTGACATGTTGAGGTTGTTGTGGCATCATGAAATGTAAGTGGTTTTCCAAATTTTGGTGTCCAACTTGTGTTTTGGGGAAGGTTGGTGGTTAATGGAATGGTCGTGTTGTGAATACCCACAGTTGTGTTTGTTCCTAGATATGAAGTGAGACCAAGGTTGGTTCCTAGCCAAGTTGAAAGACTAGATGCTAAGGGTTGACTTGGCACAAGGTATTTAGTTGTTTGAATCAGAGATTGGGTTAACCCTAGTGTCAAATTTTGTGCAAGAAAAGTTGGATGATTTTGTTCATAATCAAGGAGTTCATCTTTAGTAAGTTGAAGTGGGTTGTTTGTGACATCTTCTACCTCTTAAGGTCCTACCAGATCTTGGATTTGTTGTGTGGGGGTAGAATGACCTCTTGTATTGAATTCTTGAGAGTTGGTATCACTGATGGTGGATGAGACTTTAGTTTTCTCCATGATTCTCTTGTGTTGTGATCTTGTTGTTACCATAAATTTTGGGTCACCTATGGGAGATTTATGTTGAGATTTGTAATGTTTGAACTCTCTAGTTGACTCAAATCTAGGTAGAAGGGACACTCTAAGTATTTTTGGAGCAATGATGTGAGTGGGAGATGAAAAGGTGAATGATGTGGAGAGTGATCTTTGCAAACATGTTGGGACAACAGTTTTGACTTAGGTTTGATGTTTTGATGTTTGGATAAAGGATGTCGATGAACTTGGAAATCTTTAGGGTAGACTCGTGACCTTCAAGATAAACTAGTCCAAGGATGATAACTAACTTAACCAAATGCATGGAAAAGGATTCATTTCACATATAAAGTAGCTAAGTTATGGGTTGGTTTGATAGATGTTTAAGTCAAAAAGTTTTGGTGTATTCAAAATTTTCACAAAGATAGGTGAAGTGAAGGATGAAATTTGATGGAGGGGCGAGTGAAGTGTTTGACCCAATGTTGACCTAGAGTGAACCTTTGTTTTCCAAGACCAATATAGTGAGAAACATGTTATACCTCTAAAGTGATAATACTCCAAGAACTCAATGATTTTGGTAAAATAGGACTCAAATGATTTTGGAAATAGGACCCAATGATTTTGGTAAAGTGAAACTCAATGATTTTGGATAATGGAACTCAATAATTTGGACAATAGAACTTAGACTCAATGTTTTGCAATGTTTTCCTTGTATGATAGTTGTTGTAAGGTTATGTTGTTCAATCAAAAAGATAGGACACCAAATGGTCATTTGGGGTTCAATTTGTCAATCTAACTTGCTTAAGTGAGTTTATTTTACCGCAAACACTTGTCTTGATTAAGTTTTTCAAACTAAATGTTTATGTCAAAAACGTCATAAATTTCACAAGGTCCATTATGTGAAAAGGATGAAGTTCAAGCCATAGTTGCTTATATTGACTTTGGGAAGTATGGATTGAGATATAAGTCAATATATTTAGAAATATCTAAGGATAGAAATCCTTAGGATAAGCATTAATATCAAGGCTATTTCAAAAGGTATCCATACTTAGACCAAAGGGTTTTAAATTTTGAGGAGACCTGTTAATGTTTGTTTGCAATATTTTGGAACTAAGAAAAGTATTAAACTGACTCTCAAGCATATACCATCCTAGGTTAAAAAGATACCACTTGTTGAATCCCCACTTGGATTTCTCCAAACACTAAGACAATGCGAACAACTAGAAATTTGGCGACACTAGCTCCCCTCCACGATACACACTTCTCAGGACCACCAAATCTCAAATCTTGAAGATCCGAAGATCCTAAGGATTTTTTTGTTTCAACAATGAATAGTACAAATGTGGGGCGGCTTCAAAGTGACCGTTCCTACACCAACAAGCATGGAGGTTTTTGGCTTCTAAACAATGGTTCTTAGTAACAAACTAAGAACACCCAGCCATATACACACCTAATTTTCCACTTAAGGCTCTTAAGACCATTCTCAATCCACTTAAGGCATGGTACTAGGTGCAATATATTATATAGTCTAGGATAGAAGGTACTTTCTCTTGATTTCCCAACCTTTAATATAGCCCACCGATAAACATGTTTGCAAGAACTTGCCTATGAGTTTCCCATTGCGGGGTGTGTCTCATAGTAAGTCCTCTCTTAAGGGTGACACAAAGCATAAAGGTGTACTTAAGTATTTATCTTCACCCAAGATTGCACGAAGCACGAGGGGAGCAGATATATACAGTAAGTCCACACAAACAACAAAGTACACTTGGAGTGTTTTGCTTCACCCAAGATTGTACAAAGCGCAAGGGGAGTGGATAAACACTACAAGTGTGTCACACCAAGGAAAGCACTCATTCATTCTAACCTTGTAAAGAAAGATGAGTTCATTTTATGCACCAAACAAAGTGTTAAGTTGTATTTGTTCAAATTTAAACCCAAAGTAAAATGATGAAGTGAGGGTTCAATTTTAGTCCTGTTTGAGCGTTCTTTTTAAACCCAAATGAAAACTATTGTGGTCCTAAAGCATAAAATGAAAAGAATGATATATGGATTATAATTGCCCCAAAAGTGTCAAATTCTTGTTACAATTATAAGATTCAAAGATGAGAATGCTTCTTCACTTCAAATTTTATCGTCCAACCTGTAAAACCCAGTTAGCCTAAAAACCAGAACAACGTTAGAGGCATGATAGTGATAAGATAAAGTAAAAAAAATAAGGCACATGCTAAAAATTGATCTTCATTTTTCTTACCAGAGTAGGGCATCGTTGTTCATGATAACGTTGATATAAGTCATTTGGGTGTCGCTCTAGTGAATTTGGGTGTCACTCTGTGGAAAACCAGTGATGACGATAACATCACGATTTGGGGAGTGTCTCCATTTATAAATATTAGATACCTCTAAAAGTATTCAGCGTCGCCATTTTTTTTAATGAGCATTAAGATATTAAATAGGCGTTGTTTTTGATGATGATAGTATCATTGTATGGCGATGCCCAGCAAAGGCGTCATTGAAATTCTTTTAGGCATCATTGTATCCTATAAAAATCAGAAAAAATAGAATTCAAGATAGAAATTGATTAAATTTGATTGGTTTTTCCCTCCTTCTAGTGCCAG
The DNA here is from genome assembly GCA_007115665.2 of Sequoiadendron giganteum. Taxonomy (NCBI): domain Eukaryota; kingdom Viridiplantae; phylum Streptophyta; class Pinopsida; order Cupressales; family Cupressaceae; genus Sequoiadendron; species Sequoiadendron giganteum. The sequence goes on along the minus strand of CM021110.1, from coordinate 234,907,606 downwards.
AATGTGATTGATGGATTAGTATGGGCTGACTATACTTGAGCCATGAGGATACAAAGTATAATTAAGCCACTAACATCAATCTCAACAAGATCAATCAAATGTAAATTTAAACCAAGCATTCATTAAAATAAACATTTATCAAAACATTTACATTCCAAACTAGGAAAGCGTTAAAATGTCTACTCTAATCCATTCAGAACTTATCTTGTTGTGGGAGTGGTGTCGCGTTGATGTGGAACGATGACCCTTTCCCAATCTCGTGGATTGATGAGCTTGTTCTAGTTAGTTTTATTGAAGAAAACTGATGGAACAGTTGTGAGATGTGCATGAAAACATGATTTTAATCTAAATGAGCATGATGCAAGCTAATTTAATATGATTTTAAGCTAAAAATGATCTAGTTATGCAAAAGCTAAGCTAATCTAAATGGATTTTATACTAAAAGATTCAAACCCTAATTAATAAACAAGCTAAATGGATGCATTATGTGATCATGGAAGCCATTAATGGAAGCTAAGCTATTATGAAAATAAAACTAACTAAAAGATGCTAAATGTGTGCTAAACGTGAGTGTGATTATGAGTGATTTCAACAACATAAGTTTTATTTTGAAAGGTGGATCCATTTGTCTTCAAATAGTGACCTATTTATAGGAGAGCAAATGAGAAATGGAGGGTTGAGATTGGAAAAGCTAATCAATGATCAAGGATGGAAGAAGATGGAGGCATGGATCGTGGATTCTCATCAACAAGTGAGAATGCAAGATGAGATTTAATCAAGGGTTCACATTCCTTCAAATAAACACACTTTTGACCTATACAAGAGGTCAAAAGTTAACTTGCGCAACAATTTTTGAGTTAACTTGCATATGAAGCTTTGTAAGAATATTCCCTTTTTCATATGAGTGAGTAGAGAGAATATTCTTTGAAATATTCTCATGGGTGAGGAAAAAAGATAATTTAGTTAATTAAAAGAAAATTAAATTGTGCAAAAGGGGAGGGAATATTTCGTGGGAATATTCCTTTTGGAGGAATGTGCAAAGGAGGAATATTCCCTTGCAAGTGGGGGGAATTAGATTAATTAGTAATTTGATAATTAAATAAAGTTTCAATTATGCAAATTAGGGGAATTAGATGATATTCATTAAATGAATGATTTAATGAAAAAGGGGGATAGTTATAAGATATTTAATTAAATAGCTTAGGGTTATTTAATTAAATAAGAGAACTTTAGAGATTAAATTAAATATCTTATAACTATTTAATTTAATAGGATGAAGTGTTAGCATGAAAGGGGGTGAATTAACCTAATTAGATTAATTAGGTTAATATATGTAAATGATACAATTAATTAAATAGCTAGGCTAATTTAATTAGTTAAGCGAAAAGAGGATGGGTTTTAGGAGGAAATGGTGTTAATATACCTGACTCAAGTGCATGATATAATTCAAGACATTTTTAAGTGTCTACAGAAACCCCATTTGGAAAAAAAAAATAAGTCCAAGCCAAAAAGGTTTTTTTTTGGGATGACATATCGCAGATGCTTCTATTGCCACACATGAAATTTTGCATTCTATGGATCGGTGCAACATTGTTGGTATGGCATTTAAGCTCAACATCTCAAAATATTACAACAAATTCCTATGGGACTTTATTCCCAAAGTATTAGATAAGCTTGCTTCAATCAGAGGGTGATTAACATCATTTTGGAATGCATTACTACTGTGAAGTATTTTGTTATGGTCAATGGGGTCCACCATGGTTTCTTTGTTGTTGGGAGAGGTATAAGACAGGGTGACCCCTTATCTCCTTATTTGTTCATAATGGTTGTTGATGTGTTGAGTAAAATGTTGCTAGAATGTTGTTGGAGGGCTCTATTAAAGGTGTTAAATTGACCACCACTTTAGATTCGATTTTCATTCAAAATTTTGTGGATGATACCATTTTGTTTGAGAATTCTTTGGTTGTGGAAGCAAGGAAATGGAAAAGTTACCTCAACAACTATGTGGCTTGCTCATGCTAGTGTATAAATTATAATAAGAATATGATTTATTTCTTTAACAACACTTCTACCTCACAAGATTGTGTGACTGTTGTTCTAGGCTATGTGAGTGCCTCCTTTCCTTCAATGTATCTGGGTCTCCCTCTCACTATTAAGGAAGTCACTCCCACTTTTTGGAATACTATCCTTGAGAGGATTTAGAGGAATTTGGATGGTTGGAAAGGTTAATTCCTTATTCATGCTAGTAAGTTGCAACTCCTTACTACTACCCTTCAAGGGATTCCAGTGTACTTCCTTTCCATGTTCAAAATTCCTAGCTACATCGCTGATATTTTTGAAAAAATCCAAAGAAACTTCCTATGGTCTGGTACAAAGGAGAAAAAGACGATGTCACTGGTTAGTTGGGATAAGGTTTTCCTTCCTAAAGCTAGAGGAGGGCTTGGTATTAGGAAAGTCCAATCTACCAACAAAACCCTGCTCACCAATGTGGGGTGGGATTAGTTAAGGAACAAAAAATACTGGTGTAGGATTATGAATGCACAGTACCTAAGCAACCACCCCCTAATTAGGTGCATCTCGAATGAACACCCCCATGGGCCTTTGGCTTGGAATAATATTTGCAGGATGAAGCTGCTACACTTTGGGCTGAGATGGAAACTTGGAAATGGTAGTAGCGTTCATTTCTAGGAAGACCCCTGGTTGTTTGAATCCCCCTGTCCTTATCTAGTTTCAAGAATCTAATTGAGCATGTGTGTCTATACTTTGGAAAGAATTTTTTTGATTACCTTCATGGTCCGTAGGGATTTAGGAAATGGAAAGATTTAGGATTATGCTACCCCCTTTCCCTAGATTTGAAACTATTGGCTAAATCCTTACAAGACATCCTCTCCCTAACCAAAATTCCCATATAGAATATTGAGGATGAGTTCTACTGGAGTAAGGAACGCAAGGGAAATATTTTTGTCAGGTCGGCTTACAGTTTGCTATCAGATAAGGTTATTCTGATTAGACTATGGAAACAAGTTTGGAACAGACACTTGACACCAAAAATAAATTTCTTTTGGTGGATGACATGTCACAATAGAATTCTAACTCGGGATAATTTAAGGAAAATGGGTTTTCAAATCCCGAATAGATGCATGTTATGCAAAATTAATGAAGATTTGGTTGATTACCTGTTACAACATTGTTCGTTTGCTACTAAAGTTTGGAATTTTTCTTTTGGAAAATTGGGGACTCATTGGACCCTGAATAGGGACTTAAAATATTTTATTGAAGGATGGTCTGGCCCCTTCCAACACCCTCTCCCCAAGGAGATTTGGATTCAAACCCCCCCGTCATTTGCTCATTCTTATGGAAAGAGAGGAACAATCAAATCTTCAAAGATACTGAGAAAAGCCCCAAGGAAACTTTTGGCATTGGGTTCAAAATTATTTCTCAAAATATCTCTCTATACACTTGGAAACCCCCAGACAAAGCCCTACTGATTGGGAGATCAAGATGGAAAAATCATGCAACAAAAACCTAGAGGTCAACTCCTTTGATAAATCTAAGTACCTGGCTAGAAGAAACATGGTATGGAACCCCCCAAGTAGTGGTTGGTTCAAACTGAATTTTGATGGTGCAGCTAAAGGGAACCCAATAACAACTAGCATTGGTGGCATAATCAGGGACTATAAGGGCAACTTTGTTGCTGGTTTTATTGGAGGTATTGGTATATAGTCTTTTATAACAACAGAGGCAAGGGTGTTGCTCAAGGGCGTGGAGTTAGCTGTCACTCTGGGCATAAAAAACTACACATAGAATTTGACTCTATGACGGTGATTGAATCTATTAATCATTATCGTTATGAAGGACGGAACATTAGGGATATCCTTTTAGACATAAATTTTTTGATCTCAAAATTGGAAAGGAAGTTTTTGACTCACACCTTTCGTGAGGGAAAATAGGTGGTAGACGCCCTAGCCAACTTTGGTTCCTCATGGAGTCTATGCAAATGTTGGAGAAGACTTGGGCATCTACCAGTGAATATGCAAGGATTGATCCTCAATGAACATAAAAATATAACCATTTAAATGTTGGCCAACGTCTATGTTATTTTTAGTGGGTATAGGTGGCACTATATATTAGGGCCTTTTATGATGTGGACTAAGCCAGATGATGTGGTGATAATAAAACAAGGTTTTGAGTGGTACTTAGGAATTATGACTATGTATGGTTGGGCTCTCTATAGCTTTTATGGGTCGTCTTGTCATAAGTACCGCATATCACATCACATCACATTTTTAGGAACATTTGTTTAGCGATGTTTATCGCCAATTTGTTGGCTATTTATATTTTGATCAAGCTTATGATGGCCCTAAGATTTACTATGATGTACTTGAGGAATTCAAATTTTGGCCCCATGGCTAAAAGGTCTAGGAAAATGCGTAAGTTCAAAGTGGCTTCTAGCACGTCGATTATTCATTATCTGATAAATTTCATCATGGATTTCTATCTAAGCTTAATGTACTTAAGGAAAAATTATGGCCCCACAGAGATGACTTCCTTGGGAATGACCACTGACTCATGTAAAATTTTGGAAGAATTAATTATGCTTTCTTGTCCTTGGTGGCTTGGAATTGGTGTTATAAGGGTGGGTAAAATCACCGGTGACCATTTCAATCTCGGCTAACTTTTTTTTTATAGGTAAGCTTCTATGAGTTGTGTGTTGAGATGGGTGGTGATAGGGTTAGAACCAAGCTTGACAACTATGACGAATTTTGCAGGGACCCTATTGTGTGGCACATCTACATGGAGTGGGGGTTAGCACCTCTGTTAGAATGTTTGGTGGGTCATGATTAAAAGATGTTGACACAATTTCTTGGCTCCTGGAGGGACAAGAGAGTTACTATGGGAGGTATTTCATTTGAGGTTAATGAGGAGGTGATATCAAAGGCGATGGGCCTTTCCTACAATGAAAAGAAGTACAAGAAGCACACCAAAACTCAAGAGATTTAGAGCCTTAATGCCTTATTCAAGGACAATGAGAAGTCGATCAAGAAGTAGTTGAGCTTTGGCAAAGACGTGCTTCCTAAACCATGGGATAAGGTGTGTTTAGCTCTCATGAAATAAGTAACTTTAGAAGGAAGACTTAAGGTTTTTTACTTTTATCATTTGTCGTTACTCAACCACCTTTGGCAAAAAATGATCCTAAGCTTTCCTTTCTTTTTTTTGACCTCCCATGAAAGCTCAGTAAAGGAATCCCTTGAAGTTGCTACTCAAAACCCTGACTTGTCGCCTCCCCTGCCTCTTCACCAAGGCCTCATCTTGTGGCTCTGCCATTTCCATTTGTCACTATGCCCCCCATAACCCATTTCTACTATTCATGTGGATGAATTGGAACCACCCAACCTATCCCCTAAGAAACCATCCCCCGCTGCTTTTGTTGGTCCTAAGAGGAAAACCCCCTCGTTGGACAGTGAACCCCATGTGGCACCTAAATCAAAACCACCAAAAAAATGGAAGAAAGGGGGTCAGGTTGGACCATTCTAAGGCTACGACTGAACTCTACGAGCTAAATAATGACCCCACCAATTTGGACAACAAACCAATGGCAAAGAAGAAGGGTAAAAAAGAAACTACATGCTAGGTGGAGTTACCAACCACAGACATCAAGGGAAAGAGTTTTTTGAAAAAAGGTTCCAAAGATGACACTATTGTGGTTGCGGATATTGATATGGGTATGAAGAAAACAAGCATCAAGAGGTCTCATAGGTTAGCAAAGAAAAAGAAAGAGATACTAGTGGACAAAATTTCTAGTAACTCGGAGTGGACTGGCGACACAGTAGACTGTAATAAGGACACTATTATGGAGGAAGAGGATTTCGTGGAAGGTCTTAGCCAATTCTCAAACCTGAAAAAAATTCTCAAAGAGGACTCCACCCACTCTTTGGATCCCAGGGCCTTGGAGGAAGAGAGACAAGGAGGAGGACACCAACAATTTGTGAGAGCGGTTGGAGAAACTTGAACGCAAGTTCACTAGGTTGACTCGTTTCACCATTAAGATTATCCACAGGTCGGCCACCACTTTTTATGAGGTTCTCAAGGAGGAAATGGACAAGAAGACCGAGGGTGAGGGTTCTAATTGGGTCAGGGAGGATGTTTTAAGTCTCCTCATTAAAAAATGGGAAGGTATTGCCAATTAATTAGTTGGTTTGCGTGTTTGTGTTGGGTCTTTGTTGTCCATGTGTTGTGTCTGTTATCTTTTTGGTTTCTACTATTTTTGGTCTAGAATCTATAATATATTGTTGAACTTTATCTCTTTTTGGCCCTTCGAGCTCATCATGTAATGGGTATTGCACCTAGTAAATGTAGCTTATCTTATAAAAAACAAAGCTTCTATACATATTTACACTCAGTGTTATTTTATATTGTATGGTTTGATTTATTTTGATTCTCATGAAAGCTTTACTCACAAAAGTGGGAACTCTATAATAGGTGAACTAGTTCAACCCAAACATATATATAACCAACTATTACAATTTTCATAAATATGGGTGAGTGAAATCAACCCAAAACCTTTGTTTACACAAGATACTATTTAGATATTTATATGGCAGGATTCATGCCCTCAATAGTATGATATTAAAATAAGCCTAAATTTAAACATTTGGCTCTATTTTCTTTATACAAACATAATAATTTTGTTTCTATCAATTTACTAATATGCAGTCATTATTACTAGTTTTTTAGCACATCTACAATTAATTACATATAAAAATGTTTGCATGCTTATAAGTATATGTGTATATATTATAAACATGTATGTGCATATGCGTACATAACATTATTTAAAATGTACATATGAATACATAACATTGTTTCTAAATAATGTGAGTATTCTCCTTTGCTCTATTTCCTTCTTGTTATTTCCCTCACCCCTCTTCCCTTTTCCTACAAAAATCCCCAATCAATCAAAACAAAAAGTGTACTTCTCTTTCTCCCTAATTGTATTATGAATGTAATTTCACCTCTCTCTCTCCACCTTCTTCTCCTTCTATGCTACCTCATTTCATGCAAAATTTCCCCATTCATCCACTAATTTGGAGTTATTTCCCACTCCAAAATCAATTTTATCTTTTCATTTATGCAAGGCAAGTAGTCAATGGAGTGGTGACAAGCTTAAAGGATTTCATTAAATTCTAGGAACTTCTTTTTAAAATTATCACATTTCTAGACATGTGGATATTTTTAATTTTTAAAATTAATTTTCAATTTAAAATATCCTCAAACAATTAAAGATAATTTAAATTTAAATTTAACATAAAAATAAATTTTTAGCTAGAGAACAAATGTCTCTCCTAATATTAAGGTAGTAGCCATGAAATAAAGTGAACATAAAGTTGATTCCAAGGAAAATATGATTAGATCCACAAAATACTAACTCCACTACCAAAGAGACAACCAAATAAAAGATGATTTTTGACACTTAAAACACTAATGTTGACATTAGTGTATGTGTTTGTGTGTGTGTGTGTGACCTTTCTTAGTAAGCATGAGGTGTTATGTTGACCATCTCTATATGCAGCCCTCTCCATGATGTTGCTTTCCATCCTCGACTAGGAGGGGGAGCTAAATGATCAGGTATCCACCTCATTATCCACAAGATAGTTAGTCCATCACAATGATAATCAAATTTTACCATAATTAAAATTGATAATTAATTTACCAAAATTAATGACAAGATAAAATCATATCAATTTATTTCATCATCTAAAAACTAGTGTTTATATTTCACATACACTAATATATATTAAAATAATCTTATCATGGAGATCTTATTCCAAGAATCTATAAGAAAAATCATAATTTTAATTACAAGGTTTTAATATCCAAAATAATTAATGGAAATATAACATAATTAAATTTTTCAAAAATGGGGTGTGACATAGAGAGACTTACAACAATGTTGGTTGTATGACATACATATGTTCTATTTGATCTATGTGATTGAATGGTTGGGTGTTGTTAAGGTTTTTTGATTGGGGTTGTGAAGGAGATCTTACTTGACATGACTTAGCACTTTTAGGTGTTGGTAGAAGGACATGTTATGTGATATGGTTTATAGCTTTTCTCTCTTTTCTATGCCTACTTCATGGAGGTTCATGCTCACATGATTTGATGTGGTGGACTTGGGAAAGTTTTGGTGACTTGTTGTGAAAGAGTATATATCAATTTTTTGTTGCATGTGTGGATCATTGTGATAGTTCTTTGTTACTACATGGTTTAATTATTAGCCACAACTTGGTATGAGTGTTTATTGGTAGATTTGGTATGCCTTGATATTTTTTTAGATTTGATATTACTCATATAATAGGGGTTCATGGATGTGTATTTTTTTCATTAATAGGTTTTATACATGGAACTTGTGATTACATTTTATGGGTTGGATATTTTGTTGGAATGAGTTTTACTGATGGTTTTGAATACCTTAGAGATATGTATTATTAGATAAATTAGCATTTTGTATGCTTTTTATTTCTATTCATATGAGTTTTCTTCATTTGGCAATTACTTGGAGCCTTTGTAATCACTTACATTTGATGCTTGTGTTCTTTATATTGGTGCATCTTCACCTTGGCTTGTTCCGTTTCTTCCATATGTGGCATGTTGGAGGATGAGAGGAGTTCTTGCTTGACATGGTGACAAATCAAACATTACTACAAGTATCTTGATGGAGCACGGGAGCACATGTTAGAGATTCATGTGGTTTCATGGATAACTATGATGATATATTTTATCAATTGACCTTTATGCGATGTATACAACAAGTAGGAGAATGCTAGGAAAAGGGTGTTGTACACCTTACACAAGAAAATAATTATTTGGGTCCACTTGTAAATTTGTGTGTGATATTGGTTAGATATTTTATGTGTGAGTTATACATGGGAAAAATATTTAATATTAGGAAAACTTAGTACTAAAAAGTTAAATGTTGGGGTCAATAGTTTTTTATATTCATGGTTTTATTTTACCACTTGGTTGTTTTGTGTGAATTTGATTCTATAAAAGCAAACCCATGTTTAGTGGTTGGGTTTGGCTAGTTGGTTGTCTGGTTTGGTTGTCACTTGTATTAAGCTCTCATTTTTAGTGAATATGTGAAGCATGGCATGGCATGTGTGGTTGCATTATTATTGATACATGGAGGATGCATTGGAGGAGCATGATGTTTTAGAAATATTCATGAAGATTGTAGAAGTGTATTGCAATATTTTCATTGCTGAATAATACAATGAATTTGTGGATGCTTTTGTAGGTTGGATTTTCCCCTCTTGATATTGTGTAATTGTGTGGTTTATCTTTTATCTTTACATTATGATTACTTTGTAAGCTTGTATATGTGATTCTCTCTCATGGAGTTACGTAGGAAATGATTTGATCAACCCAGTAATTTCTTAACAATAGGTTCATAATGAATACTATATCAATTTTCATAATATCTAGGTTGGTAGGCCATTTCTATTCTATAAGTGGTTATAAAAATTATTCAAATCCATTTATAATATGTGAAGATAGTAGTATAGATCAATGAGGTATAATAATTTAGGTAGAAAATTTTATGTATTAGTAGCCAATGATTAAAATAAATGAATGGTTCCCATTACATCTTTTTTTTACAATATCCTAATGACATAGTTGAGATTAAAATCCTTATCAAGTATCCCAATCTCGCAGCCATGACACAAAAATGAAGCATAATTTCATAAAGAAACACAATTTAATTGCAATCATTCAAATGTCAATTACAATATGATTATTTATAGACAATATTTGCCTAAAGCAAGCTTTCACATAGGCCTTCCCTCCTCAAGCCTTAAAAACTTACATACTGGTTTTTGATAATCATAAAAACTATTTTATTTCTTCATACATTTTTGATATACCAAACATTATCTTTTTGCTATATTATTGAATTAAAATCCATTTTATAATCTATAAATTATATTCCCAAATAGGATGCTATGGAGGGCTTTCCATCTCTTCTTAATAATCTGCCTTACTTCCTCCTTTCAAAACTTAGTTTATGGCACTATATGTTAGAATAAATGATACAAATTACTCATATGTTTCACCTTTTTCACACACCAAAACTTGTGATACATTTTCTTCTTTGATATCTGCACATTCTCCTTTAAAAATCATTAAAAAATTATTGAATATTGGTGCCACTCACAATACCTAATTCCCCTCAGAAAACAAAAATCACCCAACGTGGCGTTACTTCGTACCTTTATCCAAGGTTGAATAAAATCAAGTTTCAAATCTGCATTGTTATTATCGAGCTTGGGCGTAACAAATAAGTATTGTTTTTCCAGCCAAGAGGCATTTTTAAGACTTTGTTTTATCTTGAGATGCAATACCAAAAACTGGTGATAGAAAAGAAACTCCTTCCCAAGCAAGAAGGCATCATATATTTCCTTTTAAAAATTTACCTTTCCTATTTTTTAACCCAAAATTATTTATTTGTTGATGCACCACAAACAAAGGTAAATGTCATTAAATCTTTCACAAACTACACCTTACCCTTTTAAAATCATAAAATCATTTTTCAATGCATTCATTCTTCTAATTTTGGCATTGCCTTAGCTCAATATTTAATTATTAAAATTTCTTCACTCTTTTATTTGGAAATGAAATTAAAAGAAAATAATTATTGACTGAAATCAATTACAAACTTCTCTAATGTCTAACTAGAATTAAAACAGGGAATTTGATGTTTGGATGTGTAACCAGGTGCCAAAAAGTCAAAATTTTAATAACTTTTATCTGAATACAAAATTTCCTCTAAAAACTATTAAGGATGTGAGGAATGGCACCACGAAGACCCCAACAAAGCCATTTTGTTCTAGCAATTAGAATACTCCAAAATTAATAATTTTAGTAAATTGACTAACGGGAACATAATAATTAATTATCCCAATTTGTGAAGAATCTGACTACAAAATGTTCTCTACATTTTTTCAAAATACATTTATGAATACGTATATAAAAGGATTTATCACTAAAACTCATGGGTTTCCTAGAATAATTATTTTCACAAATTTGCATATGGAACGTTTTAACTATGTTTGGGCAAAACCCCATGTATTCCAATTTTGATCAAATTTGAGGCTTTCAAATATTGAGAGATGCCTAAAGTCATAAAAAACCCAAAAATAACACCAAAAATGAAATTATAACTAAAAATGTTTTTGGGTGATACAGGATCACTTTTGAACTTGGATGCTCTTGAATCGAGCATGTCGTGTAAGAAGACTATTAAATTTTCTTCTTTTTCCTCCTTTTTCAACATTGTGAAAGAATAGATCCTCTCTTCCTTTCCAAAAAAATTTCTCCCCTTTTTTCTTCATTTGTGGATCTTTGTCCACCATATCCCGACCACCTCCTTCAAAATATTCTCCTCCTCCTTTCTCTTGTGGGTTTCAACCCACCACAATCTGTCCACCTCCACTTAATGCTCATTTTCTTCTCTTCTTTTGTGGGAGTTATCCCACCATATATTGACCACCTCCACCAAGTTCCTCTCTCATCTTCCTCTCTCATAATAATTAACCTACCATAACTCATCTCCACCAAGAATCTTCTTATTTTCCTCCATATGTGAGATTAAATCCATTGCTATCCATCCACCTCCACCAAAATTATTCTACCCATTTCTCTCTCAATACTACACCTACATACATGTCATCATTACAAATATTATAGAAATCAAAATTTTATTTCTCCTCCTCACCTATTTCCTCTTCTTCAAACTCTTATACATATGCAAACACTTTAAATTCAATAGTTGTAACCATACCTCCTTCCTTTTAATCCTTTGTACACTCCATTATTTTCCCACATCTCATTGTCCCTACACTCAATTGAATTATTCACATGAATAATCTTCCAACAACACACATGTACAAATCAACATAAATAAAATTACACAAATTTAAAACTTTTAGACTCTTTCTATCTTCCATTATTTTCTTATTTCCCATCTCCTCCAAGTACTCTTTTTCATATTGTTGTTTCAAATTCTCCAATATTTCCATGTCCTTCAAAGGACCAAACTATGTTACAACTATATTGTTATTTGCCTCAACAATGCTACCTTCTTCACCCATTTTCTCACCCAAAAATCTCTTCATCCCTCATACATGGAAATTAGCATTAGTATTTTCTTTACAAAATTCATAAATTTGTTTATTTTAGTTGCAACCTCTTCATTTTCATCATTTTCTTATTTAGCCTTTGGCATAAGGATCTTTACTTCTTTAGTGTCATCTATATGCCACTTTTTTGCCTCTTCCTTTTTACCTACAATCAAAGCAATGTTAACATAACCATGAGATTCATTTTCTCCCATTTCTATATGCTCTGTCACCTCCTCAATTTCCTCTAACACTTCTCCTTGAAACAATATTTCTATTTTTTATATCTCCTCTTTCAATAGGAGATTGTCCTCATCCTCATCAACTTCCTCATCAAATATAGGACTCTCAAAGTCCATTTTCTAAACTCCTTAATCTTCCTCCTCTTCTTTATTTTCTCTAATTCTTGAAAACAAAACATCATTAGATAAAATAAAATCTTCATCACTATCTTTCTTCTTTTCTTCCTCTATTATCACAGCCATTGTAATATCATCTTTCTCACATATTTTATCTTCACATTCTTCAAAAGTAGTAAATCTATGGTCCACAGTGACCATTCTCTCTCCCATTCTTTTCCTTTATTCCCACGCTTCTTTTATTTTATTGTCTTCTTTCATCTACAACTATGTGGGTTGTTACCACATGTTTCTATTTTTTTGTACCTTCTATAAAAGGGTTGAAACACTACTTCTCTTCATTTTTGTCTTTGTTATCCTCTTTCAAGAGGATAGTATTCTTCTCAAATCTCTCTATTTCATGAGAGATACTCAATTTATCTCTCTCCGACATAGAAATCTATCCTCTCTTCATGCCTTTCAACATCATTCCTTGTATCTATCACCATGTCACCTTCACATAGCCTTTCTTCACATTTTCTTTTACCCACTTTAACTTCTTTGTATTGGCCAATCTCCAATACATCTAATCTATCTTGTATCATTTTTTGGGTGTAAATAGGTGTTTTACAAGTATCTAGGTCCTAGTTACATGTAAAATCCACTTAGGTCCTAGGAGGGAATCTTTCTAGTTTGTGTTAGTTATCGCAAGTTCTTATCTTATCTTTTGACATTTAATACTTATGTCCTAAGACGTTTAATATTTGTTGTAGTTATCTCATTATATAGGATTAAGATACATGTCAATATCTTATCTAATCCTATCTCACAACTTGCTTTTATAAGCAAGACATCATATGTATATTGTAACATATTCAATCTGGAAATATTGCATCCATAATCATAGCAAGGTATTTTTACCATTTCTCTCTTATGGAATTTATTATTGGCTTGCAGGTGATCCTAGGGTGTGTAGGAGTTCACCATAAACTCCTACATGGCATCAGAGCTTCAATGCTATAGACATCTTCCGAGATCTGAGGGATCAATCTTGGTGTGAAAATTTTGTTGGGTGTGAGTGGGGTTTCAAGGACTTCATAGTTGAATCTAGGGCATAAAAAAAAGTCACGTTTGTCTTTCATTTCATAAAATTTCATCATGTTTTGACTGATCTACAAGGGTTTCAAGGTGGGCTTCAAATGCCAAATCTTAGACGTAGCTAATTTTTCGAAGCACTTTGGGCCAAAACAAACCTTCTTGTTGCATTTGAAAGGCCTGAAAACCTAAGAATTGATTGTCAATTCATCATCTCTTGACACTTTTGTTTGGGGGTACCAAACAAGTTTTTCTCCATTCGGCTAATTTTGTACGACCATACAAATTTGTACTTGGTCATACAGTATGGTCGTGTTATACATAGGCATCAATAGGTTTGTACAATTTTAGGTATGAATTCAACATATCCTTGGCATATTCAATGGATTCCTTATACTTTGTTTGCATCAACCTCCTATCATAGTCATACTTGGGTCTGCATGATTCCTGTTAGCGAGTACAAATTTTTTTTTATTAATAAAAATTTCATTACAAAAATTGTTGGCTCATATAAAGTTTTAAATCGTCGATAGATTTATTTTAAGCCCTAGTCATGGGCTTTAACACTCGTGAGTAATGCTTGTAGTGTGGGGGCTTAAAGCCTTGAGGTGGCACGACCTTTGGCCTTCCACCCCCCCCCAATGCTCACCCAGTGACACTGTTATCGCTAGGAGCGATGTTATTTTTAAAACTCAATGATGTAGCACTGGTCATATGGGCGATCGAGGGCCAAGTGCCCAAGGGCCCAAAATTTTGTCCTCAGAGGCCCAAATCAAGCATTTTTCCAAAATGCCATAACTTGCAATCCAAAAGGCCATTTTTTGAAAACAAGATATCATCAAAAATTTGGCTTCATCAATTTTATAGTGGTGTAGGGTATTTTTCAAAAAAAATCTATTTGGTGACATTTATTATTGTTTGAAGTTAGATCTTCATCTTTGGCTCTCGAGGTCATAACTTGTTTCCACAATATTTGATTTTCATGATTCTTGCAATGTTAGAAAGGTATTGAGGAGCTCTATCATGCCATCTATGCACTTTTTCTTGTTTCTATTCTAGGTATATTGTGATTTTAGTTCTTGATCGATGGGTATCCTAGATATTACTTGGATATTTTGATAGTTGAGAGGGTGTTTTTTAGTTCTAAAATGATGTTCTATCTCTTGTTGCTTCATTCAGATTCCAGGGTTGCTCCATATCGAGAGTGTTTATGTTTTCCTAGGTATCGGGACTGTTGTTGTTTTATCACGATTGTAGGATTGCTCCAAAGAGATTCTAGGGTTTCTAGCATCAAAATTATCTTTTTTTTGCTTGTCTTGGTTAAGGGTCCAATGTTACTCCACTAGTGTGCTTCCAGTGTTTCTTTACAAAAATTTATCTCATTGAGGGGGGGCTAAACATCCTCTTCTTTGTCTCTCTTATGGGGGTTCTTTTTCCTAGAATGGGATTTTGTCCTCTCATTTTTTATGGAAAACATTATTTTTATTTCATCTCTCTTTTTGGGGGGAGTATTGTCCCACTTGGTTTTCTCCTTTTCTCTATTTGTGAGAGATTGCATTGCATTTGTACATGGATACCAAACATGGCCTTGTAGTTGGGACCCATTTTTGTCTCATTTACACAATAGTACTCCCTAAGTTGTACTTAAGGGGGGGTGTTGGTGTAAATAGGTGTTTTACCTATCTAGGTCCTATTTACATGTTAAGTCCACTTAGGTTCTAGGAGAGAATCTTTTTAGTTAGTGTTAGTTGTCACTAGATTTTATGTTATCTTTTGGCATTTAATGCTTGTGTTCTAAGTCATTTAATATTTGTTGAGGTAGTTGTATCATTACACAGGATTAAGACACGTGTCAAGAGCTTGTCTAATCCTTTCTCACAACTTGCCTTTATAAGCAAGGTATCATATATGCATTGTAATAAATTCAATCTAGCAATCTTGCATCCATAATCATAGCATGATATTTTTTCCATTTCTCTCTTGTGGAAGTTATTGTTATCTTTTAAGTGATCATGGGGTGTTGAGGAGTTCACCATAAACTCCAACAATTTTTAAATTTTCAAAAATAAATTTGTCATACCTTTTATCTTGTTGTTCTTCCCAAAATAAGATTCTTATAGGTCTTTTCATAATATTTCTTATACTCTTTCTTGAATATATCTTCATCCACTTCTACAAATTCTTTAGAGACTCTCATGTCCCTCTATAGTCACAAGATTTCACTTACAACAATCTCTCACCAAGGGTATAAAACTTTTACAATTACAAGACTACCTGCAATAAAATCTTCACACAAGCATACTTTCAGCTTCTCATGCCTCCTCTAACCTTTGCAGTTACAACCTCACTCTCATACTTGCAACAAATTTCCCTAGAACTCAAGCCCTCTACAATTATAAGCCTCTTCTTTCCTGCAAAAAAATCCTCTAGATCTCAATCCCTCTACAGTTATAGAATCCTCTTGCAAAAAATCCTCTAGGGTTTTCTTTAAGACACTTTCTAGCCTCTCAAACCACACCTTCAATTGTCCAACAATCTCTTTAACTTCATCTTTGATTCATTCAAAATTGTCTTCTTTTCCAGGGAGCTTCTTCTTTTTATTGCTTCTCTCTTCTTTTTATAAATTCTTCTATCATCAAAAGCCTCTTCTCTAACTCTAACTTCTTTCTAGGTGATCAAATTTTCTAGTAACAAAACTCACACACTACTGCAACTTATTTATCTCTCACTTCTCTCTTTCTCTATGAGAAAAACTACTATGATATTTCTATAATCTTATTTCTCTTAGCTTATTTTCTTCTCTGTACTCTAGTATATAACCTCATTTTGATACCACTTGACACAGTCAAAACCAAGATCCCTTACTAGGTAGCCCACTCTGATATCTCAGACATGCTTTCATGTAGGCCTGAACTCTCCTCAAGCCTTACAAACTTACATGATGATTTTTGACAATCATGACGGATAATTTTATTTCTTCATGCATTTTTATTTACCATACACTATCTTTCTATTACATTGTTGAATAAAAATCTATTTTATAATCTTTCTACTATACTGTTGGATAAAAACCTATTTTATAATCTACAAATTATATTCCCAAATAGGGTGCTATGGAGAGCTTTTCATCTCTTCTTATTAATCTTCTTTACTTCCTCATGTTGATGGCACTATATGCCAATAAGAACAAATGATACAAATTCCTCATAAATTGCACCTCTTTCACATACCAAAATTGGCAATACATTTTCTTCTTTTATATCTACATATTCTCCATTAAAAATCAAAGCAAAATTATTTAATATTGAAACCACTCACAACACTTATTCCCCTTAGCAAATCGCTTTTAAAATCCTCCTTTTAAAATTGAATTTTCACCTAGCTTAGCATTTCTTTTCACCTCTGTCCAATGTTCAATAAAATCAAGTTTTGAATTTTCATTATTATTACCAAGTCTAGGCGTAACATGTCTTATTTTTCAAGCCAAGAGGCATTTTTAAAACTCCGGTTTATCTACATATGTAATACAAAATTCTAGAACTAGGAAAGAAAATCCTTCCTAAGCAAGAAGGTTAACACCTTATCCTTTTAGAATTATAAAAGTGATTTTTCAACCCATTCATTTTCCTAATTATGGTGTTGCTTCAATTCAATATTTAACAAAAGTGTAAGTACTTGTCTTTACAATATTGTAATTATAGTATTTTAGATTTCAATTAAATTAAATATAAATTTTGTTAATGCGAATAAAATTAATGTATAATTTATTATTATAAAAAAATTCTTACAAAAATCAATCAACTATTTTATAAAGATTTGGATTCACACTATTAAAATAATAAAATAAAACTTAAATTAAAGCACATGCATATAAATTCAATCTTTCTAAGATTTGATTTTATACAATAAAAATGTAAATTTAAATTAAATCTTAAACTATTTGGCATTGCCATTAGAATTAAGAATAAGGTAAAATTATGGTTAGAACTATTCAAAAATAAAAATAAAATATTACTAATAAAAATTACTAAAATACAATTAATAAATATAAAGCTCCAAACTTTTATTCATCTAATATTTTATTCCAAATCTTATTCCTAATATTAATTCGTAGATTTTTTTTGTAATATCAAGCTTTTTATTACCACCATAGTTATAGATAGTATTATGACCATAATTAGGGTTAGAAATAGGTTTAGAATTAAGATAATGGTTTAGAATTTATTGTTAGGATTAAGATTAGGGTTAAAATTAGATCATGCAAATAACTAATTAATAATACTAAAACACTATAAAATAAAACTTACATTTATGTTATTCCCAATAATTTGTAAAATGCCTCCACAAATCTTCCTCTTTTGCCCCACACTACCTTTGCTTTCGTTAGTGGAAAGTCAAAGTCATATAATTTAAGATGATCTTCTGAATAACATATACTTACCACTTTCCTCTGCTCATCATTTTCCTCCTCTGTCATCACACTACACAACAACATCGCATCTAAACCCCTCTCCAATGAAATCTTGTATAAATGCTCCAGCTCTGTGACCGCAAGATCAGGAAACTCCAAAGCATTTACAATTGGATCCACCAAACCTTTTATCACGCTACCTTTTATCCACATCATCCTTGGACATTCCTGCAAATCGTATTGTTTGCAAAACATTCATTCCTAAACATAAACATTTACATAATACGAAAAACTCTGAATTCGTTAAAAAATTCAATACCTTCCCCTTTATAGACTGAATACAAGGTTTCACGGCTGATATGGTGTCACATGTGAGCTTTACTTCTTCCAGTCGTTCCACTTTCTCCAAACTCTGTATACCTAGCACCGTCCAGCAGGTCTCTACTCTCAGTATCTTCAATGACTTGTCGTGTTCCAAACCTTCCATTTTCTCAACTTTGGGGCAATTACTTATTTCAAATGTTTCCAGCGAAGCCAAATCTTCAAAGCTTGGGAGTTCTTCTATCTGCAGATAGTCCCGTATTACCAGATGCTCAAGTTTTATGAGACCACTAATACACCTGATGCTCTTCAGCAAATTGCAAGAGTATATGTATAGAATTTTTAGCGGCACCGGTAGCGTCTCTATCTCCACTAAGTGCTGGTTCATTTCTACCTCAAAAGTTTCGAGGTTGGGAAAACGATCATTAGATATTAATATCCTGGAGAATTGTTTGCAGTCTTCTTCAATGTCTGCTTCCTTGAGAGTTTTAAGTGAAGAAGCAGCCACAGCATTAGAAGTCATTTCACTTTTGGAACTTATAATTTCAATCCTCTTCAAAGAGGAAAAATTTACTAGAAAAGTTTGCAAGCTCTTCCACAACAGAGTCTCAATTGTTAGGAAATCTAGCTTGCCCAGTTCGCCAATATTAGTCGGTAAACCTCTTAACTTGATACAACCTCCTAGATTTAACCTAGTCAAAAGCCCCTGATTCATGATTTGATGAGGCAAATCTTCCAATTCCTCGCAATTGCTAAGGTTCAAAACCTTGAGATGTCTGATGTTTTCCAGGATATCTATTCTCAATTTAAGCCTTGCACAACCTGATAAATTTAGAACTTCAAGCTGTATCAGCAACTTGAAAGAATCTGGTAAAGTGTTCAACTGCCTGCAATTTGACACATTTATATTTTTCAAGTTTATTAAATTGCCAAAACCAGCAGGTAGTGAAGATAGCATTACACACTCTGATAAATTTAAAACTTCTAGGTGTCTCAGATGACTGAAAGAATCAGGCAACATGCTCAAGTGCCTGCAACTCCACATTTGTATATATCTTAAGCTTGTTAAATTGCCAAAACCAGCAGGCAGTGAAGATAGCATACTACACCATGATAAATGTAGAATTTCCAAGTGTGTCAACTGAGTGAAAGAATCTGGTAAAGTCTTCAACTGATAGCAAGACTGCATATTTATATTTCTTAAGCTTGTTAAATTGCCAAAACCAACAGGTAGCGAAGACAGCAGTTCACACTCTGATAAATTTAGAGCTTCTAGGTGTCTCAGATGACTGAAAGAATCAGGCAACGTGCTCAACTGCTTGCAACTATTCATTTGTATATTTCTTAAGCTTGTTAAATTGCCAAAACCAGCAGGCAGTGAAGATAGCATACTACACCATGATAAATCTAGAATTTCCAAGTGTGTCAACTGAGTGAAAGAATCTGGTAAAGTCTTCAACTGATAGCAAGACTGCATATTTATATATCTTAAGCTTGTTAAATTGCCAAAACCAACAGGTAGCGAAGATAGCAGTTCACACTCTGATAAATTTATAACTTCTAGGTGTCTCAGATGACTGAAAGAATCAGGCAACATGCTCAACTACTTGCAACTGTTCATTTGCATATTTCTTAAGCTTGTTAATTTGCCAAAACCAGCAGGTAGCGAAGATAGCACTGGAGAGTGTAATTGCAAACAATCCAGTGATTGAAGGCCACAGAACTCTTCTGACAAATCAATACCATAAAACTGAGCGAAAAGCCTTTTCAAATGTTGAAGACGTCTTATTGAGCTTGGAAGCCATTGCAAATTTTGGCAACCCACTAAAATAAGCTCTCTCAATTGCAAAGGAGGCTGCGGACAACCATTATTTTTTTTGTTTCAGACAACCATTATTATATTCAATTTAATTCAAAAAAACATGAACTATAAATAAGTTTTGAAGTAATCTTCTTGAACCACGAAAGCAAAATACGTACATCTGCATTGTCCTGCCACAATTCTTCCAACTCATCAGCTCCATGAAGCTCTAGAACCCTTAAATTTTTTAATGATAGCCATGATGGAAGATTTCGTAGAAGAAAATCTTCCCAGCGAAGCCATACAAGGTCTTCTGATAATGATGCAAATTCTTCTGTAAACTCATTTCCTTTCAGGAAAAGAATTTGTAATTCATTTGTGAATCTAAGGCGTTTAGATCGTCTGCTTGAGTTTCCTATTAACCGATGCGTGTACTCTTTGAACGCCACAAAAGCATCTGCAGGTTGTATCCCTCGAATTGGCTTTCTTTTCTGAATAAAAAAATCAAACATACACAGTGTTTCAATCAACTCACTGAAAGCAAAGGCAGACAGAAAGATGAACAGGTTTTTAACACCAGCACTTAATCAATGATTAACGAAAATAGGCAATATAAGAAATCAACCCTATAATTATTTGCATCTAACAAAAACACAGAATGGGTGAGCCAATATTAATCTCACCGTGGAATGTTTCTTCATGTTATCAATCTCCTTTGGACACCAAAGACGATATGGTGAGTGTCTACTTGCAATCTCTCTTCCCATATCCCTAAGGTGATCATGCATCCTTATTATTGTACTATACTGCATCCTTCTTACTGCACTTTTCGGCATCCTTATTATTGTACTTTTCTCCTCGACCAGCTCCACAAGACACTTATTCACTAGTGTCTCTAAACCATGCAAACCACTCCAACCCGATCCATCCCACACTACTATAGCCGTTCTTTTCTCTACTCTGGTGAAAAAACAAGCTACATCCAAGAACATCTCTCTCTCTTCTTCATCCAGCGCATGGTAGCTAATTTGTAGCCTTTGTTTGATTTCACCAGGCAATGTTCTCAAGATTTTATTCAATTGGGATTTCCAGTAATCTTTGGACTTTCTGCCATACAACTGTGCACCCAATACCTTCAGTGACAGGGGCAAACCATTGCAAGCCTTTGAGAAATCTTGAATCAGAGTTTCAAATTCAGCAGGGGCAGAGGGTTGCAAGAAAGCATGCCAGCAGAATAGCTGCTTGGCATGTGGCATGTCAAGTCCTGTCATGTTATAAATGCAGGAGAGACCCCACGATTTAAGGACACCCAATTATCGGGTGGTTACAATGATCCTACTATGGGATCCAAGGTTGTCTTTATTTGTCAGCAAACCATTCAGCTGGTCTATGTGATCCACGTCATCCAAAACTATGAGCACCCGATGAGTGCTCAAACGATTTGCAAGAATAACCTTGCCTTCATCTACATGGTCGAACGGTGAATGATGGACACCGAGGTCAGCCAGAAGCTTTTTCTGCTTCTCACAGAGAATTTCTGGATGCTGCATCTCGCACATCAAAAACAAAACTGCATCTCTCAAAGGAGGAAAAATTCCTGTTGTACAACTCTTTGGCCAATGTGGTTTTCCCACTGCCTCCCATGCCCACGATCCCCGTGATTTTTACTTTCTCATCTCTTGCAAATGATTCGAAACCTTGTACCAGCTCATCCAATCCAAGTGGATGCTCAGCTACCCATAAAGGAACCTTTTTCATGACTTGAAGTGAACAATTCACAATATTCTTCAAAACTGTGGCCTCATCCCTAAACATTTTTAACCCAAAACAAAAATCAAAACAAAACACACTAATATTATTGCTTAAAATAGTACTATCACAGAGTAGAACCCATGGGTGAGGTGTAACACTTGGCTATAGAAGAAATAGAGAAAATAATACAATACATACTTATTATCGTTGACCGTGTAGCCGGATCTGAGTGAAGTGTCGCAGAGTGCCCTTTTCCACATGTCAAGCTTTTCTTGTGTGTATCTGCCCTTCTTTTTATGCTCTGAAAATGCATGGGCATATATTCCTTTTCCTTTCTCAATCCATCTGAGATCAGAGGGATCAACACGATAGAAAATGGGAATGATTTTAGCACCAGATTTGATCATGAGAGATAGCTCAGCCAAACACCAAGGGGAATGGGCGTAGTTGGGAGAAAAAACAGCAATGTGAAGGGTAGCAGTAGCTATGGCATGTTGTATTTCTACTGGAATCGAATCACCAGCCTCAAGTGCTTCCACATCTAGGAAAGCGTGGAATGCCATGGAATGAAGTATGTGGTAGATGGTAGTGGCGAAAGTGTGTTTCACATCACGCCCACAATGATTAATAAAGATGTCCCAGGGTTTAGTAGATTTAGGTGCAGAATAATAAGGTGCAAACTCATCAAAAGCGTTTTCTGGTTGAGTTTGATTTTGGGTGGCTGTGCAAGAGGAAGCCATGTCCATTGAACTAAACTCACCTGAACAAAGAGGGAAGAAAGACAGGCAAATGGGGTTCTGATTTCAGACAAAGGAAGGGTTTCAAAGCAAAAAAATCAGAATGATACAAAAGCATTCAAAATGGTGTGTAGAAAAGCGCGTAGATAAGCAAGAAAGCAGCGTGAATGTCAGGGGTGGATGTGAACCACAATTGGAGGAATCTTTTTTTATCTTTTTGGAAATAAGAAATTTCAGTAGGTAGCAGGAAGTTTACGCGAAGAATTTCAAGACGCTAAAATCACATCGTTCCGTTCACACTTTCTAGTATCAAAGTTCATATAAAATTGGGAAGTAAATTTGTGAAGTAGAGAACTAAAGTTCTGGATTGACGGCTCAATCACGTTTCGTTCATTTTTTCCACAGTAATACGTTTTTACTTTCAAGCTTTAATCAATTACGCTGGATACATTTTTTCCAGTTTTTATTTTTATATTTGCCAAAGCAAAACAAATCATGTTTCAATTTTTACAGTCTGAATAGAGTTTTATGGAAAAATTAGACAGCGATTTAATAATATATTAATAATATATATTACTATTATATTATAATATTATATTATTTAAAATATATAGTATGTCATATTATTTTTATATAGTAAATGTATATATTATATTTTTTATTTTTTTATTTATATAATAAAATTAAATTATTTCCCTCTCCCTCTACCTCTGTATCTCCATCTCTATCTTCCTCTTTATCTCTCCCCTACCTCTATCTACTTACCTCTCCTTGCATCTCTCTCTTCTCCCTCTATCTTTCCCACTAATTCTATCTCTCTATCTCTCCTTATTTCTATCCCTATCTCTTCCTTTCTTTCCCTCTCGCCCTTTCACTCCCTCTTTATATATCTCTCTACTTATCCTCTATCATCTCTTTGTTTGTGTTCATCTATATCTATTTATGTATCTCCTTCTCCCTCTCTATCTTTACCTCCATATCTCTCTCACTCACACAAACACACACTCTATTTCTCCCTCCCCATCTTTATCTCTATATATCTCACTCACATGCACACACTCCTTATTTATCCCTCCCTATCTCTATCTTTCCCCTCTCTATCTATTACTTGTCTCTTTCACCTCCTTTATCTCTCTCTTGCTCCCTCTATATTTATCTTCTTATCTCTCCCTCTCCCTCTCTATCTATATCTCATTATCTCTCTCTCTTATTCACTATATTTGTCCATCTCTCTATATCTCTCTCTACCTCTCTCTATATATCACTTCTTATATCTTTATATTTCTATCTCTCCATCTCCCCTCTCTCATTGTCTCCCTCTTTTATCTCTATTTATCCCTCTCCCTCTTCCTCTCCCCTCTCATCTCTCTATATATTTATCTATCTCTCCATCTCTAAGTACTTCTCTATCCTCTCTTTTTCTCTCCCTTCCTCTCCCTCCCTATCTATCTATCTATCTATCTATCTATCTATCTATCTATCTATATATATATATATATATATATATATATATATATATATATATATATATATATCTTTCCATCTCTCTCTCACTTATATACACATGTTCCTTGTTTATCCTCCCTATCTCTATCTCTATATTCCCCTCATTATCTTTCTCTCCCCCTCTAGATCTATACCTCTATCTATATTACTTATCTTTGTCACCTTCTTTCTCTCTCTTTCCCCTTCTATCTCTATCTCCCTATCTCTCCCTCTCCCTCTCCCTCAGTATCTATATCTATATCTCTCCTTTCTATCCCTATTTCTCCCTCTCTCTCTCTCTCTTTCTCCCTATTACTCCCTCTTTCTATCTCTCTACTTCTCTATCCTCTCTCTACTAATCTCCCTCCCTCTCCCTCCCTCTTTCTATCCCTCTCTCTCTATCACTCCCTCTTTCTATATATCATTATCTCCACTTCTCTCTCTTATTCAATCCATCTCTCTTTCTCTCTCTCCCTCTTGCTCCTCTCTCTGTATATCTCTTTCTATCCATATCTATCTGTTTATATCTCCCTATCCCTCTCCATCACTCTCTATATATCCCTCTATCCATATCACTCTCTCTCCCCCTCTCTATCTTTTGAGAAATATGAGCCTTTTGATAATAGAGCAAGATTATCTTTCTAATTCAAAGGTTTTATTTTAGTCATGTTTGGATCCCTGCATTTTAAAGCTATCACTTCTCCATTGAGACCTTTGTTGCACAAACATCATTTCCTAAATGGCCTACCAATTGATCTCACTCCTCTCTATATCTCTTTCTATCCATATCTTTCTCTATCTCCATCTCCTTATTGCCCTATCCCTCTCTATCTCTATATATTGCCCTTTATTCATATCTCTCTCCCTCTCTGGACCCCTTTAGTTCTCTCTCTCCCTCTCTACCTCTCTCTCCCTCTACCTATTTCTCTCCCTCTCTCCCTCTCTCCCTCTCCCTCTCCCCCTCTTCTCTACATGTCCCTCTCAACCTCCTTATCTCTCTCTACCTTTGTCTATCCCTCTACCCCTCTCTATCTTTCTATCTATTTATGTCCCTCCTCCTATCTCCTAGATAGTCATCTCTACCTCTATCTTCCCCTCCCCCTCTATCTCTAGACATGTCTCCCTCTCTCTATCCATCAATCTCTCCCCCTCTCTCCATCTCCCTCTTCCTATACCTCAATATCTATATCTCTTTGAATATGTGTCTCTCTCCATATATCTTCTTCCATCTCCCCTCTATCTCTATCTCTCCATCTCTTTACCCCTATATCTCTCCCTCTATCTACCTCTCTATATATCATTCCCTATCTCCATCTTATCTTTCTATCTCTCCCTCTCACATTCTCTCCCTCTCTCCCTCTCTCTATATATCTATTTATTTCATCTCTATATATCCCTCTCTCCTCTCTATTTATCTCTTCCACCCTCTCTTTATCTCTCCCTCTTCTCTCCATATTCATCTCTCTCTATTGCAAACATAACATGAGCTTGTTGGAAATGGAGCCTAATTATCTTCCTATTTAGAGGTCCTATCAATTGACCTCATATAGTACACAAATGTATGTAAAAAATAGACCAAAATATTTTCTAGTTGGCCTTACACACCTCTTCGATGTACCCATTGCACACCAAGGTGCGATTGCTAGTATTAGGGAATTTTAAATGCAATAATGAATTTATAAGTATAATATATTTTTTAATTTGATTTTATTATTGTTTATTTTTATAATTATAGTTTTCTTAAATTTTAGATTTTGTGTTCATTATTTTAGATCAAATTTATAATGTGGATTTAATTTAAGTCATTTTTATAGTACTTTACTTAAACATTATTTTTTTGATGTTCAAGTAGTCGAGAAATTTTAAATCTCAATTTCATCAAAAAGTGATAAATAGTTGTCAATTTTTTTATCAAAATTTATTTTGTAATATGTGTAATATTATTTTCACCCACCCTTATTTTGCCTCTAAATTTTTCTTTGCTAATTTATTATTAGATTTGCTTGCTTATTAATTTCTTTAATTTTCTTTCAAATATTACACCATCTTTATACTATCTAAATTTTAGATTTTTGTGTGATAATTGTATTTGAAGATCCCATCTACATCCTCACTTTACTCTAAAAAGAAGACTTTATTTGAATCCTTGCATGACTCAATCTACTAAAATTGGTATTTCTAATGATGTACCCATAAGTATTATTTATACAACTATTGGTGAAAGTGAAGTTGAGGATTCTCTTCATGAGGCATACATAGCTAAGCAAGATCTCTCACAAGATAATTACTTATTATTACACTTACTCAAGTTGAATCTCATCAATAATTAGCTATTATTTTACATTAAGCATTAGTAAGTGTTCTTTATGGTAAAAATATTCTTAATAACATGAGAACTCTCATAAATTCTTCTAATGGTGTACCAATCCATTCATCAACCTTTCATATTTTTTATTCAATATTCATCTAACCCAATAGTGATCACTTACATGGATTCTACCATCCATTGCATCTTCTCTACTATAGCTCCTTAATATTCTATTCCTACTTTTATTATCATTGTCACTTTTCCCTCTATTATCTTTCTTATTACCTCTCATCTTTCCACCCCTATACCTACTACTACCATATTATACTCTTATTTTTCTCATAGCACTCCTCCTCACCCTATGACCACTTTTCCTCTTAGTGCAATTCCCAACACTTCTCTTTTTTTTTTCTTTTTTTTCAAAGTGATTCTTCAACCCACAAATTGTACAAGGATGAATATCCCAACACTTCTCTTTTTAATGTCCTTTCCTATGACAATGTGAACATTGCAAACACTATATTCCTTGAGTTGATCTACATGAACTTTAAAACTTATTATATTGTTTATATCTCTCTTACCATATCCCAGACCTTCATTCTTTGGTCTCACAACTGGTTGAATGGGATCTCTCATTCCTTGTTCATTTTTTCCCAAACCTTTTCCTTCATATCACATTTTCTTCATAATTTTCAAAACAAAATTTGTTATTGACATCACAAGCTGCAAAATTATTATTTTTAGACACATCTTCATCTTCAACTTCATATTCTTTACTTGAAGAAGCTTTAGCTACATCACCCATATCAAGTGAAGAACACAAATCATTCGTATCACATGAGGCATCACACATAAATGGATTTGACCTTATACATTCATAGCATGCTTCTAATTGATCATTCTCTTCTTTCAATTTTGTCATTTCCTTCTTCTGCAAACTATTTTCTTCTTCTAACCTCTTTAGGTTTTCTTCCAAATCTTCTTTCTTCTTCTTGACCTCGTCAAGCATCTTCAATCTTCTTTCTAGCTCTTTATTTTCCTTTTTCACTTTCTCTAATTCTTTTTCAAGATTTCCATTCTCACACAAATAATCACATCTTTCTTTTCCAAAATCCAATATCTTTTCTATCAATTTTGAGTTACACTTTATGAGCTTCACCAATTCTTTTATCAAACTATCTTTTTCACACATTAAATTTGAAGTTTCTTTCTTTGCCTTCTTACCAGTCTTTCCCACTGAAACAAATAATTTAAACTCACCTTGTCCACTATCACTTTGATTTCACTACACCAGTTTCTTCATTCCACAACTTTGCATGCCTTCACTCTTCTTTGATTTCTCTTTCAAATCTATGGCTATCTATTTTTCCTTTTTCCGATTTCTTTGCTCTGCACTTTACCAAATTTTAAACACCTTTTGCTTGCACATCAATGGCTTCTTGATAGAAATTTCTCCTTCAAATGCTACAAGCTCTTCAATCTTAGGTGGCTTTGACTAAGATAATGACCAAAAAACTTATGTACAATCTCATCAACTCTTTTAGAATGGCAAAAAATGGCTTCACACTAGTAGAATATTGCAAATAAATGACTAATCTGGTCATTTATAAGTGACTAATTTGGTCATTCGGTAAAATCAAAACTAAATGACTAAATAAATGACTAAAATCAAAAAAATAAAAAATGACTAAATAAATGATTATTACTCCTCTATCCTTTTTTCTTTCTAATTTGATCATAATCCATAGAGTTTAAGCCCCCCTCATGGGACCCCTACCTAATCATGTTCCCCTCCCAAGGGTAGGTTCTTACACATTACTCACCCGTTCGCCACTAGAAACACCACGTCATGTCTGACTTGCATGTGTTAAGCATGCCGCCAACGTTCATCCTGAGCTAGGATCAAACTCTTAATGAAATTCAAAGTTTCATTACTTATTACTTATAGCTCCCTTCTTCGTGGACGAAGTTGATTCATGAATTATCTATCATCTATATAATATTAAGTCCTCTATTTAATAGAATCTATATATAGATTATATTAAGTCATGTATATAATATTATTATATTATATTATATTAATAATATTTATATTATAATATATAATATAATATATAATATAATATTTATATTATATAATATTATATAATACTATAATATAAATATAAATATAAATATTATAATATAATATAATATTTATATTATATTATAATATAATATTATATTAAATATTATATAATATTATATTAATAATATTTATATTATAATATTATATTATATTATATTAAATATTATATAACGAATTTTTTTTGCATAATGGACGTCATAAAGTTTACCACCTAAAATTTTCATTTTAATAAACATACTCTAAACCCCTGGTCGAAACCTTATTTTCAGGCTATAGCTCACCAAATCGGAGAAGTGAAAGGTCAAAACCAATGAGGAAGAGTTTGGAGGAGCCGAAACCAATAGCGGCGGGGAAAGCAGCAAAATATGTAGGTAAAGGATGCCCTAATATTAAAACCTAAATGTGCTTAGTATTAGGATTTTCTGTAATTTTCAAGGATGCATGTTAAAACCTAAATGTGCTCAGTATTAGGATCTTGGTTGTAATTTTCATTTTGGCCATAATTGGCAAACTGTCATAGTTGCAACACTTGAATATAATAGAGTGTGGAGGTTTAAATAAGCTCCCTGATTCCATTGGCAAGTTGTCACAGCTGCAACACTTGAGCATAGAAGGGTGTAAAAGTTTAAATAACCTCCTTGATTCTATTGGCAACCTATTGTAGCTACAACACTTGATCATAGAAGATTGTAGAGGTTTAAATAACCTTCCTTATTCCATTGGCAACCTATCACATCTACAGTACTTGAAAATAGTAAGTTGTAGAGGTTTAAATAACCTCCCTGAAACCATTGTCAACCTATCACAAATGTAGCACTTGGACATAATAGGAATTTTCAAAGGTTTAAATAACCTCCTTGATTCTATTGACAATCTATTGCAGTTGCAACATTCAAAACTAAAATATTGTCATGGTTTAAATAACCTCCTTGATTCCATTGGCAACCTGTCACAACTTCAACCTTGAACATAGAAGGGTGTGAACATTTAAATAACCTTCCTGATTCCATTGGAAACCTGTCACAACTGCAACACTTGAACATGGTAGGGTGTATAGATTTAAATAACCTCCCTCATTCCATTGGCAACCTATCACAATTGTAGCACTTGAACATAGAAATGTATAAAATTTTAAATAACCCCCTTGATTCTATTGGCAAACTATCACAGCTGTAGCACTTGAACATAGAAGACTATAGAGGTTTAAATAACCTTCCTGATTCCATTGGCAACATGTCACATCTACAACACTTGAAAATAGAAAGTTACAAAGGTTTAAATAACCTCCCCAATTCCATTGTCAACCTCTCACAGCTGCAACACTTGAATATAATAGGAAATTTTAAAGGTTTAAATAACCTCCTTGATTTTGTTAACAATCTATCACAACTGCAGCACTTAAAAATAAAATATTGTCACATTTTAAATAACCTCCTTGATTTCATTAGCAACCTGTCACAGCTGCAACACAACACTTGAACATAGAAGGGTGTGGACATTTAAATAAGCTCCCTGATTAAATAGCCTCCTTGATTCCATTAGCAACATGTCACAGCTACAACTCCACCTACTTGATGGTAGGGGCACAATATCAGCATAGGGAGCTTCTCCTAATGATGATGGTGAAGGCTTCATCTTTTTCCAACATGACTAATGGGTCAAATGATATTTCTCCACAAAATGATTCGTGTACTACTCTATTTTTTATTGAATGATGTACTACTCTTGATGCTAATAATATTTGAAAAGATACCTCTTTAAATGCAACAAATGATTTGGGAAATAGTGAATCTTCCCTAAATTCTCCTTGAGGTGTAGTATGGCCTCCCTCTAGCTCAAATGTACCTCAACAATCTTCATTGGTGTTTGGATAGTCCTCTATGGAGCTTGGGGGCATTGATGTTATAAATTGGACAATCATTTAGAAGAAAAGAGCTTCCTCCAAAAATTAAAAAACTCAATGCTAACTGGCATTGAAGTTCCAAGATAAGAAGGATTAACCTTTTTTTCCTTTTTTCATTTGCATGGTTATGGGCCCTAATAGCCTAGTTGCCTTATTTTTGTTGTGGCTAGGGTGGGCTTATCATAGGAATGTATCGACAATTGGGTTTTCTACAACCAACATTGTCATGGTTGTTTATTATCATATAGAGCTCTATAATGACATCTCTAGTATTTCAATATTTATATTTTATAATGGATGTGAGCCCTACCCACAATTTACCAGTAAAATTTAATATATTAGTAATTACCAATCAAAAATTTACTATATTGTAAATATTAATATGTTATTACTATTGATATATTCATTACTATTGGAGTTGAATATTCAGAGTAGGCTGAGAAACAGTTTGAGACATACACCCTACAAGGCTTCTCTAGACTTCCAATCTGCATGGAAAAGTCATAGTATTCCTTTGTTGCCTCGATAGTGTTATCACTGGATCACATTACCAATTAGTGCCATGTGACCTAGTGTTGGACCAGGATTCATCTAGCATTTGATAAGAACTATTGAACTAGAAGCCTTTTTGAACAATAACTACTGGATGCAGTTCTACAAGTATGGAAGTTGAAGAGTTTTCTTGATAGATACAATTAGAGAAACTGCTTACCTTTTGCCAGTTGATTGTTCTGGCACAATGGAAAAATTATTGTTTAAGATTGTGTTTGGAACTTTGGACCATGTGTGTTTGAGACCATGATGAAACCCATGGTGCATATTGTATTTTATTTGGTGTACCCCACTAATACCAGATAATGATTGGGCACCCAAATCCTCCTGAATCTTTTGTACATCAAGCACTTGTACGATTAAGAAGACTAAGAATTGGGTCATAATGTTTTCACTTAATGCACTCCCAGTCTATTTAGGAATTTATGGTCATAAGGTTTGTCATAATTTGTACTCAGTTTGTTTAGGAATTTTGCAAATGACGGTTCTCATCAGCAATCAAAAGTTTTTGATTCTTGATTTTTTTCTATACACTAAAGGTTTTGAATTTGTCAAGGGATATCTAGATTTTGTCAAGTGCCTATAGGTATTGCATTCAATCTTGTCTGTTGAGGTATTTGTACCCATAATTGAATGTGTTAAAATTCTATGCTTTATAAATTTTTTGGGGTTTTGAAAAACGTAACTTGGAATGCCAACAAAGTCCTACAAAAATGTTAAAAGAAAGGAATTAAAAAGACCTTGCAGTTTGTATTCTTTCAATTCTTCATATAAAAGATAGTTTTGATTGCAACATTTTCAACTTATTCAATTCAACCTTGTTTTGGTCTTGCAACACATAAATCTACAACATTTTAATCCATTAAAATCTAACCTTGTTGTGATACTGTGTTACATGCAGAAAAGAGAAAATAATCTACAAGAAGAGATGTATATGAATACCTGAGAGGGAAAGTGTTAGATGTTTCTCTTGATTATTGCAAAGAAGCAAAAGACCGCCTATCAAAAGTTGTGGGTTGACATAACTGACTCTAAACAAAATCTATTCTCTTTGGAGAGTGGGAATGTTGTGTATGGCATCTGGCTTTTTGGTAGCTATGCATTTGCTAATAATTAGTGCTTTGTTTGAGTGTGGTTTAGGTTAAATTGGACCCCTCTCTTGCAGATGCCTAGTTGTGCTTTGGTAATTGTTTATGGAAGAAAGGTGATTTATCTGGAGCAAAGAACTGCTTTAGTCTAGCTCTAAAGAAGGTTGCTCAATACATTTTCTTTCTCTAGGAAGGGTACATAGTATGGTTACTATTGAGTGGAAATTACTATAATTTTCCTTATGATTTGGTATTCAATGTTTTGCAGGGTCCTAACAAAAAAATACTTCGTCAACTATCAATGTTGGAAAGGCGTCTAGCTCAAGGTGATGTTTTTTTCCTTCTAAAAGATAATGAACAAAATATTTGTGTATTTAACATAATTGTTGGAAATTATGTTTTATGTTTTTATGTACCTAGAAAGAAGTACATAAATTGACTCACATCTTCAGATTTATACTACATGCATATAAACTCTCCACTCACCAAGCTCAACAAAGATCCACACAAACTCTCCATTTTATGTTTTTATGTTTTTATGGAAACGAATCAGTGGCGTACTTAGAAAGAAGTCTAGTACATACTCAACCCACTAGTATTTCCCATATTCCTCCTCATGGTTGCTTAATGAGTAAAATAAATACAAACTATGACAATAATAAAATATATCATTACATACGATAATCACGATAGAGCATACCACAATATTTGTTAACACATAAGATGGCTAGATTCACAACAATAACTGTAATAATTACCGATTTTGTCCTTGAGTGCAGATAATTAAGTTTGATTTGCTCCAATTGCCTTGTTGTTCAATCTATTTTAGTATACAAAAGATATTGCTTAAACAAATAGATTAAGTTAGATGAATAATTGTTGCAAGCACCATCATTGCATAATATATATATAGATATATATATATTCAACTTACTTCCCTCATTGATGATTTGTTTGGAAACATGTCACAGCTGCAACACTTGAACATAGAAGGGTGTGGACATTTAAATAAGCTCCCCAATTCCATTGGAAACCTATCATAGCTGCAACACTTGAACATGGTAGGGTGTATATATTTAAATAGCCTCCCTGATTCATTGGCAACTTGTCACAGCTATAGCACTTGAACATAGAAGGGTGTAAAATTTTAAATAACCTCCCTAATTCCATTGAAAATAGAATGTTAGGATATGTTCTAGAGTGCTTCATTAATTCAAATATTTTGAGAGGTTCCTTGCAAAATCCATTTTTTGCACATTGAACAATCAATCATTTCATTCCATGAGATGACATCTCTTTGAGGCATTCTATCAAACAATTTAGGTGTTTTGTCTATGATTCTACATCCCGCATATATGTCTACCAGAGCATATCCAACTATAACATCTGATGAAAATTCCCCTACCATTATGCTTTGGTGCATGTTCATAGCCCGTCCCAAAGCTCCCATTTTGGCACAGGCAGGGAGGACTCTGGCAAAAACAGGGTTTATACCTGCCAATTGTATTCATTTGAAAGCCTTTTCAACAAACAATTTTTTGCAAAACCTGTAATAATTGCATTCCATGAGATGACATCTCTTTGAGGAATTTTGTCAAACAATTCAAGTGCCTTGTTTATGGTTCCACATTTTGCATGCATATCTATCAGAATGCAAATCCTATTTGCCAAATCATCAAACACTCTTCAAATTACCTACACAAGCTTAATAAACCTTCAAATTTTTCTGCCCCAAAGGTTTTCTACCATTCCCCACCTTTAACCATCAAATTTCACTAAAAAATTAATGGAAACAATGAGGGTTTTAAGTAACTCAGCTCTCCAAGCCTCCAAATACTCTGCTAATGCTTCAAACACATCAATATATACCTACTCAAGCCAAAAAAAAACATCTCCCAGCCAAACCCTAAGCAATTTTCCCCAACTACCACTTCTAGCCATGCATTTTAGGCCAAATATATAGAAATTTCACTAGGGCAGCATTGAATTCTCCTTCAAACGCTTTCCCCAATCTTAAAAACTTGTACCTACATCTAATCCTACTTTATTGGTTCCCATTCCACCTTTCAACATCCTACTCTAATGGTGGAATGGGCTAAGTTTACATTTTGAAAGAACTCAAACCCTCCAAGAGGGTTGCAAACCCGTAGTCAAACAAAAGCCTATAAGTTGCTCAAAACTCAATGGGATTTGATCAAACCACTGTAAAAATAAATTACACTCATTTCCCAAACAATTCTATTTTAGTTCATAGTGCAAGGAGCTCGTACGGAATCGTACAGAGCAAGAGAGTAGAAATTTTTAGTAAAAAACACATAAAATACAATGAATTAGGGAAATTTTATTGCTTGATCTTCAAGATACAAAGTATCTCTTACTCCCTCTGGCCTCTCAAGGATTTATTAGTCTCTTATACATCAAAACTCATCAAACTAACTAACACAAACCAAATTTCTAACTACTTGACTCTTGGCATTCCACCATTTGCATTTTTCCAATATTGCCATTACAACAATTTGGAAACTTTTACATCATTTAGCAATATTAACCCTATGGACTCTAAATAACTCAAATCACATCAAAAATGGCCTATTAGACCTTTTTAGATGACAACACCTAAAACTCACCTAAAACCCATTACATAACCAAAATTGACAAAACTTGAAAATTGGACTCCTATGGTGCCCTTGCACTAGATTTAGTAAGTTTACTAAGAGTTGGTGTCAAATTTCAAGCATTTCCATCTTTTTGAATTAATAATTTAGTATTGAATATGGATAAAGAATCATCCTCCCTTAGATCTCTTGTGAGAATTCTTGAAAGCTCTTCAGTTATCCACAATATCCACATGCTATGAGCTCTGATACAAAGATTGTGCATAGTTCTTCTCAGTTTATTCAATTTGGTGCTATTATTTTTATCCTGTGATTCAAGCTTCAAACCGACCCCTCTCAATAGTATTTATCTTCCAGAACTGTCTAGAAAAGGCTAATCAAAATCAATACTAGAATATCTGAAAGTCGAAGATCCTTTCCCTGAAATTGAAGCTTTGTTCTCGACAAACCAGAGTTCAGACGTTCCAAGAACTAGTGGAATGGAAGTTGAATGAAAACTAAGAGCAACTAAAATCCTTCCTAAGAAAAGTTCCCTTTCCACTATAACTGTCGGTTCTAGTGTCTCCTTGTTCATTTTTTCTGGCATCTCCTCATTTTTCATTTCTTGATAGAGAGCTTCTGAAAGATGTGCAAGATGTTCTTCAATCTCAACAATCAATGTTGAGATAAAATGGAAGCATTGCTCTTGCAAATAAGGTGCTAAATCATTTATCCTTGAAGGATATTTATGTGCATGAAGAAAACTTAGGAGGTCTTCTAAAATATTCTTGGACCCCTCATCTATGGTAAATTGACACTTTTCAGGTCCCCTCTCTTGACAAGCCAGCCTTCACTAGTAGTTAATCTGTGCAAATGGGTTTCAACATTTTTGTAACTTGCTAGAGATGTAACTATGGCTTCAAGGAATTTACCAACCTTAACTCTCTCATGCATATCTACAAATCCATCAACTATTATTTGTTTCATCCTACTAACAAACAAACATTCAAAAAGTTCATCCCACAAACTCTTTGAGTGCTTCAAAACAATCTCACACACGCATTGCCATGGAAACTCAACATTTCAACCAAAAAAAAAATTTAGCTACTCCAAGCTCCCTTCAAATGCATCCAGACTGTCCAATGTTTCTCTGATCAATGTCTCATTCTCTACAAGTTCCTTGACACTTTTCACAAGATCAAGAAAATACTTTCCCCCAAGCCTATCTGCAAAGAGAATATCATTTGCACAAGTCTTAAGCCACACTAAGCAAGAATCTGATATAAATTCACATGAAAAAGTCATCATGGTAGCTTGTAGCTTCTCTCTATAAGATTTCCACAACTGCACCTCATTGTCTAGGTTTGGAATCCCACCAAACAGTTGTGATCCAGGTAGCACTGCCAACACAGTCTTATAAAAAAGAGGCCAATTGTTTAGAACCTTCAAGAAGAGTTCCCCAACCTAACATAGCATTACTTGTATGACTCTTACCACATTACAAAAAATAGAACTGACTGACCCCACCTTATCGATCTTTTGAGTGAATAGATTCATTTGATAAGTGGTCCACTAACTTATTGGACTTTCTAGGAATATGTTGAATTTTGATAACATCGGTTGCATCCACTAATCTATATAGGGAGGGCTATGTTGTTGTAGTTTTAGAAAATACTTAATTACTAACATAGAATCACTTTCAATGAGGAATTTTTCTATATTCATTTTGATTGCCATGTGATTCTATATGTTGACATCTTACCAAAGGCTTCAATTAATATTAAAATTGAAGTCTTCCTATTTTTTTTCAATTAGGTGGTGAGGTCTACTGACTCAAACTCAAAAGGGGTTGAGTTGGCATGCTTAATGCCTACCCTTATTGTTGTCGAGATAACTCATTTGATGGTAAATTTTTTTAGTAAGTCTCATTTTTTTATGTTAATAAAGGCATATTTAATGTCTTCCCATTCTTGTAGTTTCTAGGGAGTCTAACTCTTCCAACAACTCATTCAACTAAGCAACTCTTCATGAATTCTTTTGCCCTCTAAATCAGGACTTCTCTCCCTATATTAACCCTTGTACTATTTTTGAAGTCAATTCCTCTTTCTCCTGGATGGTTTCATCAATTCTCATCTTGTGCACTTGATTGGTAAAGTCACGTTGGCTTTTCAAAGTGATATTTTCTCTTCAATACCGAAAACATTCCAATAATCAATAATAACCTATATTCTATATTTGCAATTATTTTTCTACAAATTTTTGCTGCATCAATTTTTCACTAAAGCATTGTATCCTTCTTTAATAGATTAGTCAAGAGTGGTTTCTAGAACTACCAAATTTCTAATGGAAATTTCCAATGATTGTGAGGAATACACATCACCACTCCATTTTTTAGAGGTGTCATGATATCTTTTAATAAACCTACAAGCACCCACATCCTTCCATCTTCAAGATCTTTAAAGTTTAATTTAAAAAATGGCATCTTGTTTCTTGAGAGATCTAGATAAAGCACTCCACCATACAATATGGAACTTTCTAAGACATCCTCAACTTATTCAAGCTTAGCTTCAATACAAACAAGATCAACAAGCATCTTAGGATCAATGACAATGACAAGTTGAATTACAAGGCTCCTTAATTGCCTACCCATGACTTGATCAACAAATCCAATCATTTCCATGAGTAATTTAGGCTCACCAGTGCCAATCTTAATGTTGCTTTTGAAATAAAAAAGGTCATCATCAATACCAAGCCCTAAGGGTTGAAAACTTACAAGAAGAAAAAATTCAAAGTTCTCTCAATCAACTTCATTAACATCTTCATGGTCACAAGGCACAAAATTATCACCTTTATTCTACCTCCTCAAAGAAGAGGGTTGTGATTGTCCTATCAGTGGTGACTTCCTCTTTTTAATAAGGGCTAATTGATTGGCCTTCATATTTTCCCACCTCTTTTGTGCCAAGCCATCAATGGAAATAGATTAAGACCACCTCTTTTGTGTTGACTTAACATTGGAAATATATCATTTTGTGTCCATTTTAGCATAGCAAAAATTTTGTTGTAGTAGAAGCATACCACTGCCTCAATGCTTGAACCAACAACAATACAAATTGTTTCATCTGAGTTCAATATCTTTTCAAACATGCTCCAACATTCAAAAATTTGTTATTTCCATTAGTAGGCTTGTCCTTTAACCTCTTAAAAAGTGAAATTATTTATGAGATGGACTTTGGATAAGATCTAACAAAATAACTCCATGGGGCAATTTGCATTAAACTTGAATTCTCTTTATCTAGTATTCGATTTGATATATATTTTGTTTTATAGAAAAAACACCCATGCTTGACATTAGGGAAGAATGAAAGCATTGCAACAAAACACATCCACACAACCACCATAGGTTTAACTAGCATCTTAATGATATAGTTTAGAGTGTCCTTGAGATAGCCATCATGGGCAAGAAGTTCAACCATGCACACATAATGATCAACTGAAGGTGTAATGCAATACTGCTTATTCATGTGATTGAAGTATGTACAACCCTCATTCACTAAACCTCCATGGCTACATGCACAAAGAATACAAACAAAGTGATGTAGAGCATCTACATAATTTAGGGGTACTCATGACCCAAACCAATTTGGAGAAGATCAAATTAAATAAGCAACAAAATTCCTTTATCTTTCATCAACAAATCACTTCATTCCACCTAAATCCATCCATTTACTTGCCATCCTTAAGGCTACCAACCATCACAATCACCAAATCAATATTCTACACCATTAGAAGATTCTAATACATCATATCCTTCATTGAAAATGACTAAACCAAATCAATAACTCTATTAGTAACTGTGAATCAATCCATATTTACACCATTCACCCAAACTACCATTCTTATCAACTTGATTCCCAAGGAAAAATAACAACCATCCATGCATTCTTACTTCTAGACTATTACCAGGCTTTCAAGAACCTCATAATCATCATGTTTTGATTGAAACAACCCAATTCATATCAAAAAATCAAATACACTTTCTTTGAAACAATTACTAGAAAATCAGTTTGTACACTATCAAAGAGCCCCAATTAGCCCTAAATTGCATAACACCTTCCATCGAATCATCTCCAAAATACTATATGACTTTGGAAAGCATTAAAATTGGTCATAAAACTTTCATTTCATTGACTTTTAGGGATTGGAAAGCACAATAAACCATCAAACATCAAAACCCTCTCTTCAAGCCATCTTAACACAAGAAAAATAGGGGTTTTAAAGAAATCCACCTTCCAAACGTTATACCATCTTTCCACCACTTTAAATATGTTTGAATAAGTATGTCCATGCTTTGAGACTCATCACCAAGCTTCCAACAAAGGTATTTCTTCAAACTCAGACCTGTAGGCACCTCTTTTACATAGAAAACTTAGAGATTTCCTTGGAGCAACAACTTTACTTCGTATCCTTGCCTTCCCTGCACACACAAAAAAATCCAACAAATCTAACAACATCCTAAAAAATCCATCCCACCAATATCTAGCCCTAAATTTGGTGGGATGGTGAGTTCTACCCTAGTTTACAAACTGAACTACAAAAATGCAGTCAAACAAAAACTTTAAACTATCAAATCAATCACAATTGAATTCAGATGGATGCTAGTTTATTAAAAATCATAGAGGTTATAAGACATAACTTATGTACAAGCCTATAAAATGGTGAGCAATAATAAGGAAAACACAAAAATTAGAGAAAACAGGGAACTTTATTCAATATGACTCTTCCAGAATGCATCCAATCCCCCTTTTCTCGCCTTAAAAAGGCTTTATAAATATTTTTTCATCATAAGGAATGACTTCCCCTTCAACTTCAACTACCTAACTACCTTCCCAAAAGGGTGAATCTTCACATTCCTTTGTATTTTGTCTTTTTGCACACTTTTACACTCTTGCATATTTTGCATTTTTGACAACTCAACAACATTTGTTTTTTACAAATTTAACTTCACCAACCCCCTAGTGATCTGCTTGGGACCTTAAATACAATGAAATAGGTCTTCATATGACCTTTTACATGAATTTAGAAATAAACACTCAATTTTGAAAAATTTGCCTATGAGAGGCAACTAGTGAAACTAGGTGCTCTTGCACCACAAAGCTTACAATGTTAGGATACGTTTCAGAGTGCTTCATTAATTCAAATATTTTGAGAGCATCCTTGAAAAATCCATTTTGTGCATATCCTGCAATTATTGCATTCCATGAGATGACATCTCTTGAGGCATTCCATCAAAGAGTTCGTGTGCCTTGTGTACGTTTCCACATTTTGCATACATGTCTAATAGAGCATTTCCAACCATAATATCTGATAAAAATCCCACATCCATTATGCTTTGATGGATGTTCATACCCTTCTCCAAAGCTCCCATTTTGGCATAGGTAGGGAGCATGTTGGCATAGGTTGTGGAATTTGGCTTCACACCTACTAATTGCATTTGCTTGAAATTTTCTAAAGCCTTTTCAAAAAATCCATTTTGTGCATATCCCACAATCATCGTATTCCATGAGATGGCATCTCTTTCAAGAATTTTGTCAAAAAATTCACATGCCTTGTCTATGCTTCCACATTTTGCATAAATGTCTACTAGGGCAGTTGCAACTACAACATCTGAAATAATTCCTTTATTATTTATGCTTTGATGGATGTTCATACCTTGTTCCAAAGCCCCCATTTTGGCACAAGCAGGAAAGATGTGGGAAAAGGTTGTGGAATTTGGTTTTATAGCTACCAATTGCATTTTAGCTTGAAAGTTTCTAAAGTGTTTTCAACAAATCCATTTTGTACATAGCCAACAATAATTACAGTCCAAGAGATGGCATCTCTTTGAGGCATTCTATCAAAAACTTCACGTGCTTTCTCTATGCTTCCACATTTTGCATACATGTCAACCAAAGCATTCCCAACTATAATATTAGAAGAAAATCCCCCTTCTATTATGCTTCAATGGATGTACATACCATGTTCCAAAGCTTCCATTTTGGAATAGGCAGAGAGGATGCTGGCAAAGGTTGCAGAGTCTCGCTTTAAACCTGCAAATTGCATTTGCTTGAAAGTTTCTAAATCCTTTTCAATAGATCTAATTTGTGTATATCCTACAATTATTGCAGTCCATGAGACCACATTTCTTTGAGGAATTTTTTCAAACACTTCAAGTGCCTTTTCTATGATCCCACATTTAGTATAAATGACTACAAGAGTAGTTGTAACTACAATATCTGACAAAATTCCTCTATCCTTTATGCTTTTTTGGATGTCCATACCCTCTTCCAAGGCTCCCAATTTGGCATAGGTGAGTATGATACTGGAAAAGGTTGTGGAGTCTGGCTTTACACCTGCTAATTGCATTTGATTGAAAGTTTCTAAAGCCTTTTCAAAAATTTTAATTTGTTCATAGCCTGAAATCATTGTAGTCCATGGGACCACATTTCTTTGAGGCATTTTGTCAAACAGTTCACATGCCTTGTCTATGTTTCCACATTTTGCATACATGTCTACAAGGGTTGTTGCCACTACAACATCTAACAAAATTTCTCTATCCTTTATGCTTTGATGGATGTCCATACCATGTTCCAAATCTCCCATTTTGGCACAAACAGGGAGGATACTAGAAAAGGTTGCAGAATTTGGCTTTACACCTGCCAACTACATTTTCTTGAAATATTTTAAAGCCTTTTCAAAAAACATGTTTTGTGCATATCCTGCAATCATTATATTCCATGAGATGACATCTCTTTTAGGCATTCTATCAAACACTTCACGTTCCTTGTGTATGCTTTCACATTTTGCATACATGTCCACTAGAGCATTTCCTACTACAATATCGAGAAAAAATCCCCCCTTTCATTATGCTTTGATGCATATCCATACCGTGTTCCAAAGTTCCCATTTTGGCACAGGTAGGGAGGATGTTGACAAAGGTTGTAGAGTCTAGTTTGACACCTGCCATTTTCATTTCCTTGAAATTTTTTAAAACCTTTTCAACAAATCCATTGTATGGATATCTTGCAGCCATTGCATTCCATGAGACAATAGTTCTTTCAAAGTTGTCCCTGTTTAAAATGATGGAAATGACTCACATCTATAAGAACAATTTCTCTTGCAACAATCTTGGAGATGAATTTAGATGCAGTGTGGCAATAAGAACATACTTGAAGTTTCTTAACAACTCTAATAGTTTTACCAAGGGCCATATTTAACAAACCAAATGCAATTGCTAACTTTTCACTATGGTGGCCGATAAATGATTCTTTATACCATGTTGCCTTCATTTTCCAAGCCAATTCCTCCTACTTTGCATAGCTCTGCCATGTTTATGGATGTGATATGTCTCCTACACAAAAACATGTACCAATTTATGGCCTTCAATCCAACTAATCTAGGTATCTTTTTAATTCCTCTATCTTTCATTAATCTCTTTACTATTTGAACCTGGTACAAATATTTTAGAGAAGAACATAAGTTGTAGCATTTGTAGGTGAGCTCAACCAACATTCCACATCATTGAGATGAATGGAACCCACCTAAAATCCTCCATAGAAAACTTGATCTAGATTGAATTAAACATATAATATGCTTAGAGCAATTTAACTTCATAGAATACGGGCTTATTCTTGTAGCTGGTGAAAGGCTTCAAGGAATAGGAATACATTCCTTGTTAACTGTGTGTCTATGTAGTACTAAAAATGCTCATTTGAAATTTTAGGTGACACTTATCTCCTTGGATATGCATTTGATAAATCCATTGTTCACTATGAGGTAACATTTATTATAATTCTTTATTCATTTCTTTTTAAAGATTTTATTTTCTTGTATTCATATTATAGTCTGTAAGTTGAAATATTTTTGTTTCGTGATCAACATTTCAAGGAAAACCCTGATTATTACAACCCTAACTACAACACAAAGTATGGAGTGTATTCTAAAAATTGTGAACTTTAAAATGTGATTATTTCATGGGGCCACGATGAATATGCACATGGTATTGTGGCCATTTCCTCATTGCATTCAAATTGTCCCTAGTTTTTCATTTTTATGCATTTGATGCTTCTGCAGTCCATTGTCATGCTCTATCATTTTCAATAGAAGATGAGTAGTGGTATAAAAGAACACACATTTTGTGACCTTGAAACAAATCAAATGAAGAAGAAATCATCCACTTCATGCTTATACTACAGTTGAAACAAGGTGGTGGAATGTCTAGATGCAATGAACACATGGCCAAAGAGGGGGAGTTTGTGCTACAGAAGCTTGAAGGATACAATGAGAAATTTGTTCCTCCTACAAATTTTGCAATGGTTGATAAGCGAGTTTACAGATCAAGTTTCCCAAACACTAAGAACTTTCTATTTTTGGAAACCTTACATCTCAATTCTATCCTGTGAGTATTCTGGGGAAAACTACACATTTCCCTTCTTGAATCCCAGTATTTTTAAAACTACTAATATGTGGTTGATGCAAATAAGAAAAGTGAAATGATCTGCATTATTATTGAGTTTATTTTTAAGTTTCATGAGGGATTTTTGTTTATACAAGCTGAATTCCTCTGGTTTTGTGCAATCCAATAAAAACTCCTATAAATTGAAAGGAGAAGAGGAGATTGCATATTATCAGTGCATTTTCTTTTTGTGTCTATTCATATGCCTCTTTTGTCCTATGACATTAATAAACTACTTTCCAGATCCTTGTAGTTATATTTTCTTTATTTTTTCGGAGCTATTGAAATATATCTGTGTTCCATGTATACATCAATAAACAAATATATTACACACTTCTAATTGAATTGATGGATATTTTGGGCATGCTAGTTGTCTTTGTCCTGAACCATATCCAGAAGAAAATTTGGAGTTTCTACAAGCTCATGGGATTCAACTATTTCATATTGGAATGGAGAGATACAAGGTCAATTTCTTGTGTATCTACCTTTTGATTTAACATTTTTTGTGTTTAAGATTTGGACAAAATATCTTGGTATAGAGAAGTAGGGTAGCAAACTCCAGATCTGAGATTTATACTTGAAATGCATTTGAAAAGAAAATGAAATGAGCTTCAGAACCCAAATCATAATTATACATAGGATTACTGAGTTGATAAAAAAAATTCCACACTTCTGATTCTCTATTTTTACTAACAATCATATGTCTAGTGATATTTTATATGTACTTGAAACTTGAAAGGTGGGCGTCTCATATGTGAGAAATTTTACCTCAGAAATTGTTTTTTCTATTAAGAGATGTAGCTTACATTTTTGAAAAAATATCAAACTAAGTTTGATGTAAAATAATTAGCTTCAGAGAGAGATGCATCCACTTAAGGATGTGATGAAAGAAGATAAAGGAAATATGAAGCAAATTTAAGGAAGACTTCACGTTACAATTCAATAGATTCAACCACTGTGGAAGGAGTAAACTATGAAGTGGTCACATTCAAAGATAGTTAAGATAAACATATTAACTTTGGATGATGGTTTTGAATGATGGTATGGTTGCAGCATGCTATTCCCTTACTTGGATGGTATATTTATTACTTCTTGAGGTTTGTAACTCTTTTTTTTCTTCGTCAAATGAGATCATGTACTTGAAGAATCTCAAATATTTACTATGGCATATGAGTTTTTGTTTGAGGGCATAACTAGAGTTTAAATTTTATCTATATAAAAGGTAGTGAGGATTCTTTGTTACCTAAAGAATTTGGTTGTAACAACACTTTTGTTAATGGATTGTTGATAGAGTTTTAATCATAAGCAGATAGTTCCATATTGAAACTTATTATGCAAATATTCATATTGTGATGTAACTTTATGTTCTATCTTTAGATGCTTATATGCCCTTTCTTGATCTTATTAATTCTTCACTTGCTTTTTTATGCTTTTTTTAATAGCAAGGAAATATGCTTTTAAGATGTTATGTTCATGATAGATATTTAACAAATGCAAGCAATTTTAACTAAT
This sequence comes from Sequoiadendron giganteum, assembly GCA_007115665.2. NCBI lineage: Eukaryota > Viridiplantae > Streptophyta > Pinopsida > Cupressales > Cupressaceae > Sequoiadendron > Sequoiadendron giganteum. Next base: position 234,862,911 of record CM021110.1, on the reverse strand, counting down.
AATGACCCATGGAAGTCATTCTCTTGACGTAAGTCATTAATCTTTCTAGGATATGAACATGGTAGAAAATCTAAAATCTCCTTAATGCTTTGGTACTTTAGTATAGATCCATTAAATTATTTCAAATTTAAGGTTATTGTTTACACTAACCATGGATGCACTTTCTTTGCTTACATTTAGATTGGTTTTATTGATTGTAGCATCGAGGGACTCTTTTTTTCCTTGTGTAGGAAGGGAATGGGTATGATAAGTGCTTCTGGAGGTAAGGGATGGGCTGATGGAGGTGGTGGCAGAGTTTCCATAAAGAGCTACAGTAGGCAAAAGAGTTTGAATATCTTTGTGCATGGTTAGTTTGAATGAGGGCAGCCTACAGATGATTGGAGCTTTATCACAATCATAGAATGAAATTTACTTTGCAAATATGTATCATGTACTTATGCATTACAAGGGTAAGGGACTTTAGGTTATGATATAAAAGAATAGTCATTCACAAATGGCAGTTAGAGGATCAACAAGCATTACAAGGGTAAGGGACTGTAGGTTATGATATAAAAGAATAATCATGTTCCTATTCTTTTGTAAGCTGTTGAACAACATAAAGGCAATGTTTTGGAGTAAATTTCAGCTATTTTTTTCTCTCTCAGCAATGTATTGTAATCTTTCAAGTTCTTTCATGTTGGGACAGTAAATTGTAACTCCATTTTCAAGCTTACACAGTTGTATATAACATCTTTTTGATTAATAAAATAAGCTATGTTTACCTTCTCATTGCTATTTTATTGTGCAAATCTTTTAGATAGTTGATAAGTGATCTTTTTGATTAATAAAATAAACTACCAAATGACGGTAATTAAAAATGCACTAAATATACTACTAAATCAATGACTAAGTGACTAAATTAATGACTAAATTAATGACTAAATTAATGATTAAATATATGACTAAAGTAATGGCTGGATATATGACTAAATTAATGATTAAATATATGACTAAATATATGACTAAATATATGACTAAATTAATGATTAAATATATGACTAAAGTAATGACTAAATTAATGATTAAATACATGACTAAATTAATGATCAAATCAATGACCAAATTAATGACTAAATAAATGACTAAAATTGTTTAATCATAAATTTAGTGGTGTTATAAATGACTACAAATAAACCACTAATAGTCACGTGACTAAAGTTAGTCATTTATATGCAATTTTTAGTAGTTTATTTAGTCATATATTGTTGTTTGTGTACTAGTGGATCAACAACTCAAATTTTGTATAAAAAATTTACAACTTTCCTTCAAACAAACTTTAGCAAACTTCTACTAGCATTCTCCTTTAACTATGGTAGCAGACATTGAACAACAAAAACTCTACACTCTTTTCTTCTTAAATTTGTGAACTCCAAGTTCTATTCAATCAATGGATTTATTTGTTGTGATCTATTTTTGCATGGCTGTGAAATTTGCATTTACTTCCTTGGTGCTTCCTTTGGCATTAACATGCCATTCCCTTTTAAACAATGATTTATTTTCTTCTTACGACATCAACAATGATTTGATCTTCACCAATAGGCTAGCTACATCATCAGGCAAGTACATGTCCTATGAGCATAGAGACACGGTGAAATCCCCCTACAGAGAGTACCGACGACAGATGAGAAAGCTATGTACACAATGAAATTATTGATGGCCAAGAGAATAGAGTCATTCAAGTGGGTGAGGGAGGAAAAGGTGTTTGTCGTGGTGTGGTTCATGTGGGAGGAGAGCAAGTAAAGCATGTGCTTCATCAATCTAAGGAAGCACATCTTCTCCCTCTCACTCAACATAGTGTGCAAAATGTTTGTAGCTAGAAGTTACTCCGACCATCAACTGAGCAAAGGTTATGGGTTTACATAGATGGTGGCTGAGATTTTCAGATCTACTCATTTACTATGAATAGATTGAAGCAGCAACTGTAGGGAGGAGGTCTGAATGATGTTGTATTCCATGGGATGTAATCTTCTTTAAAAAGTGATGCTTGTACTTTTTTTAGAGGGTAAAAAATATTTGATTATTTTTACAAATTTATTAATAATTGATCTTTACTATGTAAAATTTTAGAATATCCATTCTATCAAAATTATCTTGAAGATACTTCCAACTTCAACTCTTTAAAATGATTCTTGAGATTCAAATTTGGATTATATACATGGATGCAAAGCTTAGAATCTTCAATAAACCAAATAAAATCAAGAATGTTGGGTATTGAATGCAATGGGAAGAAAGTAGAATAGGGTCCTTTTGCTCTGGTAGGCTAGTGGGCTAGGTAGAAAACAAAGTGGGTACCTAAATAAATCATATAAGTTGATAAATATATTATGGAGAACTATGATTCTTTGATATTGCAAATGGGTTAGAAGAAACATACATTGTTAAAGAGCAAGGATCCAAAAATAGAGTCGAATGTAATGACTATAATGGTGATGAGATGGGTTTGATCAGAAGAGAGTTTGAGCATCATGAAAAGGTCATGTCTAGGATAAACAATGAGAGTTTTGGGACCTGCCTTGCTTCTGTTTGGGAGTCGTAGGCTAAATGGGTAGGCTTGTGGCTATAAAATTTAATAAATCTCTACATCTGAATTGAATCTTCCATAAAAGAAAGAACAGTAAATGCAGAATAGAAAATTGTAGAGCAAGAAAGGATTGAAATTTACTTCTTAATTATCAATAATCAAGTGCATAGATTTACAATAATAAAGCCCACTGTAGGAGAAGAATCCAAGGAGGAATAGTAGGGGAAAATGTTAGTTAGCTTATACTAAGCAAGTTGTTAACTATTGAAGAGTGGTTGAAATAACATGTGTAACAGTGCAAGGTATTAACTATTGAAGAGTAGTTGGAAACAATAGCTGCATGATTTTCACAACAGTCTTACATTGTTAATTGCACTAACACCCCCTTAAGTCTGACAAAGGATACAAAATCCTAAAGAGAGGAAAGAGGGAAAACCTTGTGGGAACAAAACCCCCCCCTCAAACAAAAATGCTAATAATGTATGCCAACTACTATGCTGCAATGTCCTTCACCCCTAGACGATCTCATAGGAAGTGAAAATTCTACTCAGTGAAAGTCTTTGTGAAGATGTCAGCAGTCTGTTCAGAAGTGGAAAAGTACTACAAGTTGATGATTCCATCATGTATCAATTCACGAATGAATTCCATGTGGATCTCAATGTGTTTGGTCTACTTTCATGTGTATGGGATCTTTGCAAAGCTTCAATGCACTCTAATTGTCACACCAAATGATAGTTGAATGATGAAAGAGGATAGCAAGCTCAATCAGGAAGTTTTGCATCCAAATGGCTTGAATGGTAACGTTGACTGCACCTCTATATTTGGCCTCTGTTGATGATAAAGCAATAGAAAATCACTTCTTACTTGACCAACAAATGGGGCCTAGTCCCAAACTAAGTACATATCCTGAAGTGGACTTGTGATCAATGTTATCACCAACCTAATCAAAATTAGGGTAGCCAATGAGATCCAAAATATAACATGTAGAATAATGAATCCCATAGCGAATGGTACCCTGGACATATCAAAGTATACACTTGGCAGCCTTCCAATCTAGCTCATGTGGCTCTTGCATGTGTCTAGAAATAAACCCCACTACATATGAGAGATCTAGATGAGAGTGAGTGAGATAAAGAAGACTCCCCACAAGTTGAAAAAATTATGTGCAATCAACCAGTGGTGTATCTTTTCCATCCTCAAGCTTGACCCCTGATAAGAAAGGTGTGGCTACTAGCTTGTAGTCAGTCATGCAAAACCGAACTAGAAGATCTCTTGCATACTTGGATTGAGCAACTTTGATTCCTGATTCATTCTAGCTGATTTCAAGTCCAAGGTAAAAGTGTAGGAGACCCATGTCTATCATGGAAAATCTATCATGCAAACCAATTTTAATTGCAACAATGGTTGTGGTTGAACTAGATTTTATTAGTATATCATCTACATATAGCACTATGATCAATAGAGATTCAACTTTTCTCATCATATAGACATTTGGATCAGATTTGCATTGCATAAAATTTTGAGATAGTAGATAAGAGTCCATTTTAGCATACCAAGCTCTAGGTGCCTTCTTGAGGTCATAGAGTGACTTCTTGAGTCTTCATACTAAAGATGAATTTTGTACATACCCTTTCAGTCGCTCCATGAAGATTTCTTCCCTACTATCACTGTGAAGAAATGTTTTCTTCACATCCATGTGGTGAACCTCCCACCTCCTTGTTGTTGTAATGGCAAGATCCATCGGAATGGAGTCTAATTTTTCCACTTGAATAAAAGTCTCATCATAATCAATGCCATGAACTTGTTGAAAGCCTTTGGATACTAACCTTGCTTTGTATCTACTCACATGTCCAACTGTTGCTTTATTTTTCCTATAGACCCACTTACATTTGACAAGCTTGCAATCGGAAGGAAGCAAAACCAGGTCCCAATTTTAGTTTGCTATGAGCGAGTTGTACTCCTCCATGGCAACTTCCCAAAGAGGATTCCCTATAGATTCTACATAATTCTGGGAGTTAGATGCTAGAGCCACATAGGCATGCAATGGCATGATGGGTTCGGTAGCTAAGAGTACAAGAGGGGCATTATATATCTCGCTTAAGCTCCTTGTTCTTTGATTTCTTATAAGGGATATTGAATCATCGCCTTCCCACTCACCCCAAGCCTAAACAAGCACTTGCGACTATGAGTGAGGTTAGAACTTATCTTGATTAGTGTGAAATACTACCTAATCTTCTAAATACATTGTTTTAGTTATCACTTGATTAAACTACCTCTGAAGGTTACCCAGTCTTACCTATTATGGGCTCTGGCCCCTAACGAAAGCCACTCTTCTACTTGACAACACACATTCAAAACCAAATACCAAGGGAACCTGAGTGGATACAATAATAGATGTTACAACCACTCCAACTCTAGGAGGAAACATATAATGAAACTCACTCCAAACATCGGAGGCAACAATTCACATAATCCACTCCTTCCAAAGGAGGCACGAAACATCCCCATTCGTGGAAACTAGGTAATTTACTGACAACGTACCATGCACTACCCAAGTGATTCACAACAGGTTGACAAACATAAAACGACAACCCACATAATTGAAAACCCCATCTAGAAGACTTATCAACGCTTCTAAACAATTCCCCCAAAGCGAAACAAAACAAACTTACATTTCAAAGAGCAATTAAACAGGAATTAAATCTACTCTGGATTTACTAAATCCACTTGTTTTAATAAAATTCAATAGATTATTGCCACAATAAAACTAATTTAATAATGTCTCTCTTTCAAACAAAAGAAGAAATTTAAATCAAATATTTAATCCTTGATTTCTTGCAAATAATAATAAAATAAACCTTTACTTCTCCGGTTTAAAACATATCATTTTAAAGTAACTCTATCTCCTTTGCAAAATAAATCATTTTAAAATCAATTAATCTCGCTATTAAAACATATTACTTTTAAATCCAAAATTTGTCCTTTCAAAAATATTATTTCAAAATAAATCCATCAATTTGACTATTACCCATTAATTTAAAATTTCTCAATTAAATTTAAATCATACCATCATTTAATCAATATTTTAATATATGTATATATATAATATAATATACATATTTAATCATTTAATTTTTATATATATTAATATTTAATATTATATAATAAAATATTAAATATTAATATATATTTTATTATTTTATATATATTAATATTTTAATATTATAAAAATATAATATTAAAATATATATATATTTTTTAAAAAAGTCAAACTAAAATTTTAGGGCGCGTTTTTGTTCTCGGGCCTCGCGCATAAGCTAGGGTTAGGGGCGGTTGTGCTTAGCACAACCGACCCCAAGACTGGTGACGATTGTGCTTAGCACAACCGACCACCACTGTTGGTGGCAGTGGTGCTAAGCCACCACGTGGGGCACATTGGGCGCGGCTCCCCACAACGCCTCCCATGGGGGCGGCTGTGGGTTGAGCCCCCAGCCCCCACAAAAAAATTTGATCCCTCTTTTACATTCTAAAAAAAAAAATTTAATAATTAGACCTACGGATTTTTTCAAATCCGCCTAGTATTTTTAACTGGGTTTTTTTTTTATTCCCCCAAACTAACAAATATAAAAATATATATGTCTTTTTTTCAAAAACAACTTTTATCCAAATCTACTAACATTATAAGTCCAGTTGAGCAAATAAATCCCATAAATGAATCATTTATAGTCATATTGAAAGTTTTCCTTGAAGAACATTATTTCCAAACAGAGGTTTTCAAGTTTTGAAACCAAATTTAACATGGGTTTTTCTTCCAATTTAACAAAAAAAAATTATTTTTCAACCAGCATACAAAAATTGTAAATCAATTCAAAATGAAATAAATCCAACTAAAAGAAAACCTGATTCCAAAAGCTTTAGAGGTTGATACATTGGTGCAAATCCTTCTCCTCAGATGCAAGCTCCTTCCCTGAAAACCAACTGAGCTTTTCCAAGAATCCAAATCCAAACCCACAAAAACAACAATTCTTTTCTTCCTTCCCTTCCTTATTTTCAATTTTTCATCCTCCTTTAAAAACTCATGAAAATCCAAATAATAGGAAAAAAATGAAAAATATCTCATCAACCACCCTCATAAAATTTCAAAAAACAGAATAGCAAATATCTCCAATTTCAATTTTTTGCATTCAAAATTTTCTAAAATGAAATTTAAAACCTTTTTTTTTCTTTTTTTTTTCCAATTTCAAACAATATATCTATTAATTTCAAAATGAATAACTTAATTCAATTCAACACAATTAATTTAATTAATCAGTAAAATGAATCTAATCCAAGATTAAATTATTTTATTAATTAAATTAAATTAATTAATTAAATTAAATTAATTAATAAATTAAATAACATTTCTAACATTATAACCAAATTAATTTAATCAACAACTTAACAACATAAGCCATTTATTTACCTTTTTCTAACTTGCAATTTAAATAAAATCAAAGCAAACTAAACAATATTAAAATAACTGAACCAGACTAACACCAATGACACACTATGACCAAGGTGATGACTTGGCATGAAAAACCTAGCTACTATCTCCCAATCGATTACTGTTGGGCAATGAACACGCTCAAACCTGTGAAACCAGGTGGAGTCGATGTCCTATACCTGTTAACCTGTGAACCAAGAGTATATTGAACATGCATATATATAACATAATAAAACACACTATGAAGAGGAAGTCGTGGAATCGTAGGGCGCTCGCAAGTGAGTGGTGCAATTCTGTCCTCTTCACCAATACAGTGTTACTAACTGACGTATCTAACATCAATAATTTAATCAAAGCATAAAGCATCATTAATTCAGATATCCACTTAGCTAATCCAAAGTATGCCATAATGATAATATCAGAATAAAATACCATCACATCAAAATATAACATGCACATCGCTTTACAGATAGCGATCAAATAATAACCGAGTACCATAGTCAAAGTACTAACAAAAAACACAACATAAAGGAGAAGAACACTGTCCGATCAAAAGAGCAAAACGAAGGGGTATTACAAAAGAACAAACAAGATAAAATCAAAAAATAATACTATTTGAATATAATTTTTTAAACCAATGGTTTCCAACCCTTTACAATGCCACTTTTTTGGTATTTTTATGGTATATTTTAGGACCCATACCTATTCATACCTAATTACTTAAGATAACTTAGGTCACTTAATTTTTATCTCATATCATAGGATTAAGACTATTGTCATGATCTTAGTTTTTCTTAGGATTTCATCTAAAGTTTTATCCTTGCCTTTATAGCATGATCATTGTATTATTCTACAATAATTCTATATTAATTATTTTTTAGCTATATAGTAATTATTTCTATTGCATCTCTCTTATGGAAGGCATTTGTTGTTGCTAGTTAGATTCCTACTCATCTAAGCTCTTCCATTTATTCAACATAATTCACTAGGTATAAATAGACTTCCTTGACATAAAAACATAGTAAGTTTCCTTACTATTTTTTCAATAAAAAGTTTTATTTTAGCTAAAGTCAATAGATGATTTGCATTTCCTAGAAAAACCCATTAAATTCAATCATAATTTTAAACATAAAGTTTTGCTAAATCCTTTAGTGACAAGTCTTCATTAAATTTTAGTGTCAATATTTTCATTGAGCTTAGCATTTTGATTCCATTTTCATGTGACAACTTTATGATAATTCATACTCCAATATTTGAATGCCATTTCTTTATAGTTATAAAAGTGTTATATATAAGAAACAAGCAATCCATATTTAGGTGTCTAAATTGATCCAATTTGCCCATAATAATCCTACATATATATATAAGTAACATAAAATTCCAATGAACTAATGAAAATAATTTATTTTTCTTATAGTCCTTATAAAATCACTAGATAAAACTCCCGTTAATGGGGTTGTGTGTGTTAAGGATGATATCATGTGAGACAAAATAAAGTGGCAGTCATTGGAGGAAGGGTGGATAAAATTAAACTTTGATGGAGCATCCAATGGGAACTTGAGTCTATTAGGAGTTGATTGCATCTTCAAACATCATAGTGAAGCAATATTGAAAGAAAAATTATACCCTCTCAAACCAAGAACAAACAACAAAGTAAAAATAATCATTTACTCAAGTAATGACAGAAGATAGGCATATGGAGAATAAAAATTGAAGGAGGCTTGATGAAAAAAATTAGTGTGATTCAAAATTATTGAATTCAAAACTAGAAATTGATCAATCATTTGGGGGAGTGCCTAAGGTTCCTTGACGGCTTCATAAACTTCAAGTTAACACACATGTACCACAAAGGAAATTCAAAGGTGGATCATCTTACCATTGAAGCAGTTGAGCTCCAATGATCATGAGCTAGTTGTGGAGTACATTTAGGGTGGAATTCCCATGCAAGATGGCATGGGGCGATACAACATCATCAATTGAATTGTTCAGACAAGTGTTGTGAAGGTACCTCATCTCAAAAGGTGGTGTATTCGTTGTAGATCTCTTAAAGAGATAATTATCATGGTGGGCTGTGAGAGAATTGTGAAGGCAATTTTTCTCATGGCTTGCACATGGGAGTAGCTCGCAAATTTCTTTAAACTGCACCCAAACCAGAAGGATGGGTATTATGTTGAGATTTTTTCATGTAAGCGAATGCAAATGGATGGATGCTCTAGTGCATCTCACTTGCCAGAGCAGGAAGATGGCATTCTTGGGTGAAGTGTCAGACTAGAGGTTGAAAGTCATTTCAAAGGAGCACTGTGGGAGGAAAAGTAAGGTGGTCAAATGGATTCTGGGGGCATAATTCCTAGTTGATGATAGCTTCCACAAATTCAACTCAAATACTCCTCCCATTTTGTCACTTCTCTCTTGGACCTGGGAGAGCCCAAGGATATCATCTAGGAACTGTCTTTGGTCCTCTTTAAGAAAAAGTACCTGCAAGGATTGGAGGAGGTGTTGAGCATGGCTAGATATGGCGTTGGGATACCATGACAAGGAGACATTGCAATGGTGGTGGAAGAAGTCGTTGTGGTGGAATGGTTACCTTTCTTGGGGAACTTTCACACTCAAACCCTAATGCAACACCGAGCACTGGCATAGAAAGGCTATCAATACCTAAAAAAATTAAATAATCTAGAGCCCATGCTTGACCTAGAGTGGCTGGAAGAGTTCTACAGTATGCCTATGGATGGTAGAATCTGCAAGCCTCGCAAGGTAAATTTATGGTGTAGATAAGATATCGTTGTAAATGCTTGGGTCTATGTAACCCTTGAGTAGTAGTATAGTGATTGTATACAACCATTTTGTAAAAATATGTAAATATCTACTATAAGTTAATATATGCAACACAACTGCCCTTACCTAGCAAAAAAAATCACTAGATAAAATAAAAAATTACATATCAAGATTAATAATCCTATAAAATGTTAATTATTTCAATTTTTTCATTAATTACTTTTATTTAATTTGATAAAAAAGATTGAGTTTATTCTTAAATTTTCTTCTTAGGGAACACTCCCCTATTTCTATATTTTTTATCCTTATCTTAGATTTGAATCATTGTATCACTAAAAAAAATTCTAGTTTAATGATCAATATTATGTTGATCTTATAATAAGAAAGAAATCAACCAAACCCTCATGCCATGATTATAGCCACAACACTATTTAAGACCAAAAAATAGGTAGGATAATACTATTTTACAATAATTAGGAGAGCAAACACAACATAAGAGAGAATGAGGGAATTAATTAGAATGAAAAATAAACTGATTTTATTTATAATAAATTTAGAGGAAGGTGGAAGATGAAGAGATGCCACCCACTCCACTCATAATTATAATTCTAAATAATCCTACCTAAGCAAGTTAAACAAAGTATAGGAAAATATCTAATAAATCAATGAAAAGAAATGAAATCCTACATCACATATATTATCTATTATCTATCATGTTAAAGTTCATTTCCATAGTCACGATCGTAGGTGTTCGGAAAAGGGTGTTGTAAACTTTGCATAAAATATGTATTTATTTGTGGTGCATCTTTAGGATATGTGTTTAGCCAAATTAAATAATTATTTAGGCCCACTTGTATGTGACATTGGCTAGATATTTTATGTGTTGATTACACATGGGAAAATATTTAATATTGGGAAAGATTAGTACCAAAAATTAAATGTTCGGTGTAGTATCCTTTAATCAGGTTGATAACTAGGAACATAAATTCCTCTACTCAAGATTAGGCACCACAGCTGGCAGTCATAATCTACTAAAGGACATCATTTGATTGTCAACCCAGGGACGTAAGACTTGAAATGGGTCTGCAAAGTATATGCACTAACCACCTATTTCAGACATGTATTATCTACTGAAAACATTATGTTGGAATTGGAATTGTTGGAAACAAATTCTAACTTGACTAAATCTGTTTAGAATGAAAACTAAATTCAGTTCTAAAGACAGGAACTACTCTATCCCTAGTAGCTGCAAGAACAAATGGCAGCTTTGTAATTCTTTCAACTGCAGGAATAGTCACACCGAAGTTCTATGAAAGGAAATGCATCTATTCTAATTGCAGAAATGAAAAGATAGATAGCTCCCTAAGTGGGCCCCCTTAGGTAGTGTCAAAGATACACAACAGATTAGACTATAAATTCCATGAATGCTTTTATTGAGTTGAAACAAAAAAGTACATGGCTCACAATCTTGCAACTGTATTTCTGAAAAACTAAAGCTTATTACAGTAACAATCCTTCAGCTTTTTCTTTGAAGGAGAATGGGCTATTTATTCAAATCTGAACCTAACGACTAACTAACCTTTCCCTCATAAAATGGGAATTATTTATTACATCATGATCAACCTAATGAAGAAGTAGATAGAAAAAGGAAGGACTGAGTCAAATTAGTTTGAAGATGTAAAGCACCACCATCCTATATTTATGTGCCATCAAGACGCCCATGCTGGATTCCTGGAACACTTCCCTTGCATGGTAGATGACTTGAAGTTGTTTCCTTATTCTTTGCTGCTAAATCGGTCCTCTTTGAATCAGTCTCTCAGCAATCTAGTGGAAGCTAAATCTTCTCCTTGAGACTTGGTACCTGCAAATAATTAACAGCTATACCTGTGGCAAAGGATCAACTCAACACATCTAACTCATTAAGACGATCCATCATTCCATTCGTTCATTCGTTAGGTATTGGTTTGGAACAAAAATATTTGGATATGGTTGTAGGGAGGTTAACAGTAGTGGCTGCAGGAAAGGCATGTCATCACAAAAAGTGACAAGGCACACATCTTATGTCAAACTAATAAAACATTTAAACAATAACCATGGAAAGACTTATCATAATAAACTTTTTATATTAAGCACAGATTCTATGTATTACTCCCATAATTACTACTAAATGTCTTCTCAACATAATAAAAGATATAGAAATGTCTAAAAACATAGTCTAAAATATGCCAAAAACTGGGCTCATCAGTCCCCTCAACTGACTACTTGTTGGTCCCTTCAACAATTCTGGTATTTTTCCTTCGAGCATACTCTCTTAAATCAACATTATGTTGCTGTCCACATTCACCATGTTGAAAACTCCAAAAGTGAGCCCGCATAGACTCCAATAGTTGCCACTTGTTATCCTTTGAATTCTTGTTGTAGGTGTTGTTTTCTCCTTACATAGCCAATAGTGGCCATAAGAGAATGGGTGGTTGCATGACTAATGGCAACCGGTTCTCTTTCTTAGTTCTTGTGTTTCTCATATACCTCTCTGCTCTCCGAGTAGATGCATACAGGTTGTTTGGGGTATGTGGTTCTGCCCTTCTTAGCTGCAATGGCAAGTGTTCCCAGCTTGTTTGGTTGTGTTGTGTAGCAATATCGAGGTCATCATTCACAATTTTGGAGTATTGGGAAAACACTTCTTGTCTCAAGGGTTCAATCATCGGCCTAGCCCTTTCATCTGCCCACAACTTCTTCCAATCAAAGTAAATACCCATCCCCTTCTTAGATTCATTTCTCACTATCAGTGGCATGTTAACCTCATCATGTTTGTAACCATCAAACTGCTCTCCCCTTCTTATTTCATTTCTGATCCAAGAGATCAAAGCACTGATGTGTATGTCCCCAACATAGGACAGAGGATCCCATTCTGTATCATGAGGCACAACCAAACTGTGTAAATAAAACTCACATAGAAGGTGTCTAACATGTTGCGGTGAGTCCCTGTATGCATCATAAAATTCCTCTGGAGTATTCAAGGAAGGGTTCTGACCTTGCCAGATCCTTATTATTTGAAAGTTCAAATATAATTCTTTTAAGTACATTACATAAATAGGTGAAGGAGATCTACATTGCACAATTTGTGGGACAAGCTGAACTACCTGATTGAGTGTGTCTATTAGATTAGCAATTTCTATATCCTTATTTTGGATTACTCTCCTCAATCTCTCAATTTCCAATTAATAGGTAGTTTTCTGGTTTTGAAGTTCTATATAGAATGACATTCCTACAACAAACTTTGTAACATGGAGAGGAGGCTTATGGTTATAAATCACTACAGGTGGCCTTTGAATTTCTTCAGGTGCCTAAGCATTTTTATGCTCTGGTGTCTCAATTTTGTCTTTGGCAGACAATTGCCCAAGAATTTCCTGTTCCATTTCATCCTCTGGCTGCCAGTGTTCTTGTTGTTCCTATGGCATGTAATGTTTCAGTGTATCTCCTGCAGCAGCCGGTGATTCATCTATCCCTTCATCATCTTCACTTCTTTCTTTTGATTGATGTGTAACTGATTTCCCTTCCTCCCCAATATACACTACCTCTTCCTACAATTGTTCTGCCACAACCGCCAGCTCATCAAGGCCAGCCCCTTCCGAAACATGCCCAGTCTCACCAACAGATGGTTCCTCTTCCTTTAGTGTAGGACTAGAAGGGTCTGAGGGTGATGGTGAAGTCTGAGAGATATTAAGTGAATGTTGAGCTGCCTGGTTTTGAATCCTGGAGCTTCTCCATAAGGGAGTGGGAACTGTTTTATGTTTCTTTGGGTTCATAGCTGCAGGATTAGGAGATTCTCCTGTTTGCTTCCTCTTAACATATTTAGGAGTAGGTGAAGGTGTCTTTTGCTGGGGGGTTACTATTGGTGACTTTCCCTTTTTATTCTTAGAGGAAGTCCCTAGGTTAAAAACAGGGGTTTGCACTGGCCCTTTGGGAAATCTTTCAGAAAGAGGGACCTCATCTTGTGAGTTATATGCTTTAGGAATAGGAGATGCGGCAGCGGAGGCCTCAGCCTTTGACTGAGAGGTTCGTTGTTTAAAGGTGAGAGGCTGACCCCTAGGTCCAACACTGTGAACCCTTGGATTAAAATTAACAACAAACTCCTCCCAGGTCATTGGTGACACATCCCTAATGGATTTTTCAACAAGTAATTTGATGAGGCAATGGTGGGAGACAGAATTAATTCTTCCCTTTTTAAATTCAGTAGCACTATTGGAGAGAAAATTATACAGGAAGTATGGTATGTTCATTAATAACCCATGACGCAAATGAGATAATAGCTTTAAATGATGAGAATGCAAAACAAAAAACCGACCTTCACATGTTAGGTATTTGATTATATAACCTGCCCATGGAATCTAGTCCTACGAAAAACTCATACGTTGGGTTCCTTGTTTATCCACATGTAAAGGAGGATCACCAGGCCGAGTAAAATCTGCCCTAGCACTTTGTGCGTCCCTTGCTCGAGGAAATAGTTCACCAGCTTGGGGTAACCCTGTTATTTCTGCAATTCTATTTACTGAAGCATCAATTCTTTCTCCCCTGACCTTAGCCTTTCCATTATGAAATGTCCTTGTGAACTCCTCAGCAATGTCTTCATCAAACTTGTCTAGTTTGAGAAAATAGTTGAGCCACCCGTACTGTTTGAATGGCAGCAAATGTTGAACATCCTACAGCAAGACATTGTGGTCTGTTGGCTCATGCCTAATGGGCTGACCTCCCATTTTTACACTTGTCTTTGCAACTTATCTCTTTAGGCAAAAATTCAGCCTATTTTTATTCAATTTACTGCTCAAATTTAACTTCCTGCAACTCAAACCAACTTCTCTGCTCTCCCCTCAATCGAAACTTTTGAACTTCTTTCAAAATATGTAGAAAACGGAAGGAATAATTAAAAACATTTTAACTCAAAGTTTAGACATAAAAAGATTGACATGAAGGAGTGAAATACATGCTTGGTCATAATTGCAGGAAGTAATGGAGATTTGCTTATTTATTGCAAATGTTCAAAATAAAATTCGGAGCTTAAGTCGAAAGGACAGTAAAACGTGATGTGACAAGGCTTTGTGGTGGTGGAAAGTAACGACATGGCTATTAGTTATGAATTGGGAAAAGTGCACAAATGTGCAGAAAAGACTGAAGGATATTGCAGCAATATAGGAAATCTATTAGGCTTAATACCTAATTAAACGTAATAAATGAAATAACTAATCCATCTTAGAGTTTAGTGGAGCTTACCTATGATGATGCACCACATGCAATTGATGTGACTCCATCTTCTTTATTACAAAAGGTGGTCTTTAGAAACGTGGAGATGGTGATGTGTGACAGGTGGATGAGGTGGCAGAAGAAGAGATGATACAGACAGCAAATGGAATGGTGAGATGGAATGATGGGATGGAATGGGGATCCACAAGGATGACCCCTTTATTATGATATTTTTATGCACTTTCATGCATGGCTTAAGGAATCGAGCCTAGACTCAACTCCTTCGGCTGCAGGATCAGTAGATTCTTGCTCTAGTTGGAATTGCTTCAGGAACTCTTCCTTATCAATGGGCTTTTGGTAAAGCTTCAGTCGATGCCCATTGACTAATAATTTGAACCTGATGTCATCAATTTTGCTCAATTGTACGACACCATTATCAAATACCTCTGCTATTTCGTATGGCCCCAACCATCTGGTTTGCAATTTCCCTTGACTATCCTTGTATCTAGAATCATAAAGCAAAGCCCAATCTCCTGCTTTTAATTTCTTCTCCTTGATGTAATTATCATGCCATTTGATTCTTTGATTCTGTATTATTTCAATATGCTGCAGGGCACTCTTCTTGAGCTCATCCAGGGCATTAAGCTGCATGATTCTTTATGTCTATGCAGTTGTTAGCTCCATATTTAATTCCAAAGTTGTTCTGAGAGTTTTGTGTTCAAACTCTATTAGCATCACAACTTTCTTACCATATACCATTTCAAAAGGTGTAAAACCTGTTGTAGTCTTCCATGTAGTTCTATAAGCCCATATAGCCTCTGGTAACCTTGCAACCCAATCCTTCCTATGCAAATCCACAGTTTTTGTCAGAATGGCCTCTATATCCCTGTTAGTAATTTCTACCTGGCCATTAGCCTGTGGATGATAAGGAGTTGACTTCCTATGCCTTATGTTGTATTCATTTACTAAGGCTGTAATAAGAGTAGAAGTAAATTGTGCTCCTTGGTTTGTCACTATTTCTTAGGAACACCAAATCTAGTAAAGATTTCTTCATAAAGGAACTCTGCTACTTTATTATCTCTAGCATGCTTCATAGGTCTAGCCTCTACCCATTTTGTTACATAATCTATGCATACAAGAATGTAAGACTTACCATTTGAAGGCGAATCAATTGGGCCAACAAAGTCTAGTCCCCATTTATCAAAAGGTGTAACAATAACTTGTGGAAATAGGGGTATTTCATCTGATCTTGTTGGCCTCCCCATCCTTTGACATCTATCACACCTCTTGGTATACTTGGTTGCATCTCTATGTAATGTTGGCCAATAATATCCAGTATTTAAGATTTTCATGGTTGTGCTCCTAGCAGCAAAATGTCCACCACAAGGCTCATCATGGCTTGCATGCAGTATGTCATGGGTGTCTTCCTCTCTCACACATCTCCTCATTACTTGATCAAGTCCTGTATAAAACATACAATTTGCAATCCAAGAGAAGTTAAAGTTTTTCTCTACTAACAATCTCTTTTCCTTTGGTGAGAGGTGAGGAGGAGTTCTTCCTGCAGCCAGATAATTTTCTATATCTGCATACCATGGATGAATGACTTTGATGGCAAACAAATATTCATCAGGGAAGGAATCCTCTATGAGTGCAGAATCATCTTGCCTTTGAATTCAAGATAGAAAATCAACAACCACATTGGCTTTACTTGGTTTGTCCACAATTGTAATATCAAATTCTTGCATCAACAACAACCATCTAGCCAGTCTCCCCATAATGAAGCTCTTGTTCATGAGATACCTGATTGTTGCATGATCAATATGGACAAATATTTGATAGCCTGTGATATAATGTCTAAATTTGTTGAGGGCATAGATGATTGCTAACATTTATTTTTCTGTAACAGTGTAGTTGAGTTCAGCTCCTTGCAAGTTAACTAGGAACATAAATTCCTCTACTCAGGGATTAGGCATCACAACTGGCAGTCATAATCTACTAAAGGACATCATTTGATTGTCAACCCAGGGACGTAAGATTTGAAATGGGTCTGCAAAGTATATGCACTAACCACCTATTTCAGACATGTATTATCTACTAAAAACATTATGTTGGAATTGAAATTGCTGGAAACAAATTCTAACTTGACTAAATCTATTTAGAATGAAAACTAAATTCAGTTCTTAATAAAGGAACTACTTTGTCCCTAGTGGCTGCAGGAACAGTTGACAACTCTGTAATTATGTCAGTTGCAGGAACAGTCACACCGAAGTTCTATGAAAGGAAGTGCAGCTATTCTAATTGCAGAAATGAAAAGATAGACATATCCCTAAGTGGGTCCCCTTAGGTAGTGTCAAAGATACACAACAGATTAGACTGTAAATTCCATGAATTCTTTTATTGAATTGAAACAAACAAGTACATGGCTCACAATCTCGCAAATTTATTTCTGAAAAACTAAAGCCTATTACAGTAACAATCCTTCATCTTTTTCTCTGAAGAAGGATGGGCTATTTATTCAAATCTGAACCTAACGACTAACTAAACTTTCCCTCATAAAATGGAAGTCTTTATTACATCATGATCAACCTAATGAAGAAGTAGATATAAAAAGGAAGGACTGAGTTAAATCAGTTTGAAGATGTAAAGCACCACCATCCTAGATTTATGTGCCATCAAGACACCCCTGTTGGATTCCTGGAACACTTCCCTTGCATGGAGGATGACTTGAAGTTGTTTCCTTATTCTTTGCTGCTGAATCGGTCCTCTTTGAATCAGTCTCTCAGCAATCTAGTGGAAGCTAAATATTCTCCTTGAGACTTGGTACCTGCAAATAACTAACAGCTATACCTACGGCAAAGGATCAACTCAACGCATCTAACTCATTAAGACGATCCATCATTCCATTCATTCATTTGTTAGGTATTAGTTTGGAACAGACAATATTTCGGATATGGCTGCAGGAAAGGCATGTCATCACAAAAAGTCACAAGGCACACATCTTCTATCAAACTAATAAAACATTTAAACAATAACCATGGAAAGACTTATCATAATAAACTTGTTATATTAAGCATAAATTCTATGTATTACTCCCATAATTACTAGTAAATGTCTTCTCAGCATAATAAAAGATATAGAAATGTCTAAAAACATAGTCTAAAATATGCCAAAAATTGGGCTCATCATTGGGATCAATGGTTTTATTCACTCACGGTTTTGAGAAACATGGTTCACCTTACCACTTAGTTGCTTTGTACGAGCTTGATTCTATAAAAAAATGCATGTTTAGTGGTTGGGGTTGCCTAGTTGTTTGTTTGGCTTGGTTGTCACTTGTATTGAACAATCTTATTAAGTGCATATGTGAAGCATGCCATGGGATGTGTGGTTGCATGGTTACCCATTATGCTTAGACACACAAAGGATGCATTGGAGGAGATCAATTCTTTAAAAGTATACATAAAAAAAAATTTAAGTGTATTATAATGTTTTCATTACTAAATAATACATTGAGAGTGGATACATTTGAAGATTGGGTTTTTTCCTCTCGAGGGTCTTCATAAGGTATATCTTGTGTTATGTTGTGGTATATCTTTGATCTTTACATTATGACCTTATTATATAATATTATATGTATGGTTTTCTCTCATGAGCTTATGTAGGAAATGGTTTGATCAACCTACTATTTTTCTTAACAAGTGGTATCAAAGGTATGGTTGTGATGAGGAAAGTAGAGATCCATTTTTTTTTAACCCTTTCTTGAACATATTTTATTCACTAATAAATCTAGTGTAGCTAAGACACAAACTTAACTTAATGGGTCAAGATATCCCTTATCAAGTGACTCACCAATTATGTGGGTTGCATTTATCATGTTAAACTAGGGATTTATCTTCTTAAATGATGTTGGTACTCTATGTACGACTTAAAGGTTTTTGAGAGTTTCCTAAGTGGTTGAGTATAAAAATTGAACTTTATTATTTAAAAAGGAATTCATATAAAAGGCTTCATAAATTATACAATAGCTACCCTACAACTATTTCTATGGGTTAATACTAATGTTGCAGATTCTATTGATAATATTAATCAATAATTGTTACGGTTAATAGTTACAAATAACTAACAATGAAATAATGATCTAAACTTGAAGATACCAAAATAAATAACTACTAATTCGAATAATAGAGTCACAACGTTACCTCAAATGGGCCCTCCCTTGGGTTGTTGCACTCTTCTACTTCACAAAAATATTAATCAATCATTTTTATCCTTCATTCACTCACATTCAAATCAACATCAACTAATAAAGAACCACTTTTGATTATTACTCATAAATGAGACAAATGCTAGAAAAATCACCATTTCTTTTTCTAGATCCTTTAATATATATAGACATAGTTTCAAATAGCTAATCCCAGTTGTCCTAATTAGACTCTTAACAACCTAAATTATAACTGTATACTCATTCAAAAAATGAGAAGATGATTATTATTTTTTTGTATTAAATATAGAGTGTACAACAAGATACAAGTCCATTAAGAGCAGTACTACTGCTTGCTAAGACAAGGTTTAGCAGAGACCATAAAAATACATATATATAATACCATATTTGAGAGTCAATTATAGAACCATAGGAAATATAGAATCCTGCTAGTAGTAACAAACTTGCAGTCTATTTCTCATTAGCCCTATTAGTCCTCCAAAGCATGTCCCAAAAATCTACCAAAAAAGAACATGCTTCACCTATCCACATTGATATCTACAATATCAAGCCCATATCATCAAGCAAAAAGGAACTCTCTGTCCAAAAAACCACATAGTCTCCCGCTCCTTATCAGGTGGTCGAGCCTTCACTATCTGTTGGGTGCTTCAATCCGAGTAATGTCTTTGCTGCCTCAATCTCTTCTTTGGTGAAATCCTCAGGCCTAAGAAGGGGTGGAAGGTCCCCCTTTTGTGCTTCCTTGGCCACTTTCTCATTGAAGTCCTTTTGAAATATTTATGGTTCCTGTAAGAATACCTCAGGGCTTAGTTGTCTAGTCTGGGCCAAGTATGCCCCAACTTCACTTCTTGTAGTCTGATTTGCAAAATGCCATCTTCTAATAACTTGAGGAACTTGAATTTAGAGACTTTCACTGTCATGGTTACCTACATAGAAATGTTATGTAATGTGAGTCTTTTTGAAGACTCAGTAAGTTCCCTCAGCTTCCCATTAAATCTTTCCTCATTTCAAACTTTCCAAATGTGCCACAAAATTTCAATAGATACACAAGACCAAAACAAAGATTGTTCTCTGCCAAATTTATTATTTTTGAATAAAAGAACTCTATCCAGTCTTATTTTACCATTGGTGCTCCATACATCTAGTTTATTATAGAAAAAAAAAAAAAAATCCAGCTTCTTTTGCAAATAAACAATAAAAAATAATATGATATATTATTTCTGGAACCCTACACATTCTACAGATTTCAATGTCAGAAGAACATGTTTTGAAGGGAAACCTATGAAAGACCAACAACCATCTAAAGCAAGCCTTCTTTGGCTATATTGTATTAACCCAGTTATTTGAAATAATTTTAGTCCATTCATTGTTGTTTAGATTAGTATTCCACTTATTGTTCAAGTAATCAAAGGTTTCTTGTTGTTTAGTGAGAGTGTTGTATATGTTTTTTGCATTAAGTTTGTTGATGTTAGTCCCACTTGACCACTGGAACTCCTTATATTGCTCTACATTAGATCTGCTACTTACTGGCCAGTTTATTCCACTACAAGCCTCCCTTATATGATTATTTTATTTTGAAAACATAAATAGAAAAAATTAGGAAATATAATCCTAATACAATTCTCCAACTGTGAAATTACTGGAATGTATAAACAAATGGTGTAATGTCTATAATAAAATAATTATTGTAGTGCCCATTGTTATTTGCTAATGTGGAGTTCCTTCTCATTCTTTATGACAAACTTTATTGTTGATGGTTAAAATTATATCTCCATGTTTCAACTTTGATGGTTACAGGCATCCTACTCAATTGGTTGCAGGTATCCTATTTACTTGGTTGTAAGAACTCAATCCTTCGATTATGTATGGTTGGTCTTGTAACTATGGGTTTGCAACAATCCTTTCCAACTATGTGTTACTACTACCCCTATTGCATGAGGGGTTAGTTTCCCCAAGACACTTATATGATAAAATTACTAAACTTATCATAATATGTTATTATATTTTATAAATGACCATCCAAACATGCAAATATTTATCAAGTTTAGTGCTTTATAATTTAAACATTAGTCAAAAAGTTTAAGAATTTCAAAGGAAATGTTTCATGGAATAGGAAATAAACACAATTTAACAAGAATATTTACTAGACTCATCAAGGTCTCTAAACTTTCTTCACTAAAAATATTTGTATTAAGGAATTGCATTACATCACTTAATTCAGGTTTCATAAACAAATGATAGTAGACATTTGTACACACACACATATGTGCATATATGCATATATATATACACACATATACATATATAATATATGTGTATATGTGTATGTGTATGTGTATATGTATATGTATATGTATATGTATATGTGTATATATACACACACATATACATATATGTATAAACATGTGTGTATACATACATATATATATACATATATATGTACACACGCAAATAGAGAGGGAGATCATCGTCTCATTGATGAGGAATAAATATTGAGAACAATTAGATCTATCCATCATTTTATGTATAAATATATATACAAGATCCATTTATTAAACACTTTCCTTCATAAACAATTCCCCAATCAAGATGCTCTTAAGTCATTCAAACCCAAATTATATTATGCATATAAAGAAACTTACGAATCTAGATATACACATTATTATTAAGCATATAACAAGTTATTAGTGAAATAATAAAATATAGTATTATTATACTTGAGAAATTATTTATTGACTATTTTGAGGTCTAAGGAAATATAGCAACCAACTTAATAGTTATAAACATATTTCTATAAGAATAAAAATTAGCAAATGATTTTGTTCTATCTTTTTATTTTTACAAAGTAAATACTACTATTATTTAGCTTATAATGGGATTCTAACAATTTCATTTGTGGTTTCAGTTATTAATCAACAAAATAAATATATATATTAGTGGCTTACTTATCGTTTTAGAAGATATCTTTGATTAGTAGGTTACATAATAGCTAATATTTTACAACAATAATGGATCATAGAACTATTTAAAAGATGCCTTGTACATTTAATTTAAATCCACTTAAGGGTTACAATATTTCCCTTAAGTTTAGTCAAAAGCAAAGAATGTGTTTTATGATGACTAAATAACAAAGCTTCTATACATATTTACACTCAACAGTATATTATATTGTATGGTTTGATTTATTTTGACTCTCATGCGGTCTTTACTCACAAAAGTGGGAACTCTCTAATAGGTGAACTAGTTCAACCCAAACATATATATGACCAACAATTATTGTAATTTTCATAAATATGGGTGAGTAAAATTGACCCAAAACCTCTATTTACACAAGATACTATTTGGATATTTATATGATAGGATTCACACCCTCAATAGTATGATATTAAAATAAGCCTAAATTTAAACAGTTAGCTCTATTTTCTTTATACAACCATGTAATAATTTTGCTTGTATCCATTTACTAATATTTAGTCATTATTAATAGTTTGTTAGCACACTAGAACACTCTGTGGAAAATCCTCTCTTGCATATCCTTTTGATCAGTAACTATTGTATATATATATATATATATGTTCAGTGGAGTATACTTGTATATGCTTTAATGTCTATATGATATAACTAATATCTTTTTGATATAGGGTTGATGTACATATTCTGGTTTCACTCAACAGGGGCTAACTTTGATATCATGTAAAGGGGTAGACTTGGGGTTTTTGGATACTGATTGATTTTTTTGAAACTTTGTAATGGGGGGTACTAAAATATTTCTATGTGGGGATACTTTGATCTAATTTTGGGATGAACAATCTGACTATATGATCTATATTTTCTACTCTTTCTATACTTAATACAAAAATAGTTTGTTAGCACATCTACAATCAGTTACAAATAAAAAATGTTTGCATGCTTATGAGTATATGTGTATACATTGTAAACACATATGTACATATGCATACAGAACATTATCTCTAAATAATGCAAGTATTCTCCTTTGATCTATTTCCTTCTTGTTCTTTCTCTCACCCCTCTTCTTCTTTCCTACAAAAATCCCCAATCAATCAAAACAAAAAGTGTACTTCTCTTTCTCCCAGATTGTATTATGAATATAGTTTTACCCCTCTCTCTCCACCTTCTTCTCCTTCTATGCTACCTCATTTCATACAAAACTCCCTCATTCATCCACTAATTTGGAGTTTTTTCCTACTCAAAAAATAAATTTTATCTTTACATTTATACTAGATGAGTAATCAATGGAGTGGTGACAAGCTTAAAAGAGTTCATTAAATTCTAGGTACTTATTTTTAAAATTATCATGTTTCTAGACATGTGGATATTATAATTTTTAAAATTATTTTTCAATTTAAAATATAACTCAAACAATTAAAGATAATTTTAATTTAACATAAAAATAAATTTTCAACTAGAGAACAAATGTCTCTCCTATTGTCAGGGTAGTAGTCATGGAATAAATTGAACATGAAATTGATGCTAAGGAAAACATGATTAGATCCAAAACATACTAACTCAACTACCAAACAAGAAACCAAATAAAAGATGGTTTTTGACATTTAAAACACTAATGTTGACATAAACATCTTTAAACATTCAAACATTGACAACCAGATTCTATGACATAATGGAAAATCTAAAAGGGTATGAAATCCTATGGTGTGTGTGTGTGTGTGACCTCTCTTGGCAAGCATGAGATGTTATATTTACCATCTCTATATCCAACCCTCTCTATGATGATGTTTTCCCTCCTCACTAGCAGGGGGAGCTAAATGATCTTGCATCCACCTCATTATCCACAAGATGTTTAGTCCATCACAATGATAATCAAATTCATATCAAATTTTACCATAATCCAAATTGATAATTATTTTACCAAAATTAATGACAATAAAATAATATCAATTTCTTTCATCGTCTAAAAATAGTATTTATATTTCACATACAATTGAATATATATTAAAATAATCTTATCATAGAAACCATATCTTATTCCAAGAATCTATAAGAAAAACTATGATTTTAATTGCATAATCTTAATATCCAAAATAATTAATGTAAATATAACATAATTTAGTTTTTCAAAAATGAGGTGTGGCATAGAGAGGCTTACATCAATGTTGGTTGTATGAGATACATATGTTATATTTGATCTATGTGATTGAATGGTTGGTTGTTGCTAAGATTTTTTGATTGGGGTTGTGAAGGAGATCGTACTTGACATGACTTAGCACTTTCAAATGTGGGTAGAAGGACATTATATGATATGGTTTATAATTTTTCTCTATTTTTTCTATGCCTTCTTCATACAGGTTCATGGTCACATGGTTTGGTGTGGTGGACATGGGAGAGTTTTGGTGACTTGTTGTGAGAGAGTATATAATAATTTTTTGTTGCATGTGTGGATCATTGTGATAATTATTTATTACTACCTGGTTTGATTATTAGCCACACCTTGGTATGAGTGTTGATTGGTGAATTTGGTATGCCTTGATATATTTTTAGATTTGATATTACTCATACAATAGGGGTTCATGGATGTGTATTTCTTTCATTGATAGGTTTTATACATGGACCTTATGATTACATTTTATGGGTAGGAAATGTTGTTGGCATGAGTTTTATTAATGGTTTTGGATACCTTAGAGGTATGTATTATTAGATAAATTAGCATTTTTTGTGCTTCTTATTTCTATTCATGTGAGTTTTCTTCATTTGGCAGCAACTTTGAGCCTTTGTAATTAGTTATATTTGATTCTTCTGCTCTTTAGATTGGTGCATCTTCACCTTAGCTTGTTCCTTTTCTTCCATATGTGGCATGTTGGAGGATGAGAGGAGTTCTTGCTTGAGATGACATGACACATCAAACATTACTACAAGTATCTTGATGGAGCACGAAACCATGCTAGAGATTCATGTGGTTTTATGGATAACTATGATGATATATTTTATCGACCTTTATAAAATGTATACAAGTAGGAGAATGTTAAGAAAAGTGTTTCGTATAACTTATACAAGAAAATAATTATTTGGGTCCACTTGTAAATTTATGTGTGATATTGGTTAGATATTTTATGTGTGAGTTACACATGGGAAAATATTTAATATTGGGAAAACTTAGTACCAAAAAGTTAAAATTTGGGGTCAATAGTTTTTTATATTCATTTTTTTTATTTTACCACTTGGATGTTTTGTGTGAATCTGATTCTATAAAAACAATCCCATGTTCAGTAGTTGGGCTTGGCTAGATGATCCAAATGGATTTTTGTACCTCAAATTTTTAAGTTCTCAGAACTTGATGGAATTGAATCCATTGTGTAGAGCACATTGAAATCTATCCAATGTAATTTGAACGGGCTCAAACGAAGTCCGTATGTAAAAGTTATAGCTTGTTGAAGTTTCAATGAAATAGGGGAATCTAGGGGGGATATTCTTAGCCAAAAAATTGAACATTCCAAATGCTGAAAAAATGGCACCATGTTGAAGGGCTCGTCAAGACGATTCTGACGCCACTTGAATTGCGTAAATTGGAGTCCATATGTGCAAGTTATGGTCAGTCAAATTTTCCAAAAAAATATGTTGACTGGACCGTACTTATGCTGACATCAACATGATGACATGGCAGTCTCTAGTGATGACACATGGCAAGATCATAATCTGACACGTGGTATATGATGATATCATCATAATGACATGGCAATATAGATGGTGACATGGTAGAGACAGCTGGAAATGACGTGGCAGTACAACTTGATGTAGTAGTTGCTGACATGGCAAGCTTAGATGTTGCCACATGGTAGATGACATGGCAGTTGGCTTGGCATAGCTTGTTGACATGGTCCAATGGTTGATTGACACATGTCACTACTAGTTTGCATACACCACTAATGTGGACCAATTAGGTGATGCCATGTGTCATGATGTTATCAAATAGAATGGTGCCATGTGAACCAATAGTTGGGTGCCACGTGGTATCCCTATGATTGATTTGAAGTGGAATTTTTTTTTTGTTAAAAATAGTTGGGGAGATTCGAATACCCAACCTCCCCCATACTATTATCATCTCCCATTGATAGGCCACACATTTTTCTCAGGACACCATATGTGTGCTTTTCTATTTGAAGTGGAACAAAGCCGATTTTAAGCAAAGAGGAGGCCGATGCTTTGAACCGTCGACCTTCAAAATCGCAACCACCGCCCATTTTCCACTACACCACGCATAGTTTCTTCAATATAGCATGAGGATGAACAATTTTTTTCCTATGTTAATCCAAGAGGGGAAAAAAAGAGGGGCCTATATATTGTAAAATTCTTCACCATTAGAGTAGAGACTGAAGGATGTTCTTGTAATGTGCAATATTTTATTTGAAATATTTTCTCAAGATAGCTAGGGGTTTTTAAAGGCTTTTGAAGCCTAATCCTTGTAATCAAGAGGGGGAAATGCTTGAAGACTTCTTGCTTGTTGAGAAGACCGTGTAAAGGGTTTTTATGCAAAATTTTGAGATAGAGACATTTATTGTAGAATGTGACATGATTCTCGAGGCGATGGTTTGATCTTGGCTGAGTAGGGGCATCTTGGAGGCCAAAGCCAAAGTATGTCGACTTTATAGTCAAAATTCATGATTTTTTGTGAGGAATTCTCGCTACTTGCTTGCGTGCTTGAGCTACCTGATTGTCTACTTAAGCTACTTGATTGTGTGATTGAGTTGGCTACTTTCTTGCTTGAGCTACTTGTTTGTCTGCTTGAGCTATTTGCATGTGTTCTTGAGCTACTTTCCTATGTGCTTGAGTTGGTTGTTTGCTTTCTTGAGCTACTTGTTTGTCTACTTGAGCTACTTATTTGCCTGGTTGAGCTACTTGCCTGTTTGGTTGAGCTACTTGGTTGTTTGGTGTAATTTTTGATTCATGTGGAGCTCATCATTGTGTTTACTTTATGCTTAAAAATTATGAAAAATGTTAATGTTATCTTTCAAAATGCTTGGGGTTGGAGGTACTAGCAAATTAACTTATCTAAAATTGAATCATTATTAGTATCCAAATGCAATAATAAAGAGTTGTGACTATTGAAGTGAAAATAGTGTGGCTCCCTCAAATTTGTGATACAAAAGGAGAGCATTTCAATGGAAGAATCTAATTAAGAATAGAACCTTAGTTAACCTTGCAAAATACTTAAATTAGGCCCTCAAGAATAGGGAGGAGGTGTTAAAAAACATGACTCCTCTTGTGAAAAGATGTTTGGAATTGTGATTGCTTGAGGACAAGCAATTTTGGGCAGGATGGACTGTCATGACCCCGAAATTGTATCACTAAGATATAAAATATCAGAATGAGTAAATAAGATAAATAACATTAGTAATTTAAGATAATAATTATAATATTGCAAATATCAAATATAATTTAATATTATATATTATTATCATAATATATAAATACTAAAATAAATAACAAATCAAATATTAAAAAAATATAAGAAACTAATGTAAAAAAAAAATATTATTTATATAATCTAAAATATCATTATAATAATAATCACCAATATTATAATTGTAAATGTTATTAACGATATAAAATATTATAATACCATTAATTCTTATCATAACTAAATGTTATTATATAAAACGTTATACCATCATAATTATGTTACTGGAATAATAATGAATCAAACCAAATAAGGTAGTGATTCGTATATCGATAATGCTAAAGGCAATGATTATAGATGAAACACTCCATCCCAAGGTTCTAGTCAAACTCCTCAAAGGAAACAGTCGCGTCCTTAGAGAGGGGCAACGAATGGTATTTAAAGGGAGGAAACATCAAAACAAAAGGCATCATGGTTGGGGAAGAAGAAGAAAAGATTTACAGACCAATCAACAGTTAGTGTGGTAAGCACTTTACAGATTTTAACAATAGGTAAGTATTTTATGAATTTAAATAATAAGGTATTTATAAATAAGAAGTATTTTATGGAATTAAATAGTAAGTAATTTATAAATTTCAATAATAGGTAAGTATTTCATGAATTCAAGTAATTAGATTGATAAATATATTAAGGATGTAAATAAGGACATTTAGCAAACATGTATGAATTAAAATAATAATAATTTTGATGCATTATGAAATTAGATTTAACTAATAATGACTTACACATGTGGATATTAATCCTATTGATATTGTTATTTTTATTGATGTCATTTGAAATAATAAAATTATACTTGCTACTATTGATCCCTATAATATTGTTGATATGTTTATTAAGAATGGGCATTTAATTACGTTATTGTGCTTATACCTCCACCATGATGGGAAAGAGGGATTACAAGGGGGAATGCAGCGATGGAGTCTCCCTAGATACACCACTCGGGGGGGACATGATGAGCCCACATGGGCCAAAGGGGTTCTACCTTTGGGATCAAAGGGTACTGCCTTTGGGTCTAGGCTGTTATCTGGATGCGGTAAAGGTGTCTCTACTAGATATGCCACTTAGGGGGTGGGGAGGACAAGATGAGCCCACATGGACCAGAGGGGTTTTTCCTTTGTGATCAAAGGGTGTTGCCTTTGTGTCCAGAATGATCACCGAAATAACCATTGTAATCTCACCTCCCTACCATGTGTAACAAGGGGGAAGGATCAATAATGGAAAAGGGAACAAGGATGATGGAAAGTGGGTTAAGATTCTCACCAGGTCATATGAATGGCATGTGCCACATGAGGAGGGGAGAGACTGAGACATCCTATCAACATCCTCGTTTCATGTGCCCCATAATTGAGCAAACTCGAAGTAGGATTAGTTAGTTCATTATGAAGTTACTAACGTTAATGATATTATTTAGAATAAAGTTACTCATGTTTAACTCTAATATTCAATGTGGAGTACTAATATTCTAATTGTTAGGCTATTTTATTGATGGATATCTACTTATTTGTAGGGACTAAACCAATTCAAAGTATCCTCTAGGGCCCATTTCTTGGGGAGTTGATAATTTAGGATAGATTTAGGCTAACTCCTAGTAGGGACATTACAAGTGGTATCAAAGCCTATTCCTACCAACCTATGTACAAACCAACTTCAATTGGATTTAATTATTCAACCTTCTTAAGTAAGCCAATAATGCATGTGTGTACTTTATGACCTACATGCATTAATGCAACTAAGTGTATACCTTGCATATACTTTGTGACTTCAAGTGTATATTGTGTGCTTATATGTATATTGGGTGACCTTGGGATGGTGGATGGACCCGCAGTGTAGTATGAGATGCATCGAATCCCCTTCCCAATAGCCAAATTGTATACTTAGCCTTGTGGGGTTAAGGATGGACCCACGGTGTAGTATGGCATGCCTAGAATCCTCTTCCCATTTTTCTAATGGTGTAGAAGTCTAGAGGAAAGGATAGGACCCATAGTGTAGTGCATAATGCACCGATATTCTTTCTATTTGGGATGCATTATGGACATGTGTGTGTTTGCCATTGTGATGTGCTAGTTAGCCATTGTGTATGTGATGAATGTTAGAGCTAAGCACTATGGATTTTTGATGTATGGTGGAACTCAACATTGTGTTTTTTATTACTTTATGCTTAACAACTATGAAAATGCTAAAATTTTGTCTATCAAGTTGCTTAAGTTGGTTGGTTATTTGATTGAGCTATTTGGTTGCGTGCTTGAGCTACATTCTTGCATGATTGAGTTACTTGGTTGTGTGCTTGAGCTACTTGGTTGTGTGCTTGAGCTACTTGCTTGCATACTTGAGCCACTTGGTTGCATGCTTGAGCTGTCTGCTTGTCTACTTGAGCTACTCGCCTGTGTGCTTGAGCTGGTTGCTTGCTTGCTTGAGCTACTTCTTTGTATGCTTGAGCTACTTGTATCGTAGAAAAATGTATCTCTTGCTTGATATGGGAATAATTAATGATAAATTGGACTTAATATCGCCTTTATTTAGTGTTGTGAGGTGTTCTACACATCCACACTAGGTCTTGGGCCCATTTTAATCTAAAATTACTTAACTTTCCCCTAATTCAATGTTGGAAAATGTATTTAATTGTTGGAAATATGCCTCAATCTTGTTGGCTTGTACTGGTTTAGTCCGAGGGACTTCATGTGTTCAACCTTTTCCTTGTCGCCGAGACTCTGTCTGGTCGACGGGACTCCTGGTGGTGTTCCGGTGATGGCCTGATGGGTTTGGCTTGGCGGCATTTCTTATTGGTTGGCGATTGCTATCGGCGAGTGTCTTTGTGTTGTTCCACCGATAGGCCGATGCGGTGAGGCGATCTCATATCGGCGGGTGACATTTCATGTCCCACCAATATGTCAATATGCATTGAGCGATTGAAGTTGGACCAAGCAGCGAAGAACCTGATTGATGGTTGTGGAGGCTTTGATCCAACGGTGTCTGTCGCATTCCACACCATCCTGATGCAAGTACTGCTGAGAAATTTTTGGCCGAGCAAAATTGCTTGTGTGTTTGACGCGTGGCGGTGAGTTAAGTGGTGTGCGCAGCGGAAGGATGGTGGGTTCCGAGCATTTATGCTATGTTGGTGAGCCATGGACACTTGTCAGCATCTCGGGAGTTCCTTGGGGAATATAGTGGATGTCGCTTGAGATTCCCCGAAGGAGCTCTAGCGGCTTACACTTGGCTTGGTGGGACCCGAGTGTGTTCTAAGAGGAGCGAAAGGATGATGGGCGTATGGTAGTAGTGGAAGCTGGTTTCGAGCAGGCTCAAGGGAATATTGGAGATTCCCTCCTCGATGCCCCAGAAGTCCACGAGTAGTGGACGCGTGTCTCGATGGGCCTAGCTACAGTGGTGGTTGTGTTTGCAAAGGTTGATGCCCCCTGACCATAGAATGTTTGGCTCGCGATTGCGCGGGGTTAGCTGGTTGTTGGCGGTTGTTTGGCTAACCGCCATATTGTGAGGGCTTTGCCCTTGGCTAGTGGTAGAGTTGTTGACCACCTAGCCTCAGAAGTTTCATTGATGGTTAGCAATGGAGCTCGGGCTGACTGATTTGCAAGCGGTGGACGAATGGTAGTGCGACATATGGTGAAATCTCATTGGTTGATTTTGCATCGTTGTTGCAAATCAACGGCTAGTGATCAAAAGCTTGTGTGTGTGTCTCGAGGGTTTGATCTAAGTACGAATTGATTGCAAGGTAGCTCAATGTCAGCTGCTAGGGCGGTGCATGCAACCCGAGATGGTGAAGCTTATCAGTGGATTATTATGAGACCCTGATGGCCGTTTGGTGGGTATGCAATTTTGATCAAAAGCTGAGAGGTCGGCCTGAGGCTGATGGAATGCTGATTGATGTTGAGCCAGAAGGCGAGGCCAGGTGTTGATCGATAGTAAGCCAAAGCTTAAGCTGAAAGTAGAGCAAGCCGATAGAGATCGGATCAAAAGATCGAATGATCAAAGGATCGGCAGATCCATGATCGGTGAGCTTGGTCAAAGATCAAAGAGTGTGTGTTCGAGCGATATGTGTAGAGCACTGTAACCGCGAACACTGAGACACTCAAAACCTGGGCAGATGTGAACTTGAGGTGGCCGCTAGGCTGTACCAACTGAAAGGTTGGTTGTGCAAATGGGATAAAGAGCTGAAGGGAACCTTCATTATATGTCTTGTGAAGACATTGTAACAGTGCAAGGTTGCAGATCTATGTTTTTGCCTATTTTTCTCCAAATGAACAAGATGTAACTCTTGTAATGGCTATGAGCCTAATATTGTATTGTAACTGTTTAGTTGTTGAATAATACAATGGCTCTATCTTTTGGAGTGTGGGGTTTTTTACCCGAAAGGGTTTTCCCCACGTAAATTTGTTTGTTCATTTGTTTGTTTGTTCATGGTGTTGAATCTGGTTTAAGTTTGCATGTGATTTTCTCAGAAGGATCAATGGGGGAGAACTATTGTGCCTATTTCCGCTTTATGGCATAGTTGTTAGTGCTTCTGGAGTGATTTAGAAATGAAAGTCACTGATGCACTACTGGTTTTAGATTTTAAATTTGAAACATTTTCGTATGGTAACCCCAACAAGTGGTATTAGAGCTGGTTAAAGGTGGTCAAGGCTTTGTTCATGATACCAACAAGTGGTATCAGAGCCTTCTCCTGGTTACCGGAGTTCTGGGTATTTCTCCTGTGAGGATTTTTGAGCCTGGCAAGCTTGAGGAAATCTGGAGGAATCGACTGATGCTTGATCTTTCCGATGAGTAAGAGTTCCTGCTCTTTTGATTCAACACGCAACATGAAAGACATGGGAGGTTTTGTAGTTGATCATATAGTGGCGATGTGGTCTAAGGCTCTTGTTTTCCAAAAAATGATCTTGATGCAAGGGGTGTGAGTTTATGCTTATGGTTGTGTTGCAGTAGAGTGTGGTTCATATTGGGTGTCTGTGTGAGAGGATCCCTGGCAGTATGGAGTTGCTTGGGTTGTTTCTCAACCATGGAGTATTGTGCTTGTGTTGGGTGTTCTGACTTAGCACTGAAGATGGTTTCTCTATTGCCTTGATTGCATGAAGGCTATGAAGTTGATTTGGGTAGTCTAAAATTTTTGTATAGCTTGGATCTCTCACATGCGTGTGCATGGTTGTGGTTTTTGGAATTGGTCTAGAGTAGGCTTGGAGTTCTTGTTTACTTGTACCTTGTACTCACATGTTTCAAATTCATGTCTTTGGTTCTTAAGGGTTTTCTGCAGATTTTCCTAAAAAGTCTATGATGCATATTCATGTGTGTTCACTGTTCTGGTTAACCATGATGGTTGTGTGTAGACTCCCGAGTCATCCAAATGTGTAGTGGATATGAATGTGCATGTGTGTTTTGGAAACACGGTGGTTTTGCAAGTTTTGCACGATCAAGTAAAACTTTTGGTTTGTGGAGCTGTTGTTAAACTATTTTCTAGACCCTAGCTTTTGGGGTGTGACTGGATGAGATAGTTGCAGTTCGACATGTTTGAGGAGGTGCGATGTCTTCTCTACATGGGAGTGTTGGTATGTGTTTATCATTCAGCATTCTTGTGGTGTTTTCTTGCTGGTTTCCTAGACTATGGTGCTTAGGTGTTGGACGTGATTGGTGAATCAGATTTGAGCTTGATCTGGTGTTTGAGTCATGTTGTCTACATGGGTTTTCTCTTTGAGATCTCAGTTGTGCAGTTTCCAGTGTGATGATAGATTTGCAAGGTTTTTCACTAGTTGCATCTACGATTTGTGAAATATTGTGGGCTATCTTTACCTACATGTTTTTTGTGAGTCAACTTGGAAGTGGACTGTCAATATCCACGAGGTTGCTTCAATGGTGGTGCAAATCTGTTAGTTGGCCTTGTATGTGGCCACTTATGCATTGGTGTAGCTATTTTGAGATGTAAGGAGGAATGGTGTTTGGGTACCTGGATAGTCAGTTATGGGGACCTGTAGCATGTGTATCATGATGTCATGGAAATCTTGATACACTAGTAAGTGTAAGCTTCTGACAGTGACAATGTGGTATGCGTGGTTCGGAGACCTTGGTACTGCTCGGCGTTGTTGTCAAATGGACATGTTGTTTGTACCTGGAGGTTTTCGGATCAACAGATGGTTGGTCATGGTGCTTCGAAATCTCGGTGCCATGTTCAGTGGGAGCTTTAGCAGTGACTGTGTATTCAGCACTTGGTGGTGAATGATCTTCTTTGGTGTTGCAGATGTTTCTGGTAGAGCTCTTAGACCCTGTTGCTGCAAAAGAGCTCTTTTGCATTTGCATGGGCACTATTTGCGGATGTGCAACATCCTGGAGCCATGGAGGACTCTTTTGAGTGTTTGGTTGAGATGTTGGTGGTTCTTGATAGGTGATGTTGGTTTAGAGTTTGTTTGCTTTATGTCATGGTATACTCTTGTTTGCGCATTAGAGTTTTGGCATGTTCACCTGGAGCATGGGATCTCCTAAGGGGATGGTAAGATCATGATGTCATGATAAGTTCTTGATTCCTAGGTTTGGAGCTTTGATAGTGGTCTGGTGTTTCTCTGTGTTTTGAGTGCATTGGTCATGTGCTTGAGAGCTTCATGTTCATTGCAGTAATGCAGATTGGAGTTTAGCATGAGATGATCGATTGTTGGTGCTCATGGATACATGGAGAAATAGGTGAGGTTGTTGTTACTGTTTATAATTGCAAGTCCAAGTAGCCTGCACCTTGGTTGAATGCGAGTTCAACAGAGACTGATAAGGAGATTGTTCTTGGATAAGTTATGGCGGCTATTATATCCTGGAGGAGCATCTTTTTCTCTTTGGTCTTCTCGGCAGTGAAGTTCTTTTGAGAGGTATTTGCCCATTATATCTTTCAGATGTGTTTTTTATGCTTGCTTTCATGATATGGATCTTGATTTTCTGTTTAAGTTTCTGGAGGATCCATAGTGAAAGGTGGATAGCATAGTTTATCTCCTGGTGCTTTTGAGAATTGGTAGGAGATAAGAATATGGGCTAGTTTGATCTTCTTTGAGAGGCTTCCCTTTGGGATGTGAAGGAGGTCATACTAGACACAGTTAGCATTTAGAAGTGTGTGTAGAAGGGCATGTTTGGTTTGCAGGTTTGCATATCATTGTGGATGTTCCTTGGTACTGCATGGTTATGCTCTTCTATGTGTCGTGATTGGTGGACTTGGTATGCCTGTATCACTTGTGATGGTGCCTTGTTTCCCAGGATGCTAATGAAGAGACGCGTTGAATGCACTCATTCCAATTCTTTGCATTCATCTAGACATTGCCCATGCAGTGGGAGCTCCTGGATGTGTTTGGTCTTCTTGACTGGTTGGCACATGGTGCTTGTAATCTGCAGTTCATGGGTGGATATGTGGTGGCATGAGTTTATTGATGTGCATACCTTGGAGGTATGGGTGATTGGATGGATTAGCATGAGCTGTGTGTGCTATTTTCAGTCACGTGGATTTTTTATCAATTGGATGGGGGTAATCAGTTTTCTGGTTGTTGTTCTAGCTGGTGGTTTATCTTGTTCTGGAGAATGAATTCACGTTTGTGTTCACGATCGGGGAACTTTGAAGTTGTTGCATTGTTGCTTCTATATGGCTGGTGAGCAGTGGAGTGGTGGCAATCTGATCCCTTTGCCATCTGAAGGATCCGATGCTTGTGTTCTAGAGACTAGTGTAATTTCGCCTTGGCTAGTTCCTTTTTCCTATGAAGGATGGTTGGAACTGTTGCTTGTGTTGGTGGACATCTCGGATGTCGTTGCAGGTGTCTTGTTTGGAGCATGGAAGCATGGTGGAGAGATTCTTTATGTTTGGGTTCTGGAGGAAGCCAGCAAGTCTTCATCAAGTGGGAGATTGTTGGAAATATGCCTCAATCTCGTTGGCTTGTACCGCTTTGGTCCAGGGGACTTCATGTGTTCAACCTTTTCCTTGTCACCGAGACTCTGTCCGGTCGGCAGGACTCCTGGTGGTGTTCCGGCGACGGCCCAATGGGTCTGGCTTGGCGGCATTTCTTATCGGCTGGAAATCGCTATCGACGGGTGTCTGTGTTGTTCCACCGATGGGCTGATGCGGCGAGGCGATCTCATATCAGTGGGTGACATTTCATGTCCCACCGATATGTTGATATGTGTTGAGCGATTGAAGTTGGACCAAGCGGAGATGAACCTGGTCGATGGGTGTGGAGGCTTTGATCCGACGATGTCCATCGCGTTCTGCGCCATCTTGATGCAAGTACTATTGAGAAATTTTTGGCCAAGTGGAATTGCTTGTGTGTTCGACACGTGGCGGTGAGTTAAGCGGTGTGCACAGTGGAAGGATGGTGGGACCTGAGAATTGATGCTATGTTGGTGGGGTCATGGACACTTGTCAGTGTCTCAGGAGTTCCTTGGGGAATATAGCGGATGCCTCTTGAGGTTCCCTGAAGGAGCTCTAGCGACTTACACTTGGCTTGGTGGGACCCAAGTGTGTTCTAAGCAGAGCGAAAGGATGATGGATGCATGGCAGCAGCAGAAGATGGCTTCGAGCAGGCTCAAGGGAATATTGGAGATTCCCTCCTCGATGCCTCGGAAGTCCACAAGCGATGGGCGCGTGTCTCAGTGGGCCCAACTATAGTGGTGGTTGTGTTTGCAAAGGCGAATGCCTCCTGACCATAGAATATTTGGCTAGCGATTGCACGGGGTTAGCTGGTTGTTGGCAGTTGTTTGTCTAACCACCATACCATGAGGGATTTTCCCTTGGCTAGCGGTAGAGTTGTTGACCGCCTGGCCTTAGAGGTTTGACTGATGGTTAGCAATGGAGCTCAGGTTGACTGATTTGCAAGCGGCGGATGAATGGCAGTGTGACACGTGGTGAAATCTCATTGGTTGATTTTGCACGTTGTTGCAAATCAACGGCTAGTGACTGAAAGCTTATGCACACATCTCGAGGGTTTGATCTGAGTGTGAATTGATTGTAGGGTGGCTTGATGTCAGTTGCTAGGGTGGTGCACGCAACTCGAGATGGTGAAGCTTATCGATGGGGTATCATGAGACCCTAATGGTCGTTTGGTGGGTATGTGATTTTGATCAAAAGCTGAGAGGTCGGCCTAAGGCCGATGGAATGTCGATTCATGTTGAGTCAGAAGGAGAGGTCGTGGATAGTAAGCCAAAGCTAAGAAGCTGAAGCTGAAAGTAGAGCAAGCTGATAGAGATCAGATCGAATGATCGAATGATCGACGAATCGGCAGATCCACGATCGGTGAGCTTGGTCAAAGATCGAAGAGTGTGTGTTCGAGCGATACATGTAGAGCACTGTAACCGCGAACAATGAGACACACAGAATCTGGGCAGATGTGAACCTGAGGTGTCCGCTAGGTTGTGCCGGCTGAAAGGTTGGCTGTGCAAATGGGTTGAAGAGTTGAACGAAACCTTCACTGTATGTCTTGTGAAGACATTGTAATAGTGCAAGGTTGTAGATCTATGTCGTTGCCTATTTTTCTCTAGATGAACAAGATGTAACTCCTATAATGGCTATGAGCCTGATATTGTATTGTAACTGTTTAGTTGTTGAATAATACAATGGCTTTATCTTTTGGAGTATGGCATAGTTGTTAGTGCTTCTGGAGTGATTTAGAAATGAAAGTCACTGAGGCACTATTGGTTTTAGATTTTAAATCTGAAATGTTCTCGTATAGTAACCCCAACAATAATTAGTCTACAAGGCTTGTTAATTAAACCTAATGTTGTAATGTGTTCTACACATTCACATTGGATCTTGTGTCTTTCTAGGCCAATGGGACCTCATTTTAATATTGTAAAGTGTATTTAATCACACTTTCACATTGAACTTTGTGTCCCTAGCCCTAATTATCCTTTACATCATCATTAATAGGCCCCTATGACCCCATATTGTGCATCTCAAGGCTTGTTTTGATCAAATACTTGACTAAATCAACATATAAACTTAACTTATGCATTCCCCAACATCTCAACTAGAAAGAGAGCCCCTGTGGGACTAAGTCGCCCAGCTTGGCGACTTAGTCCTACTTGAGCTATTTTTGGGGTTTGAGCGGGAAAAATTAGGTTTTGAGTTTAATTTTCCTCCATGTCGGCCTTGGGGATCAAATTAACGGGTGTTTTAGGTGGATTGCCTACATAAAAAACCTCTAAAACCTAATTCATGATTATTCATTATTCATTCATGATTCATCTTCCATCTCAAGTCAAGCAAGCTAGGGTTTTAGCATTCTAAGTCATCAAAATAGCTTTCCAAAGCATTCAATGGCGGATTCTTCCTCTATTGCTGCATAAATTCAAGATCAATCATCATGGAAAGTTTCTAATCCCATTATTTCATGTTCATACTTCATTATCTTATTTCATCATTTTGGTTTAATTACCTAAAAGGGGTTTTGACCAAGACAAACCCCCATACCCTAACAATCAACATTTTTGTTCTATTTCTTTGTGTGATTTTAGATCTAGGTACTTTGAAGACTTGGAGATCATTGAAGAATAAGTTGCAAACTTATTGAAGTCATATCCTTGCTGGCTAGGTCAAAATCTACACAAAAAGGAACTTATAGGTTGAAAATCAAGGTTTTGGATTCAGACACCTAGAGGAATAGAAAGTACAAACCAAGAGCTTTCGTTTCCACTTTCGGATTTTTAGAAAAGTCATAGTGGACACTTCCCCCAGTTGTGGTGACTTAGTCCCACTATACAGGTTTTTCAGAGATTTTTGTGCATTCGGATATCCATTTGGTTGAAATGGGCTTTGGTGCAGTTTTCCAGAATCTTCCCAAAATAGGGCTAAGTCGGCCAATTTGGCGTAAGTATCCCACCAGGCTTTAAAATTAGATTTTCCAAAATTTCAGAGACATTTACAGTCTTCTCTCCAGCACTTTCTAGTTTTCAAATGCATCTCTCTAGTTTCATTCATTTTTGTTAAAGTTTACTTACATTCTTAGTTCATTTTGCATATCACAATGTGTTTTCAAACAAAGTGCATTTACTAGGTTTTGCATTAGTATTTAATCACTTTTATCAGTTCTTTGAATTTAGGACCTTCTATTTAGACATATCTCAATCATATTTGCATTAGTTTTGAGTGAACCCTTAGACTTTTGTAGGATACCTTTCTCCTTTTAGGTGCAAAACCCTAGAAGTGCAAGGGAGCTCTATCCCCAAAAATCGATGGTTCACTACTTGTCTGTGTGCTTGAGCTAGTTGGTTTCTTGCTTGAGCTACTTGTTTGTCTACTTGAGCTACTTTTTTTCCTGGTTGAGCTACTTGCCTATTTGGTTGAGTTGCTTGGTTGTCTGCTTTAATTTTTTATTCATGTTGAGCTCATCATTGTGTTTATTTTATGTTATGTGGAAAGTAATTTTGTGGAAGTGCTATGTGACCCTAGCTCGAGGGTGGATTGAATCTCAATCCTATGGTTGGGTGGAGAGCCCATTGGCCAATATTATTTTTCTTCTTTGTGGATCTTTTTATTTCAGATACATGTGTTGAATAAGAAAGAATATCTTGGGACTATCAGCCAATGGATTTCAAGAGATAAACATGTTGGTCTTGTGAGGGTATGCAAATTTATTAAGAGCCTATGAATGTTTTGTCATTTAGAGTTTAATTATGGTTGAAGGTGTTATACTCTACTTGTTAAATTGGAAAAAAGGGGGAAAAGAGTTAGTTGATTTTATCTTGGAAGATTGCAGAATTCGAAGAATAAGATTAACTTAGGAAAAATAAAAACCAAGCTTTGATGAGATACTTTGTGTATAGGAAGTTGTTATGTAAATGTTTAACACATACATTTTCTAACTATGCTTAATTTTATTTAGGTGAATTTCCTAAAGTATATTCTAAGGTATTATCATTATAGAAATAATCAATAATAACATTAGAAGAAAAAAACAATGTCAAAGACTCATTTTATCCCACTTAATTAATCAATTGTTGAGATTACAATATTGCCGCCCTATGCCAAACAATAATTTGTTTAAAAGTAGTTTCACATATTTAATCATAAGAACTCATAAACATACTATTGAAATATGTAATTTAATGGGTTTTTCAATTATTAATCTCAGAAAAACATATCCAAAAAATGCATTAACCCAGATCACCAATTACGATTTATTAAGAAAACATTGGGATCCTTATTCACAATAAAAATATGTCGTAAAACAGTCTTACAAATCTGTTCACACAGAATGAAAGACAAAGACTTAGATGATAAAATTTAATGGGTTTCTATAAATCCAATATTTGTAGAACATATAAAAAAATCAAAGAAACTCAGTAAACCTAATAAAACTTATGATTAAAACATTATCGTCTCTTACTTTAAAACTTGAACAACAAATTGAGTGAAACCAAGTTAGGTGAAGACAAGAGAAATCGGAAGGAACTCTTCATTTAGCAAGATAG
Organism: Sequoiadendron giganteum; assembly: GCA_007115665.2. Lineage (NCBI taxonomy): Eukaryota > Viridiplantae > Streptophyta > Pinopsida > Cupressales > Cupressaceae > Sequoiadendron > Sequoiadendron giganteum. The sequence continues at coordinate 234,822,785 of CM021110.1, read as the reverse complement.
AAAAATGAGTAAAATCCCTTACATGGATTTTTAAGTTTTTTTTTTTTAAATTAGTTTCTAGTTGTCCATTAAGAGCCTTAATTGAATAGTGCTTAGAAATATCGGTTCCAAATTGTTGATTTATTTTATTCTTTTATTTTCAGGTTTGTGTTCTTGTTAGAGAGTTTAATTATTTATTTGGTTTATTAGTGGTTGAACAATATCTCAATTTTATCCAAAAATAAAAATATTTTAATTTGTATTAATATGATTCAAACAATTTATCAAAGAAGAGTCTAAGTATAATAAGCAAAGTTGGTAATTGAAATCACCTAAGTGTTGTAAGAAGAATAATATTTTGGGGCATAAGGTTTAATTTGTGAGTTGTAACCTTAAAGCTTCTAAATCCATTAAAGTATAGTTACCAACAAATTTTAACGAATTAAATAGTCATGAATTATGTGTATATTTATGTGTTTAGTTGTGTGTGTATACTGCAATTATACATTTAATCAATCTCAAGCTATTGAGTTATTAGTCCTATAATAGTAGTGTGTTCAATATTGGATGGTATAGTTCTTGTTAGCTTATTTCTTGCATGTTTATGCTTCTAATATTGGTTTAAAGTATTGTTTAAATTATTGTCTTCATTTCTAATGATTAGGCATTAAATAGTTCACGTGGAAAGGTAAATAGATTGAGGTTGATTCACAACTTACGATGCATCTATAGCATTTGATTCTATTATATATCTAAACCTTTATGTAATCTTGATTTTACGTTCACTAATAATTTTAGATGTCCTATTTGATTATGATTTAATGGTATAGGAAAATAATCGAGTAATAATATCTTTTGGGGGTAAGTTAATGTTATGGTGGAGATTTAATACTAACCCTATCAATAATATGTTCCATGTTTGTGTGTCATTTAGATGAATACAAATGATGTTGTCAATTAGTGTAAGTTGGAACAGTAATGTTTGATTTTAAAAAGGAAAAAAAATCATTCATTTTGTTTATATTAACATTAGGTGTATACATTATTGGAATCCTCATAAAGTAATGATTATGAAATTCCTTAGTGACATTGTCATTAATAAATTTATTTATTCCCTCTTGTAAATTTAATTGTTGGATTAGCAAAGAAAGTATCTAACTTGAAAAATTATTCGTTTGGAGCATACAAGAATTCAATTATTTTTACTAATTCATAACATTAGACAAGTTTTAAATTTAGTAGTTTATCTTTAATTATTCTATTTGATTACTTACTCAGGTCTTATTTAGTTACTTTGTAGTATTTTATTAGCTTAATCTTGTGGAGGGCATTACATATTGAGGAGTTATATCATGCCATCCATGCACTTTTTCCTGTTTCTATCCTAGGTATAGTATGATTTCAGTTCTTGATCAATGGGTATCTTGGAGATTACTTGGATTTTGACAATTAGGAGGGTGTTTCGGTCATTGCACTTCATTTCAGTTCTAGAATGATGTTTTATCTCTTGTTTCTTCATTTAGATTCCAAGGTTGTTCCATATCGAGTGTTTTCCAATATTCCTTGGCATTGAGATTGTTGTTGCTTTATTACGATTGAGGATTACTCTAAAGAGATTCTAGGGTTTCTAACATCAAGATTATCTTTCCTTTGCTTGCCTTGATTAAGGTTCCGATGTTACTCAACTAGTGTGCTTCTACTATTTCTTTGCAACAAGTTATCTCATTGAGAGAGGGGGGCTAAATGGTCTCTTCTTTGTCTCTCTTATGGGGGGTCTTTTTCCTTGAGTAGGGTTTTGTCCTCTCATTTTTCATGGAGAGCATTATTTCTATTTCATCTCTCTTTTGGGGAGGAGTTTTGTCCCACTTAGTTTTCTCCTTTTCTCTATTTGTGAGAGATCACATTGCATTTGTATATGGGTACCTAACATGGACTTCTAGCTGGGACACATCTTTATGTCATTTGCATAATAGTACTCCCTTAGTTTTACTTAAGGGGGAGTGTTGGTGTAAATAGGTTTTTTACCTATCTCGGTCCTATTTACATGTTAATTCCACTTAGGTCCTAGGAGAGAATCTTTCTAGTTAGTGTTACTTGCCACTAGACTTTATCTTATCTTTTGGAATTTAATGCTTGTGTCCCAAATCATTTAAAATCTATTAAGGTAGTTGTCTCATTATACAAGATTAAGGCACATGTCAAGCTCTTGTCTAATCCTATCTCACAACTTTCTTTTATAAGCAAGGAATTATATGTGCATTGTAATAAATTCAATCTGATAATCTTGCATCCATAATCATAGCATGACATTTATGTCATTTCTCTCTTGTGGAAGTTATTGTTGTCTTGTACGTGATCCTAGGGTGTTGAGAAGTTTGTCATAAACTCTTACAATTTTTAGTTCTTTAAAAATAAATTTATCATACCTCTTTTCTCATTGTTCTTCTCAAAATAATATTCTTATAGGTCTTTTCATAACATTTCTTATCCTCTTTCTTGAAGACATCTTCCTCCACTTCTACAAATTCTTTAGATACTCTAATATCCATATATAGTCACAAGATTTCACTTACAAAAGTCTCTCACCTCTAGGGTATAAACCTTTTGCAATTACAAGACTCTACCTACAACAAAATCTTCACACAAGCATACTTTCAACTTCCCATACAGGTCCTTCTCTACCCTTTGTAGTTATAGACATACTCTCATATTTGCAACAAATTTCCCTAGAACTCAAGCCCTGTACAATTATAGGCCTCTTCTTTATTGCAACAAAATCCTCTATATCTTAATACCTCTATAGTTATACAACTCTCTCTTGCAAAAAAATACTTTATGGTTTTCTTTGAGACACCTTCTAGCCTCTCAGATTGCACCTTCAATTGTCGAACAATCTCTTTAACTTCAACTTTGATTCATTCAAAATTATCTTATTTTCCAACGAGCTTCTTCTTTTTATTCATTCTCTCTTCTTTCTGTAACTTCTATCATCAAAAGCCTCTTTTCTGACCCTAACTTCTTTCTAGGTGATCAAATTTTCTAGTAACAAAACTCACACACTACAACAACTTCTTTACCTCTCACTTCTCTCTTTCTCCATGAGAAAAGTTGCTATGATATTTCTATAATCTTATTTCACTTATCTTATTTTCTTCTCCATACTCCAACATATTATAACCTCACTCTCATACCACTTGACACAATCAGACGAGATACCTTACTAGGTAGCCCAATCTTGCAACTACAACACACAAATGAAGTGCAATTTCATTGCATTCATTCAAATTTTAATTACAATATGCTTGTTTATAGGAAATATATACCTTAGGTAGGCTTTCATGTAGGACTTAGCTCTCCTCAAACCTTACAAACTTACATGGCGTTTTCTGACAATCATGGTGGCTAATTTTTTTTCTTCATGCATTTTTTATATACCATACACTATCTTACGAAGAAAGAAGAATTAAAAAACAAATGACACGTGGCCTCCAAAATCTCCATGTAATGTGCCGGTTTGGTTGGTGAAAATGTGAATAAACATGGGACAACTGAATAAAGATAAACATGAAGGTGGAGGGTTTCAGACATGGAAGACCATTTAGACTTCCATAACAAGCATAGTGGGTTGGATGTGTGTAGAGACAGGGAATATGTGTTGGGTATGCACGGAAATTATATGTCACTGTATTTTATTTTCTTGTTGGGGGAAAAATGGTTAGAATTCATTTTTTAGTAGCGAGGAACGCTTAGATTATGTTATGTAAAATCTAGATGTTCAGTTCATGCATTGCAGATCTCCATGGGGTCACCCTATTCCATGGATAAAATTGTAATGGGTATAAAATTTTGGTTTGTTTTTGTTTTCAGTTTTTTTTATTTTAGTGTGCACTCTTGTTCAAGGTTTCTGGTATCAGTTCTTTTTCTAAATTGTTTTATATGTCTTTCTCTTGGGTTCAATCACAAGTTCCACCTGTTAGAGATGAGCTTATATGTACACTACAAAGTCCTTGGAGATTCCAGTAAAAGTGAATGTACTATGTATTATCTCAATTGTATGGGTCACACACTGTGTTCTTATTGTGTTAGCCATCATAAAGACCATTACATTGCTTTATTTGAATTAATTAAATAGTTTCAAGAATGGCTTAGTTTTTTTCCTTCCTTGCATGTAGGTAAGGTGATTGTCCTACCATAACTTCCACCCAACAAAAAACTAGGAAATACGTCAATTTATTAATAAAATGTGTTTTAAGGGAACTCCTTAACCCGTGGTGTTTCTCTCAAGGAGAGTAAATGAACAATACATTATTGAAGGGATTTCATCGAGGTTTATGTTTGTTCTAGGTGGCTCAAACAATTGGATATAGCACTGGACAACCAAAGGGCGAGGAATATTAGGATTTATTTTGGCTTAACCAGGGTTTCATTCATGTTGATTGCATATATCATTAGCTTGTTCTTTGTTCACATCAAAATTCTTGGTTATTTGTATTGATTAGGGCACCCAACACTTGATTGATGTAAAGGTTTTTGTCAAGCTACAGTTTAGTATATTAGGGCACCCAAAGCTTGATTAGGGCCTTTCCTCCTTTATTAGAATACTAAATAAGAGGTGTTATTGGATGTAAATCTTACAAAATCTACAAGATCATTTCTCTTTCCTTAGATTTTCAATGCCCACAATTAGTTTTCATGTGATCACATTTATTTGAGGCAATCTGTAAAACAATCTGCACGCGTTATCGAAGTTTCCATTATATATATATGTATCACAACATTTCCCTCAGAGTGTGCATGTCTGTAAGATACTAGCAAAGGTTGAGGAGTCAAGTTTTACTTTCTAACTCTTGGGCTTCTATCTAGTTAGGACTGTGGCATGTTTTACAAATTTTGTACTCCAAATATTTTTGGAATGATATCATAGAAAATGGTATATGAATTTTCATCCAAAGGGTTTTGAATCCCTTTTTTTTTTGGTACTTCTTTGCTTTAATCGTTTCTTCAAAATTTGGCCTTCAAGTGTTTTGTTTTTTACTTTATTTTCTTCCTCTTTCACCCCAACTTGTAGTTTTTCCTTTCCTTCTAAAATTGGCTCCTCATCAAAGTGTGGCCTTCTATTTTCTTGATCTTCTTTCTCATCTATTTTTATTAGAAAACCAAGGGTCGTTTCCTTATTGTTATCCTTCTAGGTCTAACGACTCCTCTTACATAAAGTTGTGGTGGGATGTTCTCAAGATCTACACCAAAGTACTACAAGTAATTCTTGGGCTTTACAACTTTATGATTTTCCTCTCTATATTTTTTCATGCATTAAAGTATTAACGTTCATTTTCTGCTCTACAGCTTCATGCTCTTCCTCTTCATATTTTCCTTCAGTGAGAACCACAATTGTTGGAACCATATCACTTGTCCAAGTTTGGAATATCTCTGCAACCTCTATGAAAATTGCTTCTTTATCTTATATTTATCTTAAATCATAATTTTCCTCTATCAGGATGAATTTCAATTGTGATCTTGTATTTGGCTTTGTGTAATGAACTTTCTTTGCAACAGATTCAACTCCTTAGCTGCAACATTGGGGAAAATATTTTGGCTGCTAAATGAGAAACTAACTCAGATACAAATATTCTTTTGATGTCATAAATTTAAGAATTTGTCATGGAAGGGGCAACTTTTTCACCTTCATCTTTAAAGAAAGAAATGCCAAAAAGCTTGATAGTGTTCTGAATCTTCTTTCCATTTTATCAAGTCATCCACTCATCTCCCATTAACAATGCCTTGATATTGTCCTAGGGTTATCATGGTTAGAAACTTTGGAAGTTGTCAATATTGATGTGAAAAATAAGTTCATAAAGCTTTGGTGTAGGGAAAAAATTAATCTTGGTGTGAGAAACCCAAGGTCGAGAAAGAAATTGTTCCATGAATTCATCATAGACCTCGAATATGAAGAAGCAAGCATGAGGAAGCCTCATATGTGTGTGAGGGTACCTCAAACCTTCCCCCTTCTTCAGAACCGAGAAAATATGGCGGTTCAATGTGAAGGAAATTCAAGCCTTTATCTATTCTACACCCAAGGTAACATGTGAAAGAAAAAGGCTGAAAATTTAAAATAAATGAAACAAGAGGTTGAGTTTTCTAAGGTTGAAGTAGAATGACATCTACACCATTGTGAGAGGCAACAATATGGAAGCAAGATGTGGAGCAATAATAAGCCTATGGATATTGATGGACTCAAAGGAGCAATAATTGTGGCTATGGAAGATATCAAAGAGTAACAACTATGGCATATGGCACCATTTAAGGCCATCACTTATGGAGATCACATGGTTGTATCGATGATCATGTATGGTGTAAGTCGTTTGCAACCCTCAGAAAATATGTTCTTTGATTGTTTGACATGCTTTGAAGTTAAAGCATGCTATTAGGAAATTTTCCATGCTATGTACCTATGCCCCTAACATATGATGTAATTAGGGTTAGTAAGTAGTTGAGATGCAATGTGTATTGATGCCTTCAATATATTTCTACTTATGTGCACTTTTGTTTTTAGTGACATGTTTACAATTTTGGTTTTGTGATTCTTTACATTTTGATTTTCTTTAGTTTCTATATATATAATTTTAATTAATAAACAAAATTAAAATTGGTTTGCACCAGTCCAAACCTCGTTCAGTTTTGGTGGATTACTATATAACAAATTTCTATATTACAACTCTATCCAAAAAAATTCAAATACATAGTTTAATAAAAGGGTTGAAGTCTCACATTACAAAATCTTACATCGAGCTTGGATTCTAACATATTGGTAGCCATATCTTTAATGCTTAAAATAGAAAATTCCAAACAACCTTCAAGTTTTAACTCTAATTTAGAGAAATTGCTATCCTAAGAAAGAATATTGATAAATCTGACAATAATTAAAAAACAAAACAAGACCTTTAATTCTAAAAATTCAAACGTTATTTAAAGTAAAATAGACACTACACTAAAGAGTTTTGAGAACCAGGATAGGAATAGGAACAAACTAAAGATAAGGTAACTAGGCTAACAAAGTTATTTTGTAAGGATCATTAAACTGACAATATCAAACCTTTTAAAAGTTAGTCAAGAAGCCTTTTATATTTTTGACTCAACTAATCTAATTTTTACTATTCAAGAAAAAGTAAATGACACAAAAGCTTGAATCCTATCAGACTAAGGGTCACCTCAATTTCATTTCAGCACAAGGCCAAAACTCTCAACAATGGAATCAAGTTATATTTATAAAGTTTAGCTATTTGATTTAGACATTATTTAGAAGTGGAATATCAAAATGCAAATTTCAACATGTAAGATCGTATAAAGTTTGATGCCATAAAAATAAATAATTACACTCTCCTCACTACTAATGCTCATGAATTCTTCTCTACTTTAGCTTGACTATGTTTGAATTAGAAATTTCAAAATACCCTTGTATTAATTTTGTGTGAAAACATAATTGTATAAATTATAATGACTATTGGTGTAATTGGTATTAGTTAATTTTTACATATTTACTAGTTAATTAGAGACCCTATTACATCATGGTTAATGGAAATCATAAAATAGGAGGGCATTAAAGTTATTTAATCTAATCAATATTTGATACTTAAGTAATTAATGGAATTATGACTTAATTTATGTAGTATACATATACTTTCATGGTGTTTTAGTTAGCAAATCTTGTGTAAGTATTTATAAAATTGAAATTATTTTAAGCTCGATTATTGAGATATTAGAGGCCTTTAAAGGTTCTTCTCAAACTTAATAACTCTAAACTTGTAGACATATACAATCTTACTAGCCACAAAGGATTAAGGTTTATTGTGGGTAGCTATTGTTATCTTAAATTGATCAAACAATTTTATGAAATGTACTGGTATCACAAATGAATAATCATAGGAGCTAAATCTGTAATTCATGTGGGATTCTAAGAAAGAATATTAGTTCAAGAACTAGGTATGTCATAATTAATGGAACTTGTAGGATAATCATATTCATAGCATTGATGATAATAAGTTATTTTTGTATGAACAAAGTTATGTGCACGAGTAGAAATAGTGGTTGTTGGAAATACATTAAAATTAGAAATTGTGATAGGATTATTGTTTCTTAATTTATGCTTTCTTCCTATAGAAAATTTTTCATGGTGGATAAAATTGCATGTTATCATTAGGTATCAAGTTTATGGCTTGTGTGACATTCAATTTTGATGAACATCATAGCACCTTCTATAGTAGAGAATGCACTTTTCATAATGTATTTTTGCATTTTTTTAAGCAATAGTTGTCACCACAATCTTATATTGATTGCATTTTTTTAAGCAATGGCTTTCACCACAATCTTGTATTGATCAAAATGCAAATACAAAATCTTCCTGCCAACATTTGGTAGGAACTTCACAACAATGCGGCCTTGTTTTTCCAATCAAGAGGGAGTTTTAAAACTTTGGTTTATCTACATATGTAATACAAAAAATTGGAACTAGAAAAGAAAATCCTTCCCAAGCAAGAAGGCGCAATATATTTCCTTTAAAAAATTTACCTTTTCTATTTTTAACCTAGCATTATTTATTTGTTAAAGGGGCCACAAAAAAGTAAAACCTTATCCTTTTAGAATTATAAAAGTGATTTTTCAACCCATCCATTCTCCTAGTTTTCATACTTGTCTTTATAGTATTGTAATTATAATATTTTAGATTTTAATTAAATTAAATGCAAGTTTTGTTAATGTGAATAAAATTAATGTACAATTTATTATAAAAAATTCTCACAAAAATCAATTAACTATTTTATAGAGATTTGGATTCACAGTATTAAAATAATAAAATAAAACTTAAATTAAAACACATCCATAAATTAACATAGAATGATAATCTTTCTAGAGATTTGATTTTACACAATTAAAATAAAAAAATTAAATTAAATCTTAAATTATTTGACATTGCCACTTTTTCATTTTTCAAAATTTTATTTTCAAAACATAAATAAATACAAACAAAAATTAAATTAAAATAACTAAAATTATTATAATTATTAATTAAATTCTAATTCTAATCCTATTATTATTAATTATTATAATCCTAAAAGCATTATAATTAGGATTAGGATTAGAATTAAGAATTTATTTAAGGTAAAAATTATGGTTAGAATTATTCAAAAATTAAAATAAATTAAAAATAAAATATTATTAATAAAAATCACTAAAATATGATTAATAGATATAATGTTCCAAAATTTTATTCATCTAATATCTTTATTCCAAATTTTATTTCCAATATTAATTCATAGATTACAATTTTTTATTGTTAGGATTACAATTATGACCATAGTTATAGATAGTGCTACAACCATAATTAGGGTTAGAGATAGGTCTAGGATTACAATAATGGTTTAGAATTTATTGTTACGATTAAGGTTAGGATTGGGGATAGAATTGGAGTTAAAGTGTGAGTTAGGGTTAGGATTAGGTCATGCAAAGAATTAATTAACAATGCTAAAACACTATTATTAACAAAACTTACATTTATTTTTAGTCACATTAATAAAACTTACATTTATTTTTTTCTAAATCTAGAAAACAATAATTACAATACTATAAAGACAAGTACTAGCCATAAAATGACACTTGTTTACAAATTATGTTTAAATATAAAAAAATAAAAATTATAATTAACAAATAAAAACATTTACTAAAAATATATAAAAATATATACTTTATTTACATAAGAAAAAAAAATATTTACCATTTACATATTTTATAATTATATAAAATAAATAAAATTTAATTTTATTAATCTAAAACAACAGCTTAAATCTATATTAACGTCCACCAAACTTTAAGATAAGCAAATTCAATAAATTTATTCTAGAAGTTCCAATAATTTGTAAAATGCCTCCATAACTCTTCCTCTTTTGCCCCACACTACCTTTGCTTTCGTTAGTGGAAAGTCAAAGTCATATAATTTAAGATTGTCTTCAAAATAACATATACTTACCACTTTCCTCTGCTCGTCATTTTCCTCCTTTGTCTCTCAGTACACAACAACATCCCATCTAAACCCCTCTCAAATGGAATCTTGTATACATCGGACCAATGCTCCACCTCTGTGACCGCAAGATCAGGAAACTCCAAAGTGTTTACAATTGGCTCCATCAAACCTTTTATCATGCTACCTTTTATCCACATCCTCCTTGGGTATTCCTGCAAATCGTATTGTTTGCAAAACATTCATTCCTAAACATAAACATTTACATAATATGAAAAACTCTGAATTCCTAAAAATTTTCAATACCTTCTCCTTCATAGACTGAATACAAGGTTTCACGGCTGATATGGTGTCACATGTGAGCTTTACTTCTTCCAATTGTTCCACTTTCTCCAAACTCTATATACCTGGCACCGTCCAGCAGGTCTCTACTCTTAGTATCTTCAATGAATTGGCATGTTCCAAACCTTCCATTTTCTCAACTTTGGGGCAATTCCTTATTATAAATGTTTTTAGCAAAGCCAAATCTTCAAAGCTTGGGAGTTCTTCTATCTGCAGACAGTCACGTATTACCAGATACTCAAGTTTTATGAGACCACTAAGACACCTGATGTTCTTCAGCAAATTACAAGAGTATATTTCTAGAATTTTGAGCGTCACCGGTAGGTTCTCTATCTCCACTAAGTGCTGGTTCATTTCTACCTCAAAAGCTTCGAGGTTGGGAAAACGATCATTAGATATTAATATCCTGGAGAATTGTTTGCAGTCTTCAATGTCTGCTTCCTTGAGTGTTTTAAGTGAAGAAGCAGCCTCAGCATTAGAAGTCATTTCACTTTTGGAACTTATAATTTTTATCCTCTTCAAAGAGGAAATATTTACAAGAGAAGTTTGCAAGCTCTTCCACATCAGTCTCAATTGTTAGGAAATCTAGCTTGCCCAATTCACCAATATTAGTCGGTAAACCTCTTAACTTGATACAACCTTCTAGATATAACTCAGTCAAAAGCTCTTGATTCATGATTTGATGAGGCAAATCTTCCAATTCCTCGCAATTCTTAAGGTTCAAAACCTTGAGCTGTCTGATGTTTTCCAAGATATCTATTCTCAATTTAAGCCTTGCACACCCTGATAAATTTAGAACTTCAAGCTGTATCAGCTGTTTGAAAGAATCTGGTAAAGTGTTCAACTGCCTACAATTGGACATATATATATTTTTCAAGTTTATTAAATTGCCAAAACCAATAGGTAGTGAAGATAGGATTTCACACTTTGATAAATTTAAAACTTCTAGGTGTATCAGATGACTGAAAGAATCAGGCAACATGCTCAACTGCTTGCAACTCCACATTTTTATATTTCTTAAGATTGTTAAATTGCCAAAACCAGCAGGCAGTGAAGATAGCATTACACACTCTGATAAATTTAAAACTTCTAGGTGTCTCAGATGACTGAAAGAATCAAGTAACATGCTCAACTACCTGCAACTCATCATTTGTATATTTCTTAAGCTTGTTAAATTGCCAAAACCAGCAAGTAGTGAAGATAGCATTTCACACTTTGATCAATTTAGAACTTCTAGGTGTCTCAGATGACTAAAAGAATCAGGCAACATGCTCAACTGCTTGCAACTCATCATTTGTATATTTCTTAATCTTGTTAAATTGCCAAAACCAGCAGGTAGTGAAGATAGCATTACACACTCTGATAAATTTAGAACTTCTAGGTGTCTCAGATGACTGAAAGAATCAGGCAACATGCTCAACTGCCAGCAACTCATCATTTGTATATTTCTTAAGCTTGTTAAATTGCCAAAATCAGCAGGTAGTGAAGATAGCATTACACACTTTGATAAATTTAGAACTTCTAGGTGTCTCAGATGACTGAAAGAATCAGGCAACATGTTCAACCGCCTGCAACTCCACATTTCTATATTTCTTAAGCTTTTTAAATTGCCAAAACCAGCAGGTAGCGAAGATAGCACTGGAGCGTATAATTGCAAACACTCCAATGATTGGAGGCCACAGAACTCTTTTGACAAACCAATACCATGAAAGCTAGCGAAAAGCCTTTCCAGATGCTGAAGACATCTTATTGAGCTTGGAAGCCATTGCAATTTTTGGCAACCCACTAAAATAAGCTCTCTCAATTGTAAAGGAGGCTGCGAACAACCATTATTTTTTTTGTTTCAGACAACCATTATTATATTCAATTTAATTCAGAAAAACATGAACTATAAATAAGTTTTGAAGTAATTTTCTTGAACCACGAAAGCAAAATACTTACATCTGCATTGTCCTACCACAATTCTTCCAACTCATCAGCTCCATAAAGCTCTAGAACCCTTAGATTTTTTAATGATAGCCATGATGGAAGATTTCGTAGAAGAAAATCTTCCCAGCGAAGCCATACAAGGTCTTTTGATAATGATGCAAATTCTTCTATAAACTCATTTCCTTTCACGGAAAGAATTTGTAATTCATTTGTGAATCTAAGGTGTTTAGATTGTCTGCTTGAGTTTCCTATTAACCGATGCGTGTACTCTTTGAACGCCACAAAAGCATCTGCAGGTTGTATCCCTCGAATCGGCTTTCTTTTCTGAATAAAAAAATCAGACATACAGAGTGTTTCAATCAACTCACTGAAAGCAAAGGCAGACAGAAAGACAAATAGGTTTTTAACACCAGCACTTAATCAATGATTAACAAAAACAGGCAATATAAGAAATCAACCCTCTAATTATTTGCATCTAACAAAAACACAGAATAGGTGAACCAATATTAATCTCACCGTAGAATGTTTCTTCATGTTATCAATCTCCTTTGGACACCAAAGACGATATGGTGAGTGTCTACTTGCAATCTCTCTTCCCATATCCCTAAGGTGATCATGCATCCTTATTATTGTACTTTTCTCCTCGACTAGCTCCACAAGACAGTTATTCACAAGTGTCTCTAAACCATGCAGACCACTCCAACCCGATTCATCCCACACTGCTATAGCCGTTCTTTTCTTTGCTCCAATGAAAAAACAAGCTGCATCCAAGAACATATCTCTCTCTTCTTCATCCAGCACATGGTAGCTAATTTGTAGCCTTTGTTTGATTTCACCAGGCAATGTTCTCAAGATTTTATTCAATTGGGATTTCCAGTAATCTTTAAGACTTTCTACCATACAACTGTGCACCCAATACCTTCAGTGATAGGGGCAAACCATTGCAAGCCTTTAAGAAGTCTTGAATCAAAGTTTCAAATTCAGCGGGGGCAAAGGGTTGCAAGAAAGCAGGCCAGCAGAATAGCTGCTTGGCATGTGGCATGTCAAGTCCTGTCATGTTATAAATGCAAGAGAGACCCCACGATTTAAGGATACCCAATTCCCGGGTGGTTACAATGATCATACTATGGGATCCAAGTCTTTATTTGGCAGCAAACCATTCAGCTGGTCGATGTGATCCACGTCATCCAAAATGATGAGCATCCGATGAGCGTTCAAACGATTTGCAAGAATAACCTTGCCTTCATCTACATGGTCGAACGGCGAATGATGGACACCGAGGTCAGCTAGAAGCTTTTTCTGCTTCTCACACAGAGCATTTCTGGACACTGCATCTCGCACATCAAAAACAAAACTGCATCTCTCAAAGGAGGAAAAATTCTTGTTGTACAACTCTTTGGCCAATGTGGTTTTCCCACTGCCTCCCATGCCCACGATCCCCGTGATTTTTACTTTCTCATCTCTTGCAACTGATTCGAAGCCTTGTACCAGCTCATCCAATCCAAGTGGATGCTCAGCTACCCATAAAGGAACCTTTTTCATGACTTGAAGTGAACAATTCACAATATTCTTCAAAACTGTGGCCTCATCCCTAAACATTTTTAACCCAAAACAAAAATCAAAACAGAACACACTAATATTATTGCTTAAAATAGTACTGTCACAGAGTAGAACCCATGGGTGAGGTGTAACACTTGGCTATAGAAGAAATAGAGAAAATAATACAATACATACTTATTATCGTTGACCGTGTAGCCGAATCTGAGTGAAGTGTCGCAGAGTGCCCTTTTCCACATGTCAAGCTTTTCTTGTGTGTATCTGCCCTTCTTTTTATGCTCTGAAAATGCATGGGCATATATTCCTTTTCCTTGCTCAATCCATCTGAGATCAGAGGGATCAACACGATAGAAAATGGGAATGATTTTAGCACCAGATTTGATCATGAGAGATAGCTCAACCAAACACCAAGGGGAATGGGCGTAGTTGGGAGAAAAAACAGCAATGTGAAGGGTAGCAGAAGCTATGGCATGCTGTATTTCTGCTGGAATCGAATCACCAGCCTCAAGTGCTTCCACATCTAGGAAAACGTGGAATCCCATGGAATGAAGTATGTGGTAGATGGTAGTGGCGAAAGTGTGTTTCACATCACGCCCACAATGACTAATAAAGATGTCCCAGGGTTCAGTAGATTTAGGTGCAAAATAATAAGGTGCAAACTCATCAAAAGCGCTTTCTAGTTGAGTTTGATTTTGGATGGCTGTGGAAGAGGAAGCCATATCCATTGAATTAAACTCAACTGAACAAAGACGGAAGAGAGAGAGACAAATGGGGTTCTGATTTCAGACAAAGGAAGGGTTTCAAAGCAAAAAAATCAAAATGATACAAAAGCATTCAAAATGGTGTTTAGAAAAGCACCTAGATGAGCAAGAAAGCAGCGTGAATGTCAGGGGTGGATGTGAACCACAATTGGAGGAATCTTTTTTTATCTTTTTGGAAATAAGAAATTTCAGTAGGTAGCAGGAAGTTTACGCGAAGAATTTCAAGACGCTAAAATCTCATCGTTCCGTCCTTTCACACTTTCTAGTATCCAATAAAATTATCAAAGTTCGCATAAAATTGGGAAGTAAATTTGTAAAGTAGAGAGCTAAAGTTCTAGATTGACGGCTCAGTCACGTTTAAAATGGATGCAAGACGATTAAATCACTCTTGACCATCCTTTTTCTGATGAGTTTCGTTCATTTTTTTCAGCATGTAGCAATTGATTGGAATATCGTAGAATCTTTTTTTTTTTCGAAATGTAGCCTAGCCTCTTATTTATCTATAACTAAGGTTTGGAGGTGTGACTCATCATGCAACTCGCCACATCAGCGCATCTATTGAGAAGTATCTAAATTTTGACTTTTTAAAGGTTCGACCAAAACTTAATCATGGGACCCCTAATAATTGAAAAAAATATATCATTTGTTGCTTGTAGAATATCATATTTTTATTTAAAATAAAATTAATATACAACCTAAATGGACCAAATACCTATGGATAACCATAAATTTTTTATATCTCTACCTTTTATATTCAACACATATGGACCAATAGTTGAACACAAAAAAACTATTTGTTGTTATAAAAACAACGCATAATTATTTGAAATACAACTTATATGAAACAAAAAAGGATCAATAGTTGAAGACTATTTTTTTTTTAAATCCTTCACATTTAATGAGAAAATACATATTGTTTGTTGTACTCACTTTTTATATTTGTGATAGAACAATCTATGAATATAAAATACTCCAATGCTTGTGCATTGCTACCCCAATAGTTGTACACTTAAAAACAATATTTTTTCACTATGATAACAATACTTGTTTAAATGAGTATCTTATTTTATTAAATGAGCATTTTATTTTTTAAATGATATACTTATAGTGGATAGTTATGATATTTTATTCGAGACAAAAAAATAATTATTTCACTTCTTCATGAATGTATTTATGTTTTTTTTATATAACATTTAGAGGTTATCATGTGTTCAAGTATGGGTCCATTTTTTATCAACATTTGGTTTTTTTTTATTTACATTGAACTATTTATTTACAATATATAGTATAAATATGTGGTAAGACTGGATATTATAATCATGATTGATTGCACGATATTACATCGAAAGACGTTATACGGTGAAAGCATTGTGTAAACATTTTGAGGCTGAATTTAAAATGATAGCCAAGTGGAAGTCGTGGATTATTTTCATTTTATAAAAAGTAGTTATGAAAATATATTTCACTCATTGAATTGAATCTATAGAAAATTACAATTACCAGATATTCTAATTTTAGAAATTTATCGCTTTTTTTTTATAAAAAGTAGTTATGAAAATATATTTCACTCATTGAATTGAATCTATAGAAAATTACAATTACCAGATATTCTAATTTTAGAAATTTATCGAAAATTTTGATAAAAAGTAGTTATAAAATATATTTCACTCATTGAACCGAATCTATAGAAAATTACAATTACCAAATATTCTAATTTTAGAAATTTATATAGAAATTTGCTAAAAAGTCAATAAATAAAAAATGCATAGTAGGATTGCAATGTCAACCCCCCAGAAATACAAAGAAATCAAAAACAGGAAATAATCTATTCTATTTGTTTTCTTTGTCTTCAAACCTGTAAGTCTAAATGATAAACAAAATAATGAAGAACACACAACAACTTTCATCCAAGGATATAAACTAAGGCCTCTATCTATGGAAGATGTTACACTAATTGATGTAGCAAAAATGTGGATATATAATCCTAACAGAAGGAGAGATAACAAATGGGAGCCAAGAAAAAAAGCAACCATTGTTAGAGTACGTCTTAAGTTTCTATCCATTCCTCCACATGAGTCAGATAAATGGATTGATTTTTGTTATTCAGAATTATTGTTGTACAAACCTTTCTGTGATGTCAATAGAGATATTGGTCACGATGATGATTCAATCACACAAATTTGGGAGTCATTCCATTATAACCCTTGGCATGTGCAATGAATAACAATTGAACAACATGATGAAAACATAACTGATACTGAAATGGAAGACAATGACACTCTTCAAAGAAATACTACCGAGCATGAATGGGAAATACTATCAAGACTAAATCATGGTCAAACTATACAAGTTTCAGAAATAGATATGTTGGGCAGGAGAGATTTTGATAGACAAACAGATTGGTGTAATGAATATTGAGGAGAAATCTATATGAATCAAGCAATGAACTTCATCAGTGACATGAGAGAAAATGGATGCCTCATAGAAAATCAAATACCACAACTCATGGACTACACAAGCCTTAGTGACAAACAAAATAAAGCACTGAATATAATCATGAAACACTACCATAATAATCAAAATGCAACACCCTTGTTGATGATAATTCAAGGAACAGTAGGGACAGGAAAGTCATATCTAATTGGTGCTATTAGTCAAGCTATTAAAAATGTAGCATATCCTCAAACTTCTCCTCTTCTATTACTCACACCAACTGGAGTTGCAACATTCAACATAAGAGCATCCACCATTCATTCAAAACTCCGAATCCCAATCAAAGACTTTGCTCAATTGGAAGGATCGAGACTCGCAAGTTTTCAAGAAGAAATAGCAAACATCAAGTACATTCTAATTGATGAAATGAGCTTCATTGGTCAAAACTTGCTACAAAACATTGATTCTCGCCTCCAACAAGCATTCCCACAAAATGCAAATCAAAAATTTGGAGGTAAATATAAATTTGATTATTCAAATTAATTATTTCATATAGGTATACAAAAATAAAATAAAATATGGTATTGACAATAATTGTTATCAATGTTCTACCAGGAATATCTATCATTTTTGTTGGAGATTTAGGTCAGTTACCTCCTGTTAACAATAGACCGGCATATGACAGCAATGCACGAGCCAAGTTGCTATGGGAAGAATTCAAAACTGTGATTACTCTGGAAAAAATATTCAGACAAGATGGACAAAACATCAATCAACAAAGATTTCGTCAACTTTTAACAAATTTGAGAGAAGCAAACCCCACAATAGATGATTGGAAATTGCTTATGACAAGAACAAATAATACATTAGATGCAACAAGCAATCATGACTTCGACAATCAAGTGCATTTATTTTCCACAAATGAAAATGTTAATAAGCATAACAAGAAAATGTTATACTCATTGCAACATCCTATTGCATGTAGTGTTGCAATAAAATCTGGAAGTAGCAATGCATGAGAAGAATGCTCAAATGATGAGCTAGATCTAGAATTATTGATATGTAAAAATGTGAGGGTTATGTTAACCTCAAATCTACTAATACATGCAGGCCTTGTCAATGGAGCTTTATGATATATACAAAACATTGTATACAAACCTGGAACTGGTCCACCAGAACCACCAACATATGTAATGGTTGCATTTGACAACTACTCAGGGATCGCATTTGATGAACATAACCCAAAAACAATTCCAATCACAACAATACAAAGGGGCAGAACAAGCCAAATCCCATTAAGATTGGCTTGGGCATTGACAATTCACAAATCACAGGGTTTGACTCTATCAAAAGCTACTATTGATATAGGACCAAGAGAAAGAATAGGATTGACATTTGTAGTGATATCCCACGTAAAATGCATCGAAGGCTTAAGGATTATGCCACCATCCACATATGACCGTTATGAAAAAATGAAAAATGGTAGACAACTTGCCAAAAGAAAGGTTGAGGAAAATAGATTGAAAATATTAGAAGATACTTGATGTAACATGCTTACTTGACGTAACATGCAATGAGTCTCAAATTCAAAATTCAAAATATATGTGTATGTTAATTCCATTGTGTTGGGCCATTTCAAAATCTATTAAATATGATTTTTCTTATAAGATGATGATGCAAGCATAGATCCAACCTACAATCCACATAAGCACCAAATTGTTTCAAAAAAGGAACCTAAATACTTGATGTAACATGCTTAATTTCTTCAATGTTTATGCCATGAGCCTCAAATTCTAAAAAGTAATATTTGTGTATCATCAAAGGTTTACTACTATATGCAATTCGTCTACTATATGAAAAAATAACAAATTATCAATGTTTCCAATTACTATTCCATTACTTGTGCCCAATTTGAAATCTGTTGAATAAAATTTATGTTATATGATGATGCAGGCATGGATCCTACAAAATATCAACAGATGCACCCAATTGCTGCAAAAAATGAACGCATACAAGAACAATTCCAATTGCAGCACTCAATCCATACCAGAATAGATGGTCAATAAAAGCAAGAGTTACTAGAAAGGGTCAACTTCGTCATTTTAACAATGCAAAAGGAGATGGCCAAGTGTTTACTTGTGACTTGGTTGATTCAGATGGTAGTGAAATAAGAGTAACATGTTTTAATGCAGTTGCAGAAAAGTTTTATGAATGCATTCAAATTGGGAAAGTGTTTCTCATCTCAAAAGGGAGACTCAAACCCGCACAAAAGAATTTCAACCAATTACACAATGCATGGGAAATATTCCTAGAAATGAATTCAACTGTTGAGTTGTGTTTGGAGGAGGATATTTCTATACCAAAACAACAATTCCATTTTACATCAATAAGAGAAATTGAAAACATGAAAACCAATTCTTTGGTTGATATCATTGGTGTTGTTCTCTCAATCGACACACCAAACACAATATTCAAAAAAAATGCCACACAAGTTCAAAAAAGAACACTTCAACTAAAAGACATGTCAGGCTGTATGGTGGAATTAACAATGTGGGGTGATATTTGCAATAAGGAAGGTCAAGTACTCCAAGAAATGTGCAATGCAGGAACTTCTCCCATTATTGCTATAAAGGCTGCAAGAATTAGTGATTTTGGTGGAAAATCAGTGGGAACAATAACAACAACACAACTCCAAATAAATCCAGATCTTCCAGACTCACACAAATTGAGATTGTGGTTTGAAACAGAAGGGAAGAATCTCCAACCTCATTCGATTACAAAGGAAATCTCATCTGCAATAGAAGAAAAAATGTTAATAAATATCTCACAAATACAGGATCACGAAATTGGAAACTCTGGTAAACCTTATTGGATACTAATAAAAGCTACCTTATCTTTTATTAATCTAGACAATTTTTGTTATACAACTTGCCCCTTGAAAATTGGAGATAGGCACTACAAAAAAAAGGTCAACACAAATGAAAATGGTCAGTGGTATTGTGGAAGATGTGAACAAGTGTTCCCTGAATGTGATTATAAATATATACTTCAATGCAAAGTGCAAGACCATACATCATTCACTTGGATAACAGCTTTTGAAGAAGCAGCAGAAGAAATTATGGGTGTTACAGCAAAATAATTGAACATTTTGAAGCATGAAGAACAAGATGATGTGAAGTTTGCACAAATTATACAAAAGGCCTTATTCAACAAATACATATTTAAAATTCAAGTCAAAAGAGAGACTTATAATGATGAACAGAGGACGAAATGCACAGTAATAAAAACAACAAAGTTCGATTATGCATCTGAGAGCAAAGCTTTAATGGATAAAATTGCAAAGCTATAGGTTTTAGGAAAATTTAATTGCTTTACTGCATATAATGTTGACAATGAATTCAAACATTTCAAAAAAAACAAAAAACAATCGATAAATCTAAGTTAGTGAATGCCATTTTGACGTGATATTGTTCTTTGATGTTGTCAATAATAAATCAAATGAATGATGAAAATTCCAAATTGTATATTTATTCTTCTTAGTTGATTGTTGTAATATAAAATTTGGGAAAATTTCAAATTTGAATGTTTACTCTCATATATAAGGATTGAAATCAATAATGACAAAAACAAACAAGGATTGTTGTTCAAATTCATTTTCATCAAAATGTAACCATTAATTGACTTTTTACTATTTAAGGAATATTTAATTTTATTTATAATATAGGTGACTAAAGATAACTCTCGGCGTACATTACATATATTTTTTAAATATAGATATGCTAGTTTTTATATCCACCAAAGCAAAACAAATCATGTTTCAATTTTTACAGTGTGAATAGAGTTTTATGGAAAATATTAGACATCCATTTAATAATATAATATAATAATATAATATAATAATATATTAATAATATATTAATAATATATACTACTATTATATTATTTAAAATATATAGTATGTTATATTATTTTTATATAATAAATGTATATATTATAAACTATTAATATTATGATTTCTTATAATATGATTATATATTGATATATAATGTACATTAATAATACAATTTTATATATTAACAATATATTATTGTAAATATGTGTATATATTACTATATTAATAATATAAACTATATTAACTATGCTTAGAAATATAATATTATTACATAGAAATATAATATTATTAAAGTATGTAAAAATTAATAATAATATTATTTAATATAGGTAAATAATAATCAATTTTTATTGATAATATTACTAATTATTATTATTGATATATTTGATTTGAAATATTATTAATTGTTATTATTCATATATAAGTTGAATTAAATATATTAATAATTATTTTATATGTTTTCTTTAAGTTTCTTTTTATTTTTAAAATTTTAATATAGTTTGATTTTATTTTGTTGTTTTTGTTTTGAAGTATCGTTTTATTTTTTATTTTTTAATTTATTTAAGAATCTAACTATATTTAGGTTCAATTTTCTAATACTTTTTTATTTGTTAATATTGAATTTATGTAATGTTAATATGGTTTGTGCTATATTAGTTATATATTTTTGGTACATATTTTATTAATGTTTCAATTCTAGTAAATTACAAATTTAATTTAATTTTTCTATTTATTTATTTCTTAACTTAATAAGTTTATTATTTTTATTAAAATATTTAGATTTTAATATGTTTTGACTTTTCATTTAATTTATTCTATTTTAATTCTTAATTTAGATTTAAGTTTGAAATATATTTTATTTATTTTCTTTTTTATTAAATTAAAATAATAATTAAAAGTAACTAGAATTAATTTATTTTATCATTATTTTTCTTGTTAAAACTTTAATTATTATAGAATAATTTTTATTTTATTTATTTATTTATATAATAAAATTAAATTATCTCCCTCTTCCTCTCCCTCTCCCTCTACCTCTACCTCTACATCTACCTCTCTATCTCCATCTCTATCTTCCTCTTTATCTATCCCCTACCTCTATCTACTTACCTCTCCTTGCATCTCTCTCTTCTCCTTCTATCTTTTCCACTAATTCTATCTCTCTATCTCTCCTTATTTCTATCCCTATATCTTCCTCTCTTTCCCTCTCTCCCTTTCACTCCCTCTTTATATATCTCTCTACTTATCCTCTATCATCTCTTTGTTTGTGTTCATCTATATCTATTTATTTATCTCCTTCTCCCTCTCTATCTTTACCTCCATATCTCTCTCACTCACACAGACACACACTCTTTTTCTCCCTCCCCATCTTTATCTCTATATATCTCACTCACATGCACACACTCCTTATTTATCCCTCCCTATCTCTATCTCTCCCCTCTCTATCTATTACTTGTCTCTTACACAGGTCTTTTATCTCTCACTCTTGCTCCCTCTATATTTATCTTCCTATCTCTCCCTCTCCCTCTCTATCTATATCTCATTATCTCTAGCTCTCTTATTCACTATGTCTCTCCATCTCTCTCTATATCTATCTCTACCTCTCTCTATATATCACTTCTTATATATTTATATTTATATCTCTCCATCTCCCCTCTCTCATTGTCTCCCTCTTTTATCTCTATTTATCCCTCCCCCTCTTCCTCTCTCCTCTTATCTCTCTATATATTTATCTCTCTCTATCTCACTCCCTCTATCTTTCCCAAGTTATATTTATCTCTCCATCTCTAAGTACTTCTCTCTCCTCTCTTTTTCTCTCCCTTCCTCTCCCTCCCTCTCTATCTATTTTTATATATATATCTCTATTTCCATCTCTCACACTTATATACACATGCTCCTTGTTTATCCTCCCTATCTCTATCTCTATATTCACCTCTTTATCTTTCTCTCCCCCTCTAGATCTATACCTCTATCTATATTACTTATCTATGTCACCGTCTTTCTCTCTTCCCCCTTCTATCTATATCTCCCTATCTCTCCCTCTCCCTCAGTATCTATATCTATATCTCTCCTTTCTATCCCTATTTCTTCTTCTCTATCTCTCTCTCCTTAGTACTCCCTCTTTCTATCTCTCTACTTATCTCCCTCCCTCTTTCTATCCTTATCTCTATATTCCCATCTCTATCTTTCTC
This sequence comes from Sequoiadendron giganteum, assembly GCA_007115665.2. NCBI lineage: Eukaryota > Viridiplantae > Streptophyta > Pinopsida > Cupressales > Cupressaceae > Sequoiadendron > Sequoiadendron giganteum. The sequence continues at coordinate 234,799,697 of CM021110.1, read as the reverse complement.
TCCCCCTCTAGATCTATACCTCTATCTATATTACTTATCTTTGTCACCTTCTTTCTCTCTCTTTCCCCTTCTATCTCTATCTCCCTATCTCTCCATCTCCCTCTGTATCTATATCTATATCTCTCATTTCTATCCTTATTTCTCCCTCTCTCTCTCTCTCTCTCTCCCTATTACTCCCTCTTTCTATCCCTATCTCTCCCAATCTCCTTATCACTACCTCTTTCTATATATCATTATCTCCACTTTTCTCTCTTATTCAATCCATCTCTCCTACTCTCTCTCCCTCTTGCTCATCTCTCTCTATATCTCTTTCTATCCATATCTATCTGCCTCTATCTCCCTATCCCTCTCCATCACTCTCTATATATCCCTCTATCCATATCACTCTCTCTCCCCCTCTCTATCTTTTGAGAAATGTGAGCCTTTTGATAATAGAGCAAGATTATCTTTCTAATTCAAAGGTTTTATTTTAGTCATGTTTGGATCCCTGCATTTTAAAGCTATCACTTCTCCATTGAGACCTTTGTTACACAAACATCATTTCCTAAATGGCCTACAAATTGATCTCACTCCTCTCTATGTCTCTTTCTATCCATATCTTTCTCTATCTCCATCTCCTTATCGCCCTATCCCTCTCTATCTTTATATATTTCCCTCTATTCATATCTCTCTCCCTCTCTCCATCTTTATATATATTGAGCTATATCTCCCCCTCTGGACCCCTTTAATTCTCTCTCTCCCTCTCTACCTCTCTCTCCCCCTCTTCTCTCTCTCTCTCTCCCTCTACCTATTTCTCTCCATCTCTCCCTCTCCCCCTCTTCTCTACATGTCCCTCTCAACCTCCTTATCCCACTCTACCTTTGTCTATCCATCTACCCCTCTCTATCTTTCTATGTATTTATGTCCCTCCTCCTATCTCCTAGATATTCATCTCTACCTCTATCTTCCCCTCCCCCCTCTATCTCTAGACATGTCTCCATCTCTCTATCCATAAATCTCTCCCCCTCTCTCCATCTCCCTCTTCCTATACCTCAATATCTATATCTCTTTGAATATGTGTCTCTCTCCATATATCTTCTTCCATCTCCCCTCTATCTCTATCTCTCCATCTCTTTACCCCTATATCTCTCCCTCTATCTACCTCTCTATATATCATTCCCTATCTCCATCTTATCTTTCTATCTCTCCCTCTCACATTCTCTCCCTCTCTCCCTCTCTCTATATATTTATCTATTCCATCTCTATATATCCCTCCCTCCTCTATATTTATCCCTCCCTCTTCTCTCCATATTCATCTCTCTCTATTGCAAGCATAACATGAGCTTGTTGGAAATGGAGCCTATTTATCTTCCTATTTAGAGGTCCTATCAATTGACCTCATATAGTACACAAATGTATGTAAAAAATAGACCAAAATATTTTCTAGTTGGCCTTACACACCTCTTCGATGTACCCATTGCACACCAAGGTGTGATTGCTAGTATTAGGGTATTTTAAATGCAATAATGAATTTATAAGTATAATATATTTTTTAATTTGATTTTATTATTGTTTATTTTTATCATTATAGTTTTCTTAATTTTTAGATTTTGTGTTCATTATTTTAGATCAAGTTTATAATGTGGATTTAATTTAAGTCATTTTTATAGTACTTTACTTAAACATGATTTTTTTGATGTTCAAACTTAGTCGAGAAATTTTAAATCTCAATTTCATCAAAAAATGATAAATAGTTGTCAATTTTTTTATCAAAATTCATTTTGTGTTATGTGTAATATTATTTTCACCCACCCTTATTTTGCCTCTAAATTTTCATTTGCTAATTTATTATTAGATTTGCTTGCTTATTAATTTCTTTAATTTTCTTTCAAATATTACACCATCTTTATATTATCTAAATTTTAGATTTTTGTGTGATAATTGTATTTGAAGATCCCATCAACATTCTCACTTTACTCTAAAAAGAAGACTTTATTTGAATCCTTGCATGACTCAATCTACTAAAATTGGTATTTCTAATTATTTACCCATAAGTATTATTTATACAACTATTGGTGAAAGTGAAGTTGAGGATTCTCTTCATGAGGCATACATAGCTAAGCAAGATCTCTCACAAGATAATTACTTATTATTACACTTACTCAAGTTGAATCTCATCAATAATTAGCTATTATTTTACATTAAGCATTACTAAGTGTTTTTATGGTAAAAATATTCTTAATAACATGATAACTCTCATAAATTCCTCTAATGGTGTACCCTCTAATCCATTCATCAACCTTTCATCTTTTTTATTCAATATTCATCTAACCCAATAGTGATCACTTACATGGCTTCTACCATCCATTGCATCTTCTCTACTATGACTCCTTAATATTCTATTCCTACTTTTATTATCATTGTCACTTTTCCCTCTATTATCTTTCTTATTACCTCTCATCTTTCCACCCCTATACCTACTACTATCATATTATACACTTATTTTTCTCATAGCACTCCTCCTCACCCTATGACCACTTTTCCTCTTAGTGCAATTCCCAACGCTTCTCTTTTTTTTTTCTTTTTTTTCAAAGTGATTCTTCAACACACAAATTGTACAAGGATGAAGATCCCAACACTTCTCTTTTTAATGTCCTTCCCTATGACAATGTAAACATTGCAAACATTGTATTCCTTGAGCTGATTTGCATGAACTTGTAAAACTTATTATATTGTTTCTATCTCTCTTACCATATCCAAGACCTTCATTCTTGGGTCTCACAACTGGTTGAATGGGATCTCTCATTCCTTGTTCATTTTTTCCCAAACCTTTTCCTTCATATCCCATTTTCTTCATAATTTTCAAACCAACATTTGTTATTGAAATCACAAGCTGCAAAATTATTATTTTTAGACACATCTTCATCTTCAACTTCACATTCTTTACTTGAAGAAGCTTTAGCTACATCACCCATATCAAGTGAAGAACACAAATCATTCGTATCACATGAGGCATCACACATAAATGGCTTTGACCTTATACATTCATAGCATGCTTCTAATTGATCATTCTCTTCTTTCAATTTTGTCATTTCCTTCTTCTGCAAACTATTTTCTTCTTCTAACCTCTTTAGGTTTTCTTCCAAATCTTCTTTCTTCTTCTTGACCTCATCAAGCAACTTCAATATTCGTTCTAGCTCTTTATTTTCCTTTTTCACTTTGTCTAATTTCTTACACAAATAATCACAACTTTCTTTTCCAAAATCCAGTATCTTTTCTATCAATTTTGAGTTACACTTTTCGAGCTTCACCAATTCTTTTATCAAACTATCTTTTTTGCACATTAAATTTGAAGTTTCTTTCTTTGCCTTCTTACCAGTCTTTCCCATTGAAACAAATAATTTAAACTCACCTTGTGCACTGTCACTTTGATTTCACTACACTAGTTTCTTCATTCCACAGCTTTGCATGCCTTCACTCTTCTTTGATTTCTCTTTCGGCTATCTATTTTTCCTTTTTTTGATTTCTTTGCTATGCACTTTATCAAATTTTAAAAACCTTTTTCTTGCACATCAATGGCTTCTTGATAGAAATTTCTCCTTCCAATGCTACAAGCTCTTCAATCTTAGGTGGCTTTGACTAAGATAATGACCAAAAAACTTAAAATCTCATCATTTCTTTTAGAATGGCAAAAAATGGCTTCACACTAGTAGAATATTGCAAATAAATGACTAATCTGGTCATTTATAAGTGACTAATTTGGTCATTAGGTAAAATCAAAACTAAATAACTAATATCAAACAAATAAAAAATGACTAAATAAATGATTATAACTCCTTTGTTCGTTTTTCTTTCTAATTTGATCATAATCCATAGAGTTTAAGCCCCCCTCATGGGACCCCTACCTAATCTTGTTCCCCTCCCAAGGGTAGGTTCTTACGCATTACTCACCCGTTCGCCACTGGAAACACCACTTCATGTATGACTTGCATGTGTTAAGCATGCTGCCAACGTTCATCCTGAGCTAGGATCAAACTCTCAATGAAATTCAGAGTTTCATTACTTATTACTTATAGCTCCCTTCTTCGTGGACGAAGTTGATTCACAAATTATCTATCATCTATATAATATTAAGTCCTCTATTTAGTAGAATTTGTATATAGATTCTATTAAGTCATGTATATAATATTATTATATTATATGATATTAATAATATTTATATTATAATATATATAATATAATATAATATTATAATATTATAATAATATAATATTTATATTATAATATTATATTATATTATATTATATTAAATATTATATAACGATTTTTTTGCATAATGGGCGCCATAAAGTTTACCGCCTAAAATTTTCATTTTAATAAACATACTCTAAACCCCTAGTCGAAACCTTATTTTCAGGCTACAACTCGCCAAATCGAAGAAGTGAAATGTCAAAACCAACGAGGAAGAGTTTGGAGGAGCTGAAACCAATAGCGGTGGGGAAAGCGAAAAAATATGTAGGTAAAGGATGCCCTATAATTAAAACCTAAATGTGCTCAGTATTAGTATCTTCTATAATTTTCAAGGATGCCTGTTAAAACCTAAATGTGCTCAGTATTAGGATCTTGGTTGTAATTTTCATTTTAGCCATGATTGGCAACCTGTCATAGCTGCAACACTTGAATATAATAGAGTGTGGAGGTTTAAATAAGCTCCTTGATTCCATTGGCAAGTTGTCACAACTGCAACACTTGAGCATAGAAGGGTGTAAAAGTTTAAATAACCTCCTTGATTCTATTGGCAACCTATCGTAGCTACAACACTTGATCATAGAAGATTGTAGAGGTTTAAATAACCTTCCTTATTCCACTAGCAACCTATCACGTCTACAGTACTTGAGAATAGTAAGTTGTAGAGGTTTAAATAACCTCCTCGATTCCATTGTCAACCTATCACAAATGTAGCACTTGGACATAATAGGAAGTTTCAAAGGTTTAAATAACCTCCTTGATTCCATTGGAAACCTGTCACAACTACAACCTTGAACATAGAAGGGTGTGAACATTTAAATAACCTTCCTGATTCCATTGGCAACCTGTCACAATTGCAACACTTGGACATGGTAGGGTGTATAGATTTAAATAACCTCCCTCATTCCATTGGCAATCTGTCACAGTTGTAGCACTTGAACATAGAAATGTATAAAATTTTAAATAACCCCCTTGATTCTATTGACAACCTATCACAGTTGTAGCACTTGAACATAGAAGACTGTAGAGGTTTAAATAACCTTTCTGACTCCATTGGCAACCTGTCACATTTGCAGCACTTGAAAATAGAAAGTTGCAGAGGTTTAAATAACCTCTCCAATTCCATTGTCAACCTCTCACAACTGCAACACTTGAATATAATACGAAATTTTAAAGGTTTAAATAACCTCCTTGATTTTGTTAACAATCTATCACAACTGCAGCACTTAAAAATAAAATATTGTCATAGTTCAAATAACCTCCTTGATTTCATTAGCAACCTATCACAACTGCAACACAACACTTGAACATAGAAGGGTGTGGATATTTAAATAAGCTCCCTGATTAAATAGCCTCCTTGATTCCATTAGCAACCTATCACAGCTGCAAATCCACCTACATAATGGTAGGGGTACAAGATCAGCATAGGGAGCTTCTCCTAATGATGATGGTGAAGGCTTCATCTTTTTTCAACATGACTAATGGGTCAAATGGTATTTCTCCTATTGGGAAATCTGTCTCAACTTTCTGGCTTGAATTCCCTTCGGACTTGGCATTTTTCTTCATGTTATGTCCCTTTACCGCTTTACCGCAATGTTTTGGCTTGGTCTTAACGGTGTTGGTCTGGCGATTATCGCCTTACCACGCGCGGTGAGTTCATTCACTGTGGTGGTGCAGTAAGATCGCATGCAACTTGCGCTGGCAGTTACTGCCTTACCGTGCACAGTGAGTTCTCTCACCGCGGTGGTGCGGTAATGCCGCCAGCGGTCTGGCTCGGCGGTTATCACCATACCGCTTGCAGTGGTCCCTCTCACTGCGGTGAGACCGCCAGCGGTGGGCTCAACAGTTACCACCATACCGCAGGCGATGGTTCCTCTCACTGCGGTGAGACTACTTGCGGTCGGCTTGGCGGTTACCACCCTACCGCAGGGTGGCTTGGCGGCCCCCACGATAGCGCGGTGTGACCGCCAATGGTTTTCCAGGAGGATGTCGCTACACCGCGGTAAGGAACGGTTGGCTCGGCAGTAGCGTGGGATGGCTGAGGGTGAGCTTGGGCGAGCTCACCGCCGTACCGCGAGGCAAGTCGGATGGGGCAGCGGTAGTGCGGTGGAGTCAGGGTGCGAGCCTGGATGGCTTACCGCCATACTGCAAGGTGGGTCGGCTGGGGCAGCGGTAGCACGGGGAAGACGTGGGTGAGCTTGGGTGAGCTCACCGTTGTACCGCGACTGGGTCAAAGTAGCTCAACGGTTGTACGGTGAGAGCTCGGATGAGCTCAGAATTTGATTGACCGAGTTGGACCAGTTTGACCGACTGTCAATACAGCGATAGACGAATGAGATGGAGACATGTGGAAGATCTTTATGATCTGGTTGGTTGAATGGTTAATATTTTGATGTGCGATTGAGCTGCATTATTATAGCAAGGTTGACGGACATGTTTGAGACCGAATTTAATGCTACGCGGCTCAATGCTTGCGGATTAAGCAGTGCACATTATCAGAAATGAAATGCTTGCAGGTGGATAATTTATTATCCTGATGACCATTGCTGGAATGGTTGGGCTGAACAGGTATCCACACGGTATAAGGATCGGGTGTGCAGTTCAATAAAGATGAAGAGCGATTAGAGAGAGAGACACAGAGAGTGTTCGAACGGTCCAGACTATGAACATTTTTTCTCTCAGTTCTGCGAAGATGTGAACCTATGGAGGCCAAGAGGTTGGGCTAGCTGTGAGGCTAGCTGTGACAGTCTTTTGTGAGGAGCTGAAGGGAATCTACATAGTATGTCATAAGGACATTGTAACTGTGTGAAGATTCTATTTTGTGTTGCTTGTATATTTCTCCAGATGAACAAGATGTGACTCCTATATAGGCTATGAGCCTGAGATTGTATTGTAATAGTTTTTTGTTGCTGAATAATACAATGTCTCGATCTTTTGGAGTGGGGTTTTTTACCTGAAAAGGTTTTCCCCACGTATATCTATGTGTTCATAGTTTTATCTTTCATGGTTGTTTGATTCTGCAAACTGAATTTGTGCTTGTGTTGAATATGTTATTTGTCAAGCATTTACTTTTCTTAGAGGATCAATGGGGGATCAACTGTGCCTGCTTCCACTTTATGGAAAATTTGTTTGTGTCTTTATTGTGATTTAAATGAAAATCACTAAGGCACTGATATCTTAGATGTGTTCTATGATGACAGACTGACTTCTTATCCCCAAAAAGTGGTATCAGAGTTGGTTGAAGGAGGTCGAGGCTTGATGATACCAACATGTGGTGTCAAAGCCTTCTCCTAGTTATTGAAGTTCTGGGTATTTCTCCTGTGATGATTTCTTAGCCTCGCAAGCTTGAGGAAATCTAGAGAAATTGGTTGGTGAGTGATCCTTCGATGAGTGGAAGTTGTTGCTTCTTTGATTCAACACACAGTTTTGAAAGATGTTGGAGATGACTGGAGTTGATTATATTGTGGCGATGTGGTCTGAGGCTCCTGGCTCGTAGAAAATGTTCCTGATGCAAAGGGCGTGAGATGTGCTTTTGGTTGTGTTGCAGTGAAGCATGGTTTCATACTGGGTGTCTATGTGAGAGGCTCTCTGGCAGTATGAAGTTGCTTGTGTTGTTGTTCAGCCATGAAGCTTTGGTGCTTGTACTGGGTCTTATGACTTAGCACTGAAGGTTGTTTCTGCTCTGATTACATGGAGGCTATGAAGTTGATCCTAGTGGTCTACAACTTCTGAATATCCTGGCTCTCTCGTATGCTTGTGCATGACTGTGGTTTTTTTGAATTGGTCTGAAATGGACCTGTTGTTCCTGCTTACCTATTTCTTGCACTCGCATGGTTTAGATTCATGTCTTTGGCTTTGAAGGTTTTGTGTAGATTTTCCTAAAAATTCTATGGTGCATATTCATGTCTTTCATTGTTCTGGTTAACCATGATGGTTGTGTGCAGACTCCTGAGTCATCCAGATGAGCAGTGAATATGGAGATGCATGGGTGTTTTATAAACACTGTGGTTTGCAAGTTTTGCACGATCACTACTACTCCTACATACATGTCATCATTACAAATATTATGGAAATAATAAGTTTATTTCTCCTCCTCACTTATTTTCTCTTCTTCACACTCTTATACATCTACAAACACTTTAAATTCAATAGCTACAACCACACATACTTCCTTTTAATCCTTTGTATACTCCATTTTTTTCTCACATCTCATTTTCCCTACACTCAACCAGATCATTCACATGAATAATCTTCCAACAACACACATGTATAAATCAACATAAATAAAATTACATAAATTTAAAAACTTTAGACTCTTTCTATCTTCCATTATTTGCTTACTTTCCATCTCCTCCATGTACTCTTCTTCATACTGTTGTTTCAAATTCTCCAATGTTTCCACATCCCGCAAAGGACCAAAATATGTTACAACTATATTGTTATTTGCCTCAACAATGCTACCTTCAAAACCCATTTTCTCACCCACAAATCTCTTAATGTCATGACCCCAAAATTGTAACACTAAGATATAAAATATCAGAATGAGTAAATAAGATAAATAACATTAGTAATTTAAGATAATGTTATATTTTTAATATTGTAAATATGAAATATAATTTAATATTATATATTATTATCATAATATAAAAATACTAAAATAAATAAAAAATCAAATATTAAAAAATATATAAGAAACTAATATAAAAAATGATAATATATTATTTATATAATCTAAAATATCATTATAATAATAATCACCAGTATTATAATTGTAAATGTTATTATCAATATAAAACATTAGAATGCCATTAATTTTGATCATAATTAAATGTTAATATATAAAACATTATACTATCATAATTATGTTATTGGAATAATTATGAATCAAACCAAATAAGGCAATGATTCCTATATTGATAATGCTAAAGGTAGTGATTACAGATGAAACACTGCATCCCAAGGTTCCAATCAAACTCCTCAAAAGTAGCAGTCACATCCTTAGAGAGGGGAAGTGAATGGTATTTAAAGGGAGGCAACCTCAAAAAAAAGGGCATCATGGCTAGGGAAGAAGAAGAAAATATTTGTAGACCAATCAACAGTTAGTGTGGTAAGCACTTTACAAATTTTAATAACAGGTAAGTATTCTATGAATTTAAATAATAAGTAAGGTGTTTATAAAAAAGAAGTATTTTATGGAATTAAATAGTAAGTAATTTATAAATTTCAATGATAGGTTTAAAGTATTTCATGAATTCAAGTAATCATATTGATAAATACATTAAGGATGTAAATAAGGACATTTACCAAACATGTATGAATTATAATAATAATAAGTTTGATGCATTATGAAATTAGATTTAACTAATAATGACTTACATATGGATATTAATCCTAGTGATATTGTTATTTCTATTGATGTCATTTGGAATAATAAATTTATACATGGTATTATTGATCCCTATAACATTGTTGATATGTTTGTTTAGAATTGGGCATCTGATTACATTATTGTGCTTATACCTCCACCATTGTGGGAAAGAGGGATTACAATGGGGAATGCAACAATGGAGTCTCCCTAGATACGCCACCCGAGGGGACATGAGGAGCCCACATGGGCCAAAGGGGTTCTGCCTTTGGGATCAAAGGGTACTGCCTTTGGTTCTAGGTTGATCTTTGGATGTGGCAAAGGGATCTCTACTAGATACGCCACCTGGGGGGGAACAAGATGTGCCCACATGGGCCAAAGGGGTTCTGCCTTTGGGATCAAAGGGTGTCACCTATGGATCTAGAGTGATCACCGGAATAACCATTGTAATCTCACATCCCTACCATGGTGTAACAAGCGGGGAGGATCAATTATGGGAAAGAGAACAAGGATGATGGAAAGGGGGTTAAGAATCTCACCAGGTCATATGAATGACATGTGCCACATGAAGAGGGGAGGGACCAAGACATCCTATCAACATCCCCCTTTCATGTGTCCCATAATTGAGCAAACTCAAAGTAGGATTAGTTAGTTCATTATGAAGCTGCTAATGTTAATGATGTTATCTAGAATAGAGTTACTCTTGTTTAATTATAACATTCAATGTGGAGTACTAATATTCTAATTGTTAGGATATTTTAGTGATGGATCTCTAACTTATTTGCAAGGACTAAACCAATGAAAAGTATCCTCTAGGGCCCATTTCTTGGGGAGTTGATAATTTAGGATAGATTTAGGATAACTCCTAGTAGGGACATTACAAGTGGTATCAAAGCATGTTCTTGCCAACTTGTGTACAAACCAACTTCAATTAGATTTAACTATTCAACCTTCTTAAGTAGGCCAATAATGCATGTGTATGCCTTCCATGTGTATACTTTATGACCTACATGCATTTATGCAACTAAGTGTATACATTGCATATACTTTGTGACTTCAAGTGTATATTTTGTGCTCATATGTATACTGGGTTCAACCCTAGGATGGTGGATGGACCCACAGTGTAGTATGGGATGCACCGAATCCCCTTCCCAATTGTCAAAATGTATACTTAGCCTTGTGAGTTTGAAGACAAAATCATGGTGTAGTATGGGATGCACCGAATCCTCTTCCCATTTGTCCAATGGTGTATAAGTCCAGAGGAAAGGATAGGACCCACGGTGTAGTGTGCAATGCACCGATATTCTTTCTATCTAAGATGCATTATGGACATGTGTGTGTTAGCCATTGTGATGTGCTAGTTAGCCATTGTGTATGTGATGAATGTTAGAGCTAATCATTATGTATTTGTGATGTATGGTGGAAGCCATCATTGGGTTTATGATTACTTTATGTTTAACAACTATGAAAATGTTAGAATGTTGTGTGTCAAGTTGCTTAAGCTGGTTGGTTGTTTGCTTGAGCTACTTGGTTGTGTGCTTGAGCTACTTTCTTTCATACTTGAGCTACTTTCTTGCATGTTTGAGCTATTTTTTTGCGTGCTTGAGCTACCTGCTTGTCTACTTGAGCTACTTGCTTGTGTGATTGAGCTGGTTGCTTGCTTGCTTGAGTTACTTGTTTGTTTGCTTGACCTATTTGCATGTGTGCTTGAGCTACTTGCCTATGTGCTTGAGTTGGTTGGTTGCTTGCTTGAGCTACTTGTTTGTCTACTTGAGCTACTTTCCTGTTTGGCTGAGCTACTTGGTTGTTTACTTTAATTTTTGATTCATGTGGAGCTCATCATTGTGTTTACTTTATGCTTAAAAATTATGAAAAATGTTAATGTTGTCTGTCAAAATGCTTGGGGTTGGGGGTACTAACAAACAAACTTATCTAAAATTGAATCATTATTAGTATCCAAATGCAATAATAAAGAGTTATGACTATTGAAGTGAAAAAGGTGTAGCTCCCTCAAATTTGTGATACAGAAGGAGAATATTTCAATGGAAGAATCCAATTAAGAATAGAACCTTAGTTAACCTTGCAAAAGACTTAAATTAGGCCCTCAAGAATAGGGAGGAGGTGTGAAAATACGTGACTCCTCTTGTGAAAAGATATTTGGAATTGTGATTGCTTGAGGACAAGCAATTTTGCGAGGTGGACTGTCATGACCCCGAAATTGTATCACTACTTGATAAAATATCGGAATGAGTAAATAAGATAAATAACATTAGTAATTTAAGATAATGTTATAATTATAATATTGTACATATTAAATATAATTTAATATTATATATTATTACTATAATATATAAATACTAAAATAAATAAAAAATCAAATATTAAAAAAATATAAGAAACTAATATAGAAAAATAATAGTATATTATTTATATAATCTAAAATATCATTATAATAATAATCACCAGTATTATAATTGTAAATGCTATTATCAATATAAAACATTATAATACCATTAATTTTGATCATAACTAAATTTTATTATATAAAACATTATACCATCATAATTATGTTATCGGGATAATAATGAATCGAACCAAATAAGACAACGATTCCTATATTGATAATGCTAAAGACAACGATTATAGATGAAACACTGCATCCCAAGGTTCTAGTCAAACTCCTCAAAGGCAATAGTCACATCCTTCGAGAGGGGCAACAAATGGTATTTAAAGGGAGGCAACATAAAAACAAAAGGCATCATGGCTGGGGAAGAAAAAGAAAACATCTGCAGACCAATCAGCGGTTAGTGTGGTAGGCTCTTTACAGATTTTAACAATAGGTAAGTATTTTATGAATTTAAACAAGTGCTCTATGTGAGCTAGAGTCCCTGCCTTGAGCGGGTCTGAATTCCTTGAGCAACAAGGAATTGAAGTGTTTGATAAAATGCTTTGATAGACCTGTATGGAAAATGTGGTAGCATAGACAAAGTAGTGAACTGTTTGAAAAAATGCCTTAAAGAAATGTGATCTCATGGAATGCCATAACAAGCAAACGTAATTGGCATCTGCTCCTGGTTAATAGTTATTTATCTTAGTTAACATTACAGTTTGGGGGAAATAATGGCATCCAAACAGAATTTAAATGTTTCAAGAGAATATTTGATTCTTAGAACCTAGCCATAAATGTATTCCAACTTTTATGACAAATGACAACAAAGCTCTCTACCATGGGTGAAATGTATCAAACCCAAAAGAAACCTCAATGTAGATATCAGAGAGTGCACAACACATGACAAGGACAGGAGGAGAGGAAGTACAAGTAGAAATCAAGCACTAGAAGAACAAATTTGAACATGAAAATGTTTCAATGATTACAATCTGGATGGAAGAGGACAACGAGAGGAACAACTCAACAAAATTTCAGATTTTTGTGATCAACACAGGACAAATTACTAGGACCTAGGCTTTGAGGTAGGCAGAATTGCAATGGGGTGTTTGAATAGACACTAGAGTTGGAGCTTGGTGCTAAAGATCGATGAAATTCAAGGATAGTAACCTAAGGCTAAAAACTAAATGACAAGATTGATGAAACTCGAGAGCAATAACCCAAGGCTAAAAGGTAAATGACAACCAATATAGAAAACTTTCAAGCTCTTATACCTATGATCCTTGTTGAGCACAAAAGATGCATGGCTAACAATCTACAACTTATCTATATTATTAGAATTGCTCAAAATAAAGTATAGATTGTGGAATGCACAATGGAAACTTAAAACATAAGATGCAGAAAACTATTACCCATTTGAATGGCACAAGACTAGCAAAGAAGCTACTTCAATTCAATGACAGAATAGGATAAAATAGATGTTTAAAAAGCACAGTAAGGTTGAGAATAAGAAATCTTGTTAGAACCTACAAAACAAGCAGTTCTATAATTTTATTGTTTCTTAAATATTGTTGAGGTAGCCTATTTTTAGAAGCAATACCAATCTTCAAAATATATGCGAACTGAATAGATAGGTTTTCATCATGCCCTTGAAGGCATTCTAAAAATGGAGCAAATGACATATACAAAAAATATCTAACTAATTTAGTGCTCATCACATCATATAACAACGCAAAAGAATAGATAAAATGGAACACAAAAGAATAGATAAAATGGAATGTCTTATTGACTAAGATAATCACAATGTACATAGTCTTGAATATGTAAGTTTTGAATATGTAGGTTTTCATCATGCCCTTGAAGGCATTCTAAAAATGGAGCAAATGACATATACAAAAAATATCTAACTAATTTAGTGCTCATCACATCATATAACAACGCAAAAGAATAGATAAAATGGAACACAAAAGAATAGATAAAATGGAATGTCTTATTGACTAAGATAATCACAATGTACATAGTCTTGAATATGTAAGTTTTGAATATGTAGGTTTTCATCATGCCCTTGAAGGCATTCTAAAAATGGAGCAAATGACATATACAAAAAATATCTAACTAATTTAGTGCTCATCACATCATATAACAACGCAAAAGAATAGATAAAATGGAACACAAAAGAATAGATAAAATGGAATGTCTTATTGACTAAGATAATCACAATGTACATAGTCTTGAATATGTAAGTTTGAATCTCATAAGATATTACAACATTTTCAGTTTCTGAATCTAAATGGCTAAACGGATCATTGGGTCAAGCTCATTCAAGTTCAAAATGCCAAGCCATTACCTGTGTCATGAAATCCATGCCTAGATTCCCAAGATATTACCAAGGTATGTATTTGACAATTGAACATTCAATGATCCCCTAAATATCTAGTTATAAGGACAACCTTTTGATAGAGAGAAAAACAAAAATAATCTAATCATTTTGAAGATCAAAAACACTACCAAAGCTGCTCCAAACGCAAGTTCCAAGAAGTCTTCCTGCAGGAATCATCATTAAAGAGGAAATGGAGTGTAATTAAATCACATCAAAGAGAAGAGTTGGAACAAAAATTATGACAACCAACAAATGGTAATATTTTTGAATAAGTATCCGCTAAATCTCATTGTCCTTTAAAATATTGTAAAATCACATAATAGATACACAAATAAAAGCTAACCAATATATGCAGATTGTTTATCTTTCCATTGGTTTCTCCAATATAAAATCAATAACCCTGCCAAAGGCTAAAGACAACATAAAATTAAAAAATGAGATAATAATGCATCTTTCATATTAAGCAGCTCAAAGTAAAGGGAAGCAAGGTCTCATGTAAGATCAACATACTTGCACAAACTAATAGACATCTATGTGATAAAAATAGCATTGCTTGAGAACCCACAAATTAATTTCTCTCCAATTTGGTCATAATATCCATAACGACTTGGCCCTCCACGTTGAATTTTTTTAATAGAGACAAGTGGAAACCTAACAGCTACACCATAATTAGGTCCGAGTTTGACTCCCTTGCCTCTACCCTGACCCCTTCCTTGACCACTTCCCTAAGGCAGCAGTTTCTACATTCATTATTCATCTCCCCATGCTCTGCCTCTGCCTCACCCTCTATTACCTCATCTCTGCATTGATTTCTACTTGGCCTCAACGAAATTCTTCCTCTACTACTCTATGAAGAACAAAAAAACCTATCAATCTGTAGAAATTGCAAAAACCAAATGCATTTACAAACTTAAAATGGCCTAGGGAAAATAAACATGGTGGGGATTTCTTAGCCTCTGAGAAACCAAGGGTAAATAGTTAGCCGATACAAATCGTGGTACCATTATAATATTAGGCATGTATGGAAAATGGCGAAACATAGACAATGCATGTGAGTTGTTTTGGAGAGTGCCAAAACAAACACCTCTCGACATGTACGTAGAATGTGGAAGCATAGATAAGGCACGTGGATTGTTCTATAGAATTCCACACAGTGACCTACATGTACGTGTCCTCTTGTTAAAAACAACTAAAAACATTAGAAAGTACTTCAATGTTTTCTTTTTCCTAATTTTACACAGTTGGGAAAAAGTAGAGCCACAAAAACATTAGAAACCCATGAAATTATTTATTCTGCTCATTTATCATTCGTTAGACAAATTTTCCCCATTTTTACAAATTAAAAATCCCCAAAACCCTTGGCAAAAATGTAGCGGGTGAATCAGGAAAACTAAAAAATCAGCAAGAATTCTATTTTTTAAATCCCTATTTGTATATGCGGAAGAAATTATTGAACATAAAGAGGAGAAAAATATGAGAGATAGAGGAACGGTTAAATGTACCTGTAACTAAAATTAAACAGGGTGATTTGGAGGTGGTGGATGAATACAAATACTATTCTTGTCTTTGAAATAAAAGCCCTATGCACCAGCATGTATACCAATTACTTGTTTGTAATCATTTACAAAATAACAATGTGGTGGAAGTCTAATTATCTGATGCAATCAGTAATGCCGATGACGATAACTAAAAAGATTTTGCATGATTGTTTCTCCATAGTGGCTACTTCATTCTATTCAAAATAAATGAAAAATAGATCTAAAAATATTGGGAGTTCTAGAGCTATTAGATTCTTGGGCTTTGGTATGCATGTATGCAAAATGTGGTAGCAAAGACAAAACAAGTGAACTGATTGCAGAATGCCACTTATTCCACCAGGCGATTGCAGAAATTAGACACATGAATGACTTTCAACAATGCCACTTGCTCACCAAGACACATGAATACCTTCTTCCCCATCGCTAGACTATCTGAAACATTACATGCGATTTTAATTTTTTCTTCCGCCTGTTTCTGATAGGTGAGTCTTTTAAATTTATAAATGATAAAATCCAAAAACCCCAGAAAAAATCTAACCAGCCAATCAATGAATTTACAAAAAAATAACAAAAATAGCACTTTAATGGTATTTAGGAAGTGCATAAATACCTTAGAGGCCAAGCATTTATAGCATTCTCTGTAACCCTAAACAAGTAGGTTCGAGTAGAATCTGTAAAGCCGAGCAGCTGCAAAGACCCCTTATGAATTTGGGTCCCCATAATAATAATCCAGTGATATCAAATCTGAAACCAGGTATGTCAGCTATGGTAATGTAATCCATGAAAATGATCTAGATTACAAGTTATAATACAACTCTAAAACCGATGCAACTGCCCTAGCATGCATGAATGCAAAATGTGGAAGCATAGACAAGGCACATGCAAACAGTGATACCAGTGAAGTCACAAGTTTGGTCAAATTTTTAGCAGAGGAAGAGGAAGAGAGGTAGTAGAGATAACCTGCGACAGGTTCAAAAAATACATCTGGAGGAAATATTTAAGGGCAAAGTTGCCTGAAAAGAAAAGAAAACAAGAGCAAATAATTTGAAACAACAGAAAACCAAGAAAAAGGAAGAAAAGTGAAGAATTTGGAAGAATAGAAAATCAAGAATGGGAAACGAGCAAAGATAAGCAGAATACAGCTCTGCAATGAGGAGCCGAGCAATCAAAATCGCAATATTCTTGCTAGCACACTACTTGTTATTGATAGAGGGACAGTTCTCTATTTCCAGTTTATGTGCTTGGTCTCTCCTATTCACATTTGGCATACATGCCTAACTCCTACCCACTAGCAACCCTCATTGCCAAGACACGTCTACAGCTAAAAAACATTAGAAACTTACCAAAAAAAATATTTCCTTCATTTTTATTGGTGGCAACAATAATTTGTAAATAGAAATGACAAAAACCACAGAGGAAATTCAGAGCTGCCAATCAGAAAATTAAAATAAGTTCACTTTAATAGAAAAATAGTTATAGACCATAGGATAAGGCATGACGGGAGTTTCGAGATGATTTTAATGTTCAAAATCAGCTACTCGAAAACATAAGTCTCTGCCTATAGATAGGTGAGACTAATAATAAGGTATTTATAAATAAGAAGTATTTTATGGAATTAAATAGTAAGTAAGCAATTTATAAATTTCAATGATAGGTAAGTATTTCATGAATTCAAGTAATCATATTGATAAATATATTAAGTATGTAAATAAGGACATTTAGTAAACACGTATGAATTAAAATAATAATAAGTTTGATGCATTATGAAATTAGATTTAATTAATAATGACTTACACATATGGATATTAATCCTAGTGATATTGTTATTTTTATTGATGTCATTTGGAATAATAAAATTATACATGCTACTATTGATCCCTATAATATTGTTGATATGTTTATGAAGAATTGGGCATTTGATTACGTTATTGTGCTTATACATCCACCATGATGGGAAAGAGGGATTACAAGGGGGAATGTAGCAATGGAGTCTCCCTAGATATGCCACTCGAGGGGGACATGATGAGCCCACATGGGCCAAAGGGGTTTTTCCTTTGGGATCAAAGGGTGTTGCCTTTGGGTCTAGGTTGATATCTGGATACAGAAAAGGGTTATCTACTAGATACGCCACCTGAGGGGCAGGGGGGACAAGATGAGCCCACATGGGCCAAAGGAGTTCTACCTTTGTGATCAAAGGGTGTTGCCTCTAGGTCTAGAGTGATCACCAAAATAACCATTGTAATCTCACCTCCCTACCATGGTGTAACAAGGGGGAAGGATCAATTATGGGAAAGGGAACAAGGTTGATGGCAAGGGGGTTAAGAGTCTCACTAGGTCATATGAATTGCATGCGCCACATGAGGAGGGGAGAGACCGAGACATCTTATCAACATTCTCGTTTCATGTGTCCCATAATTGAGCAAACTTAAAGTAGAATTAGTTAGTTCATTATGAAGTTACTAATGTTAATGATGTTATTGAGAATAGAGTTACTCATGTTTAATTCTAATATTCAATGTGGAGTACTAATATTTTGATTGTTAAGCTAGTTTAGTGATGGATCTCTAACTTATTTGTAGGGACTAAACCAATTCAAAGTTTCCTCTAGGGCCCATAGCTTGGGGAGTTAATAATTTAGGATAGATTTAGGCTAACTCCTAGTAGGGACATTATAAGTGGTATCAGAGCATGTTCTTGCCAACCTATGTACAAACCAACTTCAATTGGATTTAACTATTCAACCTTCTTAAGTAAGACAATACTGCATGTGTATGCCTTCACTATGTATACTTTATGACCTACATACATTTATGCAACTAAGTGTATACCTTGCATATACTTTGTGACTTCAAGTGTATATTGTCTGCTCATATGTATACTAGGTGACCTTGGGATGGTGGATGGACCCACAGTGTAGTATGGGATGCACTGAATCCCCTTCCCAATTTTCAAACTATATACTTAGCCTTGTGGGTTTGAGGATGGACTTGCGGTGTAGTATGGCATGCACTGAATCCTCTTCCCATTTTTCCAATGGTGTAGATGTCCGGAGGAAAGGATAGGACCCACGGTGTAGTGCACAATACACCGATATTATTTTTATTTGGGATGTATTATGGACATGTGTGTATCAACCATTGTGATGTGCTAGTTAGCCATTGTCTATGTGATGAATTTTAGAGCTAATCACTATGTATGGTGGAACTCGACATTGTGTTTATGATTAATTTATTATTAACAATTATGAAAATGCTAAAATGTTGTCTATCAAGTTGCTTAAGTTGGTTGGTTGTTTGCTTGAGCTACTTGGTTGTGTGCTTGAGCTACTTTCTTTCATGCTTGAGCTACTTGGTTGCATGCTTGAGCTACTTTCTTGTGTGCTTGAGCTACTTTCTTGTGTACTTGAGCTACATTCTTGCATGCTTGAGCTACCTACTTGTCAACTTGAGGTACTCGCCTGTGTGCTTGAGTTGGTTGGTTGCTTGCTTGAGCTACGTATTTGTCTGCTTGAGCTACTTGCCTATGTGCTTGAGTTGCTTGCTTGAGCTACTTGTTTGTCTACTTGAGCTACTTGTTTGCCTGGTTGAGCTACTTGTCTGTTTGGTTGAGCTACTTGGTTGTCTACTTTAATTTTTTATTCATGTGGGGCTCATCATTGTGTTTATTTTATGCTATGTGGAAAGTAATTTTGTGGAAGTGCTATGTGACCCTAGCTCAGGGATGGATTGAGTCTAAACATACTGCATGCATGATATCAGGTCTAGTAGCAATAAGATACAACAGTCCATCAATCATGGATTTGTACATGCTCTAATCAACTTTAGTAGATTCATCATCCTTACTCAACTTACATCCAATTACCATAAGGGTGTAGACCGGTTTGGAGTCATCCAATCCAAACTTCTTTAACAATTCCTTAACATACTTAGATTGTGAAATGAATTTCCCTTTGTCAGTTTGATTTACTTGAATTGAATTTCTTCCTTGGACTTCGAGTAAATCAAACTGATAAAGGGAAATTCATTTCACAATCTAAGTATGTTAAGGAATTGTTAAAGAAGTTTGGAATGGATGACTCCAAACTAGTCTGCACCCCTATGGTAACTGGATGTAAGCTGAGTAAGGATGATGAATCTGTTAAAGTTGATCAAAGCATGTACAGATCCATGATTGGTGGACCATTGTATCTTACTGCTACTAGACCTGATATCATGCATGTATAGTATGTTTAGTTGCAAGATTTCAAGCAGAACCTAAGGAAGCACATGTTACAACTATGAAGAGGATATTCATATATCTTAAAGGAACTCCAGATTTGGGTCTATGATATCCGAAGAACAATGATTTCACATTGAGTTCCTATACTAAGGCTCACTGCCTACAAAAATATAAAAAAGAGATAAATGAAGATCCACCACTAGGTTTCCACACATTCACAACTTGATCAAAAGATTGTGTATACCATCAACTCATTGCTTTTAGGAATCTAACACCTTAAAGTACTATTTCCTCAATTCGCTCTTCCACTCTCTTCTTTTCACACTTGTTCACACACTTGTCTTGCTCGAATCAATTGATGGATGGAAGATCAAATTACAACAACTTGATTTTCTTTTATACCATCTTCAACCTTAGAAACATTCACCAAGGTTGGCTATACAATTTCAAATTACAAATTCAAACTAGGTCGGCTACTCAACATTCTCGCGGTGGATAAGAATGTGAGAGGACCAATTACATATTTAATTTGAGACCCAAACAACATCTTGGATCATGCACACAATTTCTCAAATCGATACAAAAGCTTAATGTAACATGTAGACACCAGGTTGGCCAAACCTAATGAAAACACCAACAAACTTTGAAGTACGTGCATCTCCAGCAAGATAAACAAACACGGATTACTCAACACACTTCACCAGACATTGTACCATCTCTGAGAACACCTTGGATACATCCACAGTGGTTACAAAAAACTTCATTCATAGAGAACTCTTCACCAGTCCTATCGGACCAACCAGCAAAAACACAAGAGCTTTGGAGTAGGTCTTCCAGAGTGGCAAACCACAAGCAAATTTTTCAGAACATAGAAACCATAAAAAAGAGTCATCTCCTAGATCTACAAGATCTGAAACTAAATATCAGAAGACTGCAGAGCCAAAATGTTTCTCCCAGTCCACAAACAAATAGTTCTAGAAAACCAGTTCACACACCGATGAACATATCTTCTAATCTCCATCGACTCAAATACTAAAACTCAGGATATACATTCCATTTAAGCTTATGAACACACCTATAGATCCGAATAGGCATGGGATCAACACAGAAGAAATGCAGAGTAAAATACCATAGCACAATCAAAACACACTTCAACACTGCTTACAATATTTCTCACATTTTCTCAAAAGCACTTGGCAAAAACACAACTTTCTCAACCTGAACTATGTTGACATCATTGTTTAAATTATTATCTTCATTTCTAATGATTAGGCATTAAATAGCTCACATGGAAAGGTAAATAGATTGAGGTTGATGCACGACTTATGATGCATCTATAGAATTTGATTCTATTATATATATAAACCTTTATGTAATCTTAATTTTACCTTCACTAATAATTTTAGATGTCATATTTGATTATGATTAAAGGTATAGGAAAATAATCGAGTAATAATATCTTTTTGGGGTAAGTTAATGTTATGGTGGAGATTTAATACTAACCCTATCAATCATATGTTCCATGTTTGTGTGTCATTTAGATGAATATAAATGATATTCAATTAGTGCAAGTTTGAACAGTAATGTTTGATTTTAAAAAGGAAAAAAAAATCATTCATTTTGTTTATATTAACATTGGGTGTATACATTATTAGAATCCTCATAAGTAATGATTACATAATTCCTTAGTGACATTGTCATTAATATTTATTTATTCCCTCTTGTAAATTTAATTGTTGGATTAGCAAAGAAAGTGTCTAACTTAAATATTATTCATTTGGAGCATACAAGACTTCATCATTATTTTTATTAATTCATAACATTAGACAAGTTTTAAATTTAGTAGTTTATCTTTAATTATTCTATTTTATTACTTACTCCTCTTATTTAGTTACTTTGTAGTATTTTATTAGCTCAATCTTGTGGAGGGAATTACATAATGAGGAGTTCTATCATGTCATCCATGCACTTTTTCTTGTTTCTATCTTAGGTATATTATGTTTTTCAGTTCTTGACTGATGGGTATCTTGGAGATTACTTAGATATTTTAATAGTTAGGAGGGTGTTGTTTTGATCATTGCACTTATTTTCAGTTCTAGAATGATGTTATATCTCATGTTTCTTCATTTAGATTCCAAGGTTGTTCCATATTGAGTGTTTTCTAATATTCCTTGGCATCGAGATTGTTGTTGCTTTATCACAATTACAGGATTACTCTAAAGAGATTCTAGGGTTTATAACATCAAGATTATCATTCCTTTGCTTTCCTTGATTAAGGTTTTGGTGTTACTCCACTAGTGTGCTTCTAGTATTTCTTTGTAGCAATTTATCTCATTGAGAGATGGGGGCTAAATGGTCTCTTCTTTGTCTCTTATGGGGGGTCTTTTTCCTCGAATAGGGTTTTGTCCTCTCATTTTTCATGGAGAGCATTATTTCTATTTCATCTCTCTTTTGGGGAGGAGTTTTGTCCCACTTAGTTTTCTCCTTTTATCTATTTGTGAGAGATTGCATTGCATTTGTATATGGGTACATAACATGGACTTATAGTTGGGACACATATTTATGTAATTTGCATAATAGTACTCCCTTAGTTGTACTTAAGGGGGGTTTTGGTGTAAATAGGTTTTTTACCTATCTAGGTCCTATTTACATGTTAAGTCCACTTAGGTCCTATGAGAGACTCTTTCTAGATAGTGTTAGTTGCCACTAAAATTTATCTTATCTTTTGACATTTAATGCTTGTGTCCTAAGTTATTTAAAATTTGTTGAGGTAGTTGTCTCATTATACAAGATTAAGACACATGTCAAGATCTTGTCCAATCCTGTCTCACAACTTTCTTTTATAAGAAAGGAATTATATGTGCATTGTAATAAATTCAATCTGACAATCTTGCATCCATAATCATAGCATGACATTTCTGCCATTTCTCTCTTGTGGAAGTTATTATTGTCTTGTACATGATCCTAGGGTGTTGAGAAGTTCGCCATAAACTCTTACAATTTTTAGTTCTTTAAAAGTAAATTTATCATACTTCTTTTCTCATTGTTCTTCCCAAAATAATATTCTTATAGGTCTCTTCATAGAATTTCTTATCCTCTTTCTTAAAGACATCTTCCTCCACTTCTACAAATTCTTTAGATACTCTAATGTCCCTTTATAGTCACAAGATTTCACTTACAAAAATATCTCACCTCTAGGGTATAAACCTTTTGCAATTACAAGACTCTACCTGCAACAAAATCTTCACACAAGCATACTTTCAACTTCCCATACCTCCTTCTCTACCCTTTGTAGTTATAGGCATACTCTCATATTTGCAATCAATTTCCCTAGAACTCAAGCCCTGTACAATTATAGGCCTCTTCTTTCTTGCAACAAAATCCTCTATATCTCAATACCTCTATAGTTATACAACCCTCTCTTGCAAAAAAATCCTTTATGGTTTTCTTTGAGACACCTTCTAGCCTCTCAGATTGCACCTTCAACTGTCCAACAATCTCTTTAACTTCAACTTTGATTCATTCAAAATTATCTTATTTTCCAACGAGATTCTTCTTCTTATTCATTCTCTCTTCTTTTTGTAACTTCTATCATCAAATGTCTCTTTTCCAACTCTAACTTCTTTCTAGGTGATCAAATTTTCTAGTAACAAAACTCACACACTACAACTGTCACGTACCGATTTTATCAATTATTAAATTGCAATTATTAACCATGAGATTTGTATATTTATGTTAGATGATTATTTAAATTGAAATTTAAATTTAAATTGAAATTTAAGTTTAAATTTAAATTGAAATTGAAATTTCAATTTAAATTTAAACGCAAATGAAATGATTTGAAATTTATTATTGTGAAATTTGGGGTTGTCATTGTTGACGACAAATTGAGTGCAAGTGAACGCAGGAATAGGTGAACGAGAATGAAGGCGAGAACATTGATCAGGTAGAGTTGTTTTAGCCATTAGACGTTTATGAGGATGATGGAATCTCACACACCACTTAGTTAATTATAATGTATTTTCATGATGATTAAATGGTTTAAATTTTAATGGTTATTATGGCAATTTAAATATTGTTGTGAGAAAATGGTTTAATTATATATATATAATGTATAATTTGTGTAATTGATTTATTGTTATTTTCGCAAATAATAAATGAAAGTAGAAATAAATGTTTAAATAATTATATATATTAAATTGAGTTATTTTCTCATTTAATAAATGAAAGAGGAAAGATTTGTTTGAAGGAATAGATAAATATCAAAATAAGTTATTGAAAACAAATTAGAAAACAGAAATACATTCAAAGTTGGAATTGAAATTGAAATCAAAACAGCAGTTTACAAATTCAAAACAAATATCTTTCAATCAATTTTGCATGCAAAACAAAAAGAACTTGGAGTTTTGGCAAATTTTGGCTGGAGATCAAAGCTTAGAAAGTGGATCTGACTTTATGGAGGACTCCACCATTTTGCATGATATTAAGGAGAGGAAATTCGAATTAAGGCAACATGTGAAGACAAAATCCATTTTCGACAGAGGAGAAAAATAAATAAAAAACAAAAAGAGAGGCAAGGGAGTTTTAATTTAAATTTTGTTCATCTCCCAAGTGCGTGTGAAGAAGGAGAATACAACCATAGGGAATTTTTTATTGTTATTGAGAGATTATTCATCTCATCTCATATGCGCGGCCAACACGAGGGAGGTTTTATATTTACCTTCATTCTAATATCTCTCCCTGATGCGCGTGGTAGAGTCTCATATGCGCCAGAGGGAGGAGAGAAAGTGCGATATAATTATCACCATGTGTGGCTAGAAGGGATTCATGAAGCGCCAGTAGAAGAGAGATTACTTTTATGAGTTTTTGTCTCATTTTCTCATTATTCTCCACGTGTGACCAATAAGAAGAGGAGAGAAATAGTGTAGAAACAGTTTTGTTTTCAATGATTTTAAATTCTGCTTAACCCATACGTAAGGAGAGAGGCATGCGCATTAGAGAAAGGGAGAATAGGGTGGAAGTAAGGGAGAGTAGGAAGGAGAAGGTGCACGGTAGGGAGAAGACATAGGGATTTTATCTTAATGTTGGTGATCTCCCAGGCGCGGCAGAAGGAAGAAGAAAATATTTTCTTAACTATATGCGCCAGAAGTGAGGAAGAGAGGATGTGGTTATAACATAAGAGAGAAAATCAAAATGGTAAAAAGAATATAAGAAAACTTGGAAGGCATGCGGCCAGAAGAGGGAGAGAGTTAGAAAATAAAAAAGAATAGAAATCTATCTTCACCACATGCAAACAACAAAAAGAGAAATCCAAAACAGAAAAAGAAGAGAATTTAGAACAAAAAATTGACAGAGAAAGACAAAGATTCATTTCCAGATTTGAGAAAACACACAGCTACAAGAAATAAACACAGGTAGATTTGATAGATAGATTGTTGTATCTCAAATTCATAGAAAATTAATATCTAAGTTTAATTATTTTTCTTCTATTCAAACAAAAATGTGTTTACTAAATGTATACAATTTGTTGAAAAAGATCATACACCAAACTGTGTTTTTATCAGGAAACCACTGAACAACTTGAACATAAAACATTAAAAAGACAGTAGATTTATTTATTTTTAGGAAATTCTGATTTAGTAAATTGAAAAGATGCACACAGAAAAACTATATGTTTTTAGATACAGAAAAACCTCCAAACGAAAACAATATTTGTTATCTGTACAGACAGAAAATTGGAAATTACGAGAAAAGAACATGAAATTATTAAAATATCACAAAATAAAATTGCTGAATGTTTTCCAGAATGATAAGATTAAATATTTTTGTGTATTTAAATATGCTTGAAAAACTTGAGTTAAATTTGACAATTCTTTAGGATTGATTCTAAAATTTCCTTCGAAACAAAATTAAATATGAGGTTTTTATGTTTTTGAAAAGAAACGATTTTAGAGAAATATGAAAAACAGAATAGAAAAGGAAATAGAATTAAAAATATAAATTATTTTGAAAAAAAATGAATTAGAAAAGGATTATTTTGAAGTGAAGATAAATTATATGACTAAATGAACCGAAAGAATGTGTGCTCATTTATTCTTGTTAAAATATGTACTTAGATACATACTTGAGATACACCTTATTTTATTTTATTTTAATTTGAACTTAATGTTATTTAAGATTTAAAACTGTGAAATTATTGCATTAAAACCATGTTTGCTTGAAAATGAAAGTGTAGTTCATGTGTTTGTGAAAGATACTTTTTCATTTGAATGGAACCATGCATGCTTGATAAATGAATGTACATGACATGTGTATGGAAAGTTACCTTCTGGGACGGGTGCCGAATATGGGTTTTTAGAGAGCGTAGTTTTGTCTTTTCCAAAACTACTAATATTTGTCGTGCATGACATTTTACTTGGCCAAGTAACTTAAGGACCATTGAAATAAATGAAATATGAATTACTCTCTACCATATCCTAGTATCAAACTTGCTTGTTTCTTAAATGAATTATAAAAATGAAAATGCTTGTGGATTTACTAGTTATACTAGGCACGCACCAGATTCCATCTTGCTTGTCGACTGCTTTTTGCTAAGTGATTCATGTAGGGTCGGGTATTCTTTGAATGACTAAGGAATTCTGAGGAAGTGTAAGCTTCGAGGTTGGGCGGAAAAAACATCTGAACCTTGTTCTTGTCTTCATGTTTGAAAATAAGCTATTGGATTGAAGATCAAATGAATGGATTGAAGATCAAATGAAGATTTCTTCTTATATCTATTATATTTCATTATTGTATGATTATTGTCAAACTTAAGGTGACAGAATGCCTAAGTCTTGAATTGTAAACTTTTGTTACAAATTTGTATTATTATCAATGTTGTGTAAGATTTATGGAATGGAAATGAACTTATTAAAGGAATTATAAGATTGTTTGGAATTAAAGACTTTCGCTCTTTTCAACAACAACTTCTTTACCTCTCACTTCTCTCTTTCTCCATGAGAAAAGTTGCTATGATATTTCTATAATCTTATTTCACTTATCTTATTTTCTTCTCCATACTCCAACATATTATAACCTCATTCTCATACCACTTGACACAGTCAGACTAGATACCTTACTAGGTAGCCCAATCTTGCAACTACAACACACAAATGAAGTGCAATTTCATTGCATTCATTCAAATGTTAATTACAATATGATTGTTTATAGGAAATATATACCTCGGGCAGGCTTTCATGTAGGACTTAGCTCTCCTCAAACTTACATGACGTTTTTTGACAATCATGGTGGCTAATTGTTTTTCTTCATGCATTTTTTATATACCATACAATATCTTTCTACTACATTGTTGAATAAAAATCTAGTTTATAATCTACAAATTATATTCCCAAATAGGGCGCTATGGAGGGATTTTCATCTCTTCTTATTAATATTCTTTACTTCCTCCTTTCAAAACTCAGTTTATGGCACTATATGTCAATAAGAACAAATGATACAAATTCCTCATAGGTTGCGCCTCTTTCACACACCAAAATTGACGGTACAACTTCTTTTTTTATATATGCATATTCTCCATTAAAAATCATAACAAAATTATTTAATATTGGAACCAATAACAACACTTATTCCCCTTAGCAAATCACTTCTAAAATCCTCCTTTTAAAATTGAATTTTCACCCAACTTGGCATTACTTTTCACCTCTATTCAATGTTGAATAAAATCAAGTTTTAAATCTGCATTATTATTACCAAGTTTAGGCGTAAGTATTATTAGTTCTTGCCAAGAAAATATAAGGGAGAGGTAGTTTATAACTAGTGATTAAAGTTCTTTAATTAGACCAATCAAAAACATAAAAAAAAATTCAAAAAAATTAATTTCAAAGTTTTTAATATTTAATAGTTCAAACCGATCATTTTTATAGATAATAGATAAAACAAATAATTTTTTTCTATTCTCATTGAACAATATATTTGTTATGAAGAAAGAAGAAGCATAAAACAAATGACACGTGGCCTCCAAAATCTCCATGTAATGTGCCGATTTGGTTGGTGAAAATGTGAATAAACGTGGGACAACTGAATAAAGATAAACATGAAGGTGGAGGGTTTCAGACATGGAAGACCATTTAGACTTCCATAACAAGCATAGTGGGTTGGATGTGTGTAGAGACAAGGAATACCATTTTAAGGCCTGTATTGAGAGGAATTATGCTACCTATATTGATGGGAGTTTGGAGTTTGGTGGCGGCAGACTGGCAGTGGTTCCCATGACTAAACCTGCAGAGAATTTAGAAGCTCCGCCTAATAAGCCTGCTGAGGGTAGCACTCCACGTGGCTGATTTTTCATTGCTTCAATGAGTTGAATGAATTAATTAGAATTTGGGTATGCACGGAAATGATGTCAGTCACTGTATTTTATTTTCTTGTTGGGGGCAAAATGGTTAGAATTCATTTTTTAGTAGTGAGGAATGCTTAGATTATGTTATGTAAAAGCTAGATGTTTAGTTCATGTATTGCAGATCTCCATGGGGTCACCCTATTCCATGAATAAAATTGTAACGGGTATAAAATTTTGGTTTGTTTTTGTTTTCAATTTTTTTTATTTCAGTGTGCACTCTTGTTCCAGGTTTCTGGTATCGGTTCTTTTTCTAAATTGTTTTACATGTCTTTCTCTTGGGTTCAATCACGAGTTCCACCTGTTAGAGATGAGCTTATTTGTACACTGCAAAGTCCATGGAGATTCCAGTAAAAGTGAATGTACTATGTATTATCTCAATTGTATGGGTCACACATTGTGTTCTTATTGTTTGAATTAATTAAATAGTTTCGAGAATGGCTTAGTTTTTTTCCTTCCTTGTGTGTAGGTAAGGTGATTGTCCTACCATAACTTCCACCCAACAAAAAAATAGGAAATACGTCAATTTATTAATAAAATGTGTTTTAAGGGAACTCCTTAACCCGCGGTGTTTCTCTCAAGGAGAGAAAATGAACAATACATTATTGAAGGGCTTTCATCGAGGTTTATGTTTGTTCTGGGTGATTCAAACAATTGGATTTACCGCTGGACAACCAGAGGGCGAGGAATATTAAGATTTATTTTGGCCTAACCGAAGTTTCATTCATGTTGATTGCATATATCATTAGCTTGTTCTTTGTTCGCATCAAAATTCTTGGTTATTTGTATTGATTAGGGCACCCAACACTTGATTGATGTAAAGGTTTTTGTCAAGCTACAGTTTAGTATATTAGGGCACCCAATGCTTGATTAGGGCATTTCCTCCTTTATTAGAATACGTAAATAAGAGGTGTTATTGGATGTAAATCTTACAAAAGCTACAAGATCATTTCTCTTTCCTTAGATTTTCAATGCCCGCAATTAGTTTTCATGTGATCACATTTATTTGAGGCAATCTGTAAAACAATTTGCATGTGTTATCTAAGTTTCCATTATATATATATATCACAACATTTCCCTCAAAGTATGCAGGTCTATAGGATGTTGGCAAAGGTTGAGGAGTCAAGTTTTACTTTCTAACTCTTGGGCTTCCGTCCAGTTAGGACTGTGGCATGTTTTACAAATTTTGTACTTCAAATATATTTGGAATGATATCATAGAAAATGGTATATGAATTTTCATCCAAAGGGTTTTGAATCCCTTTTATTTATTTTTGTACTTCTTTGCTTCAATCTTTTCTTCAAAATTTGGCCTTCAAGTGTTTTGTTTTTTACTTTCTTTTCTTCCTCTTTCACCCCAACTTGTAGTTTTTCCTTTCCTTCTAAAATTGGCTCCTCATCGAAGTGTGGCCTTCTATTTTCTTAATCTTCTTTCTCATCTATTTTTATTAGAAAACTAAGGGTCATTTCCTTATGTTATCCTTCTAGGTCTAACGACTCCTCTTACATCAAGTTGTGGTGGGATGTTCTTAAGATCTACACCAAAGTACTACAGGTAATTCTTGGGCTTTACAGCTTTATGATTTTCCTCTCTGTATTTTTTCATACATTAAAGCATTAAGGTTCATTTTCTGCTCTACAACTTCATGCTCTTCCTCTTCATATTTTCCTTCAGTGAGAACCACAATTGTTGGAACCATATCACTTGTCCAAGATTGGAAGATCTCTGCAACCTCTACAAAAATTGCTTCTTTATCTTATATTTATCTTACATCATAATTTTCCTCTATCAGGATGAATGTCAATTGTGATCTTGTATTTGGCTTTGTGTAATGAACTTTCTTTGCAACAGATTCAACTCCTTAGTTGCAACATTGGGGAAAATATTTTGGTTGCTAAATGAGCAACTAACTCAGATATAAATATTCTTTTGTTGTCATAAATTTAAGAATTTGTCATGGAAGGGGCAACTTTTTCACCTTCATCTTTAAAGAAAGAAACGTCAAAAAGCTTGATAGTGTTTGAAATCTTCTTTCCATTTTATCAAGTCATCCACTCATCTCCCATTAACAATGCCTTGATATTGTCCTAGGGTTATCATCGTTAGAAACTTTGGAAGTTGTCAATATTGATGTGAAAAATAAGTTCATAAAGCTTTGGTGTAGGGAAAAAATTAATCTTGGTGTGAGAAACCTGAGGTCGAGAAAGAAATTGTTCCATGAATTCATCATAGACCTCGAATATGAAGAAGTAAGCATGAGGAAGCCTCATATGTGTGTGAGGGTACATCAAACCTTCCCCCTTCTTCAGAACCGAGAAAAGATGGGGGTTGAATGTGAAGGAAATTCAAGCCTTTATCTATTCTACGCCCAAGGTAACATGTGAAAGAAAAAGGCTAAAAATTTAAAATAAATGAAACAAGAGGTTGAGTTTGCTAAGGTAAAAGCAGAATGACATCTACACCATTGTGAGAGGCAACAATATGGAAGCAAGATGTGGAACAATAATAAGGCTATGGATATTGATGGACTCAAAGGAGCAACAATCGTGGCTATGGAAGATATCAAAGAGTAACAACTATGGAATATGGCACCATTTAAGGTCAACACTTATGGAGATCACATGGTTGT
Organism: Sequoiadendron giganteum; assembly: GCA_007115665.2. Taxonomy (NCBI): domain Eukaryota; kingdom Viridiplantae; phylum Streptophyta; class Pinopsida; order Cupressales; family Cupressaceae; genus Sequoiadendron; species Sequoiadendron giganteum. Next base: position 234,768,559 of record CM021110.1, on the reverse strand, counting down.
ATCGATGATCATGTATGGTGTAAGTGGTCTGCAACCCTCAGAAAATATGTTCTTTTATTGTTTGACATGCTTTGAAGTTAAAGCATGCTATTAGGAAATTTGCCATGATATGTACCTATGCCCCTAACATATGATGTAATTAGGGTTAGTAAGTAGTTGAGATGCAATGTGTATTGATGCCTTCAATATATTTCTAGTTATGTGCATTTTTTATTTTAGTGACATGTTTACAATTTTGGTTTTGTGATTCTTTACATTTTGATTTTCTTTAAGTTTCTATATATATAATTTTAATTAATAAACAAAATTAAAATTGGTTTGTACCAGTCCAAACCTCGTTCAGTTTTGGTGGGTTACTATATAACAAATTTATATATTACAACTCTATCCAAAAAAATTCAAATACATAGTTTAATAAAAGGGTTGAAGTCTCGCATTACTAAATCTTTCATCGAGCTTGGATTCTAACATATTGGCAGCTATATCTTTAATGCTTAAAATGGAAAATTCCAAACAACCTTCAAGTTTTAACTCTAATTTAGAGAAATTGCTATCCTAAGAAAGAATACTGATAAATCTGACAATAATTAACAAACAAAACAAGACCTTTAATTCTAGAAATTCAAACGTTATTTAAAGTAAAATAAACACTACACTAAAGAGTTTTGAGGACCAGGGTAGAAATAGGAACAAACTAAAGATAAGGTAACTAGGCTAACAAAGTTGTTTTGTAAGGATCATTAAACTGACAATATCAAACCTTTTAAAAGTTAGTCAAGAAGCCTTTTATAGATTTGACTCAACTAATCTAATTTTTACTATTCAAGAAAAATTAAATGACACAGAAGCTTGAATCCTATCAGACTAAGGGTCACCTCAATTTCATTTCAGCACAAGGCCAAAAATCTCAACAATGGAATTAGGTTATATTTATAAAGTTTAGCTATTTGATTTAGACATTATTTAGAAGTGGAATATCAAAATGCAAATTTCAACATGTAAGATCGCATAAAGTTTGATGCCATAAAATAAGTATTTACACTCTCCTCACTGCTAATGCTCATGAATTCTTCTCTACTTTAGCTTGACTATGTTTGAATTAGAAATTTCAAAATACCCTTGTATTAATTTTGTGTGAAAACATAATTGTATAAATTATAATGACTATTGGTGTAATTGGTATTGGTTAATTTTTACATATTTATTAGTTAATTAGAGACCCTATTACATCACATGGTTAATGGAAATCATAAAATAGGAGGGCATTAAAGCTATTTAATCTAGTTGATATTTGATACTTAAGTAATTAATGGAATTATGACTTAATTTATATAGTATACATATACTTTCATGGTGTTTTAGTTAGCAAATCTTGTGTAAGTATTTATAAAATTGAAATTATTTTAAGCTCGATTATTGAGATATTAGAGGCCTCTAAAGGTTCTTCTCATACTTAATAACTCTAAACTTGTAGACATATACAATCTTACTAGCCACAAAGGATTAAGGTTTATTGTGGGTAGCTATTGTTATCTTAAATTGATCAAACAACTCTATGAAAAAGGATTAAGGTGTATTGTGGATAGCTATTGTTATCTTAAATTGATCAAACAACTCTATGAAATGTACTGGTATCACAAATGAATAATCATAGGAGGTAAATCTACAATTCATGTGGGATTCTAAGAAAGAACATTAGTTCAAAAATTAGGTATGTCATAATTAATGGAACTCGTAGGATAATCATATTCATAGCATTGATGATAGTAAGTTATTTTTGTATGAATAAAGTTATGTGCATGAGTAGAAATAGTGGTTGTTGGAAATACATTAAAATTAGAAATTGTGATAGGAGCATTGTTTCTTAATTTATGCTTTCTTCCTATAGAAAATTTTTCATGGTGGATAAAATTGCATGTTATCATTAGGTATCAAGTTTATGACTTGTGTGACATTCAATTTTGATGAACATCATAGCATCTTCTATAGTAGAGAATGCATTTTTCATAATGTATTTTTGCATTTTTTTAAGCAATAGTTGTCACCACAATCTTATATTGATTGCATTTTTTTAAGCAATGGCTTTCACCACAATCTTATTTTGATCAAAATGCAAATACAAAATTGTCCTGCCAGCATTTGGTAGGAACTTCACAACAATGCAACCTTATTTTTCCAATCAAGAGGGAGTTTTAAAACTTTGGTTTATCTACATATGTAATACAAAAAATTGGAACTAGAAAAGAAAATCCTTCCCAAGCAATAAGGCACCATATATTTCCTTTAAAAAATTTACCTTTTCTATTTTTAACCTAGCATTATTTATTTGTTAAAGGGGCCACAAAAAGGTAAAACCTTATCCTTTTAGAATTATAAAAGTGATTTTTCAACCCATCCATTCTCCTAATTTTTATACTTGTCTTTATAATATTGTAATTATAGTATTTTAGATTTTAATTAAATTAAATGTAAGTTTTGTTAATGTGAATAAGATTAATGTATAATTTATTATAAAAAATTATCACAAAAATCAATTAACTATTTTATAGAGATTTGGATTCACAGTATTAAAATAATAAAATAAAACTTAAATTAAAGCACATCTATAAATTAACATACAAGATAATCTTTCTAGAGATTTGATTTTACACAATTAAAATAAAAAAATTAAATTAAATCTTAAATTATTTGACATTGCCACTTTTTCATTTTTCAAATTTTATTTTCAAAACATAAATAAATACAAATAAAAATTAAATTAAAATAACTAAAATTATTATAATTATTAATTAAATTCTAATTCTAATCCTATTATTATTAACTATTATAATCCTAAAAGCATTATAATTAGGATTAAGATTAGAATTAAGAATTTATTTAAGGTAAAAATTATGGTTAGAATTATTCAAAAATTAAATAAATTAAAAATAACATATTATTAATAAAAATCACTAAAATATGATTAATAGATATAATGTTCCAAAATTTTATTCATCAAATATTTTTATTCCAAATTTTATTTCCAATATTAATTCATAGATAACAATTTTTTATTGTTAGGATTACAATTATGACCATAGTTATAGATAGTGCTACGACCATAATTAGGGTTAGAGATAGGTCTAGGATTACAATAATGGTTTAGAATTTATTGTTACGGTTAGGGTTAGGATTAGGGATAGAATTGGAGTTAAAGTGTGAGTTAGGGTTAGGATTAGGTCATGCAAAGAATTAGTTAACAATGCTAAAATACTATTATTAACAAAACTTATATTTATTTTTAGTCACATTAATAAAACTTACATTTATTTTTTTCTAAATCTAGAAAACAATAATTACAATACTATAAAGACAAGTACTAACCACTAAGTGACACTTGTTTACAAATTATGTTTAAATATAAAAAAATAAAAATTATAATTAACAAATAAACAACATTTACTAAAAATATATCTTGACACTTTATTTACATAAGAAAAAAAAAATTCACCATTTACATATTTTATAATTATATAAAATAAATAAAACTTAATTTTATTAATCTAAAACAACAGCTTAAATCTATATTAAGTGTCCACCGAACTTTAAGACAAGCAAATTCAATACATTTATTCTAGAAGTTCCAATAGTTTGAAAAATGCCTCCACAACTCTTCCTCTTTTGCCCCACACTACCTTTGCTTTCGTTCGTGGTAAGTCAAAGTAATATAATTTAAGACGATCTTCAAAATAACATATACTTACCACTTTCCTCTGCTCGTCATTTTCCTCCTCTGTCATCACACTACACCAGAACATCGCATCAAATTGAATGTTGAATACACCGCACGAATGCTCCAGCTCTGTGACCGCAAGATCGGGAAACTCCATAGCGTTTACAATAGGCTCCACCAAACCTTTTATCACGCTACCTTTTATCTGCAAATCGTATTGTTTGCAAAATATTCATTCCTAAACATAAACATTTACATAATACGAAAAACTCTGAATTCCTAAAAGTTTTCAATACCTTCTCCTTCATAATAGACTAAATACAAGGTTTCACGGCTGATATGGTGTCACATGTGAGCTTTACTTCTTCCAATCATTCCACTTTCTCCAAACTCTGTATACCTGGCACCGTCCAGCAGGTCTCTACTCTCAGTATCTTCAATGAATTGGCATGTTCCAAACCTTCCATTTTCTCAACTTTGGGGCAATTCCTTATTATAAATGTTTTCAGCAAAGCCAAATCTTCAAAGCTTGGGAGTTCTTCTATCTGCAGACAGTCACGTATTACCAGATACTCAAGTTTTATGAGACCACTAAGACACCTGATGTTCTTCAGCAAATTACAAGAGTATATTTCTAGAATTTTGAGTGTCACCGATAGGGTCTCTATCTCCACTAAGTGCTGGTTCATTTCTACCTCAAAAGCTTCGAGGTTGGGAAAACGATCATTAGATATTAATATCCTGGAGAATTGTTTGCAGTCTTCAATGTCTGCTTCCTTGAGTGTTTTAAGTGAAGAAGCAGCCTCAGCATTAGAAGTCATTTCACTTTTGGAACTTATAATTTTTATCCTCTTCAAAGAGGAAATATTTACAAGAGAAGTTTGCAAGCTCTTCCACATCAGTCTCAATTGTTAGGAAATCTAGCTTGCCCAATTCACCAATATTAGTCGGTAAACCTCTTAACTTGATACAACCTTCTAGATATAACTCAGTCAAAAGCTCTTGATTCATGATTTGATGAGGCAAATCTTCCAATTCCTCGCAATTCTTAAGGTTCAAAACCTTGAGCTGTCTGATGTTTTCCAAGATATCTATTCTCAATTTAAGCCTTGCACACCCTGATAAATTTAGAACTTCAAGCTGTATCAGCTGTTTGAAAGAATCTGGTAAAGTGTTCAACTGCCTACAATTGGACATATATATATTTTTCAAGTTTATTAAATTGCCAAAACCAATAGGTAGTGAAGATAGGATTTCACACTTTGATAAATTTAAAACTTCTAGGTGTATCAGATGACTGAAAGAATCAGGCAACATGCTCAACTGCTTGCAACTCCACATTTTTATATTTCTTAAGATTGTTAAATTGCCAAAACCAGCAGGCAGTGAAGATAGCATTACACACTCTGATAAATTTAAAACTTCTAGGTGTCTCAGATGACTGAAAGAATCAAGTAACATGCTCAACTACCTGCAACTCATCATTTGTATATTTCTTAAGCTTGTTAAATTGCCAAAACCAGCAAGTAGTGAAGATAGCATTTCACACTTTGATCAATTTAGAACTTCTAGGTGTCTCAGATGACTAAAAGAATCAGGCAACATGCTCAACTGCTTGCAACTCATCATTTGTATATTTCTTAATCTTGTTAAATTGCCAAAACCAGCAGGTAGTGAAGATAGCATTACACACTCTGATAAATTTAGAACTTCTAGGTGTCTCAGATGACTGAAAGAATCAGGCAACATGCTCAACTGCCAGCAACTCATCATTTGTATATTTCTTAAGCTTGTTAAATTGCCAAAATCAGCAGGTAGTGAAGATAGCATTACACACTTTGATAAATTTAGAACTTCTAGGTGTCTCAGATGACTGAAAGAATCAGGCAACATGTTCAACCGCCTGCAACTCCACATTTCTATATTTCTTAAGCTTGTTAAATTGCCAAAACCAGCAGGTAGCGAAGATAACACTGGAGCGTATAATTGCAAACACTCCAGTGATTGGAGGCCACAGAACTCTTCTGACAAACCAATACCATGAAAGCTAGCGAAAAGCCTTTCCAGATGCTGAAGATGTCTTATTGAGCTTGGAAGCCATTGCAATTTTTGGCAACCCACTAAAATAAGCTCTCTCAATTACAAAGGAGGCTGCGGAAAACCATTATTTTTTTTGTTTCAGACAACCATTATTATATTCAATTTAATTCAGAAAAATATGAACTATAAATAAGTTTTGAAGTAATTTTCTTGAACCACGAAAGCAAAATACTTACATCTGCATTGTCCTGCCACAATTCTTCCAACTCATCAGTTCCATAAAGCTCTAGAACCCTTAGATTTTTTAATGATAGCCATGATGGAAGATTTCGTATAATAAAATCTTCCCAGCGAAGCCATACAAGGTCTTCTGATAATGATGCAAATTCTTCTGTAAACTCATTTCCTTTCACGGAAAGAATTTGTAATTCATTTGTGAATCTAAGGCATTTAGATCATCTGCTTGAGTTTCCTATTAACCGATGCGTGTACTCTTTGAACGCCACAAAAGCATCTGCAGGTTGTATCCCTCGAATCGGCTTTCTTTTCTGAATAAAAAAATCAGACATACAGAGTGTTTCAATCAACTCACTGAAAGCAAAGGCAGACAGAAAGACAAATAGGTTTTTAACACCAGCACTTAATCAATGATTAACGAAAATAGGCAATATAAGAAATCAACCCTCTAATTATTTGCATCTAACAAAAACACAGAACAGGTGAACCAATATTAATCTCACCATAGAATGTTTCTTCATGTTATCAATCTCCTTTGGACACCAAAGACGATATGGTGAGTGTCTACTTGCAATCTCTCTTCCCATATCCCTAAGGTGATCATGCATCCTTATTATTGTACTTTTCTCCTCGACCAGCTCCACAAGACACTTATTCACGAGTGTCTCTAAACCATGCAGACCACTCCAACCCTATCCATCCCACACTGCTATAGCCGTTCTTTTCTTTGCTCCGATGAAAAAACAAGCTACATCCAAGAACATCTCTCTCTCTTCTTCATCCAGCGCATGGTAGCTAATTTGTAGCCTTTGTTTGACTTCAACAGGCAATATTCTCAAGATTTTATTCAATTGGGATTTCCAGTAATCTTTGGACTTTTTGCCATACAACTATGCACCCAATACCTTCAATGACAGGGGCAAACCATTGCAAGCCTTTAAGAAGTCTTGAATCAGAGTTTCAAATTCAGCGGGGGCAGAGGGTTGCAAGAAAGCATGCCAGCAGAATAGCTGCTTGGCATGTGGTATGTCAAGTCCTGGAATGTTATAAGTGCAGGAGAGACCCCACGAATTAAGGACACCCAATTCCCGGGTCGTTACAATGACGATACTATGGGATCCAAGGTTGTCTTTATTTGGCAGCAAACCATTTAGCTGGTCGATGTGATCCATGTCATCCAAAACGATGAGCACCCGATGAGCGCTCAAACGATTTGCAAGAATAACCTTGCCTTCATCTACATGGTCGAACGGCAAATGATGGACACCAAGGTCAGCCAGAAGATTTTTCTGCTTCTCACACAAAGCATTTCTGGATGCTGCATCTCGCACATCAAAAACAAAACTGCATCTCTCAAAGGAGGAAAAATTCCTGTTGTACAACTCTTTGGCCAATGTGGTTTTCCCACTGCCTCCCATGCCCACGATCCCCGTGATTTTTACTTTCTCATCTCTTGCAACTGATTCGAAGCCTTGTACCAGCTCATCCAATCCAAGTGGATGCTCAGCTACCCATAAAGGAACCTTTTTCATGACTTGAAGTGAACAATTCACAATATTCTTCAAAACTGTGGCCTCATCCCTAAACATTTTTAACCCAAAACAAAAATCAAAACAGAACACACTAATATTATTGCTTAAAATAGTACTGTCACAGAGTAGAACCCATGGGTGAGGTGTAACACTTGGCTATAGAAGAAATAGAGAAAATAATACAATACATACTTATTATCGTTGACCGTGTAGCCGAATCTGAGTGAAGTGTCGCAGAGTGCCCTTTTCCACATGTCAAGCTTTTCTTGTGTGTATCTGCCCTTCTTTTTATGCTCTGAAAATGCATGGGCATATATTCCTTTTCCTTGCTCAATCCATCTGAGATCAGAGGGATCAACACGATAGAAAATGGGAATGATTTTAGCACCAGATTTGATCATGAGAGATAGCTCAACCAAACACCAAGGGGAATGGTCGTAGTTGGGAGAAAAAACAGCAATGTGAAGGGTAGCAGTAGCTATGGCGTGCTGTATTTCTGCTGGAATCGAATCACCAGCCTCAAGTGCTTCCACATCTAGGAAAACATGGAATCCCATGGAATGAAGTATGTGGTAGATGGTAGTGGTGAAAGTGTGTTTCACATCACGCCCACAATGATTAATAAAGATGTCCCAGGGTTCAGTAGATTTAGGTGCAGAATAATAAGGTGCAAACTCATCGAAAGCGCTTTCTAGTTGAGTTTGATTTTGGATGGCTGTGGAAGATGAAGCCATATCCATTGAATTAAACTCAACTGAACAAAGACGGAAGAGAGAGAGACAAATGGGGTTCTGATTTCAGACAAAGGAAGGGTTTCAAAGCAAAAAATATAAAATGATACAAAAGCATTCAAAATGGTGTGTAGAAAAGCGCGTAGATGAGCAAGAAAGCAGCGTGAATGTCAGGGGTGGATGTGACAACCATAATTGGAGGAATCTTTTTTTATCTTTTTGGAAATAAGAAATTTCAGTAGGTAGCGGGAAGTTTACGCGAAGAATTTCAAGACGCTAAAATCTCATCGTTCCGTCCTTTCACACTTTCTAGTATCCAATAAAATTATCAAAGTTTGCATAAAATTGGGAAGTAAATTTGTAAAGTAGAGAGATAAAGTTCTGGATTGACGGCTCAGTCACGTTTAAAATGGATGCAAGACAATTAAATCAGTCTTGACCATCCGTTTTTTCTGAGGAGTTTCGTTCATTTTTTCCACCGTAATATGTTTTTACTTTCAAGCCTGGATACATTTTTTCCAGTTTTTATTTTTATATCCGCCAAAGCAAAACAAATCATGTTTCAATTTTTACAGTGTGAATAGAGTTTTATGGAAAATATTAGACAGCGATTTAATAATATATTAATAATATATATTACTATTATATTATAATATTATATTATTTAAAATATATAGTATGTTATATTATTTTTATATAGTAAATGTATATATTATAAACTTTTAATAGTATGATTTGTTATAATAGGATTATATATTGATATATAATGTACATTAATAATACAATTTTATATATTAACAATATATTATTGTAAATATGTGTATCTATTACTATATTAATAATATAAATTATATTAACTATGCTTAGAAATATAGTATTATTATACTATGTAAAAATTAATAATAATATTTTATTTTATTTTTATAGGTAAGTACTGTCAAGGGGGCAGCTCCCATAATCTAAGAACAAAAAGGGTAAATGCATGCCCTTGCCATAGGGGTGCAACACTACAACACGAAAATGTATTGTTCACACAACATCTAACCACTGCCTAAAAATTGCATCGAATCAAAAAAGGGGGAGGACCACAGGTTACATTTCTAAATTACAGCTTTCATGGATGAAAGTTTATGTTTTAAAGATGTCGTCTTCTTTTTCTTTACCTCGATCCAAGCATGTTCAACATCTGAAGAGTGCAGCAAACTCAGACTTGTTTCCCCCGCACAAGGCATCCCACAATCATTATTTGTTGAAGAGACCAAAGGAGGAGAAGAGGGCACATTGTAGGATTCCTCTAGCTCTAAGGACTGTGGAGAAGTAACAGTGCCATTGCCCATTGACTTTTTATCAAGCATAGACTCACGAGCACAAGTAGGCACCAAGGTCAAAGGGGTGGGGAATGAGGAGGAGTCGTACTTTGAAGAGTGGGAGAGGAAATAGAAGTAAATTTTTTAGGAGGAGAAACAGTGTAATGGTAAGATGCAACCCATCCCACCACGAAGGCTTGCAGAAAAAGAGCAGTATTGACATGTTTTTCGACCCCCTTTTTACTACATGACATAGTAGCATGATCTGTCGCAAAGCAAATTCTACATCTAAATACGATCTTCTCATAATCGATTGGCTGACACCAACACCTATTTCCGACTTTGAGAGAGATTTCAGTTGGAAGACCTTTTGAGACATCCATTGCAACACATAAGCGAGCGAAAGTCGTGTTTTCATAGTTGGTTGTTTCTTTGGAGATGCTATGATATTTCCCTAGACCATTACCAATCGCTTTAAGGCAACCAATTTCCCAAAATTGTAATGGTACGTAAGGTAGGCGAACCCACAGGAATGCAATTGAAAATGTCTCTATACGTGGATCGAATGAGGGAAACCAAGGTTTCATGCACAAAAAATCCCCTTGATAAAACCATGGTCCAGTGTTGAGCACCATTTCTTTGTCTTCTATTGATTTAAATTCTAAGATAAAAAACCCCTTGGCACATGGGTATATACTAATTTCGGCTTCCAGGTAATCCTTCCAATTGGCATCAATCCATGAGTGAAGGTCGCAGAGTTTGAGCCAAGTCTTTGTGAATCTACATATTAAAGCGTGATTATGCAAGAATTCTTCTTTGTCACAAGCATTGTCCAAACAAATTTTGAGGGCAGAGGAAGCATGGCGAATAGGAAAAGGAGGACAACCACTGCCGTGAAGATCCTGAGTTTTAGATCGGCCAGAGCCCCTTATAGTGCCACCATGAGTGGTGGATCTTGCCAATTTTTGCCTGGAAGGGAAGGTACCCCCAGCGTACAAGCCATGGTAGCATGGAGAAGGGCGGGAGGCTAGGGCATCCACAAAGCTTTTTCGTTCTGAAACCTCCGTTCCACCATTGTCTAAACCCCTAATGGCAAGATTCTCGAAAGGCAATGAGGATCCAAAGAATCCCTAATGCGAACACCTTTCTAGAGACCAGAGGAAACCGTCATCGGCGAGGCAGAATCCTATGAGGAGTCGCCCTCCAAGACCCCTACGACACTGAGCTCTAACAGAGGATCGGCCAAACCTAGGGCAGGGCGAGGACAACAGGACCTTTCACCCTTAGTCGTGCATCCCCTAAGATCAAATTCGCCATCTTTCGTTGAGAGCCTGGGTACCACCCACGCAAAGGATGCAGAGGTAAGCGGATCAAAAGAGTTTCGCATCATTTCGAAAAATTAATAATAATATTATTTAACATAGATAAATAATAATAAATTTGTATTAATAATATTACTAATTATTATTATTGATATATTTGATTTGAAATATTATTAATTGTTATTATTCATATATAAGTTGAATTAAATATATTAATAATTATTTTTTATTTTTTTGTTAAGTTTCTTTTTATTTTTAAAATTTTAATATAGTTTAATTTTATTTTGTATATTTTATTTGAAGTATCGTTTTATTTTTTATTTTTTAATTTATTTAAGAATTTAACTATATCTAGGTTCAATTTTCTAATACTTTTTTATTTGTTAATATTGAATTTATGTAATGTTAATGTGGTTTGTGATATATTAGTTATATTTTTTTGGTACATATTTTATTAATGTTTCAATTCTAGTAAATTACAAATTTAATTTAATTTTTCTATTTATTTATTTATTTATTAACTTAATAAGTTTATTATTTTTATTAAAATATTTAGATTTTAATATGTTTTGACTTTTCATCTAGTTTATTCTATTTTAATTCTTAATTTAGATTTAAGTTTGAAATATATTTTATTTATTTTTCTTTTTTATTAAATTAAAATAATAATTAAAAGTTACTAGAATTAATTTATTTTATCATTATTTTTCTTGTTAAAACTTTAATTATTGTAGAATAATTATATTTTATATTTTTTTATTTATATAATAAAATAAAATTATCTCTCTCCCTCCCTCTCCATCTCCCTCTCCCTCTCCCTCTACCTCCCTATCTCCATCTCTATCTTCCTCTTTATCTCTCCCCTACCTCTATCTACTTACCTCTCCTTGCATCTCTCTCTTCTCCCTCTATCTTTCCCACTAATTCTAGCTCTCTATCTCTCCCTATTTCTATCCCTATCTCTTCCTCTCTTTCCCTCTTTCCCTTTCACTCCCTCTTTATATATCTCTTTGCTTATCCTCTATCATCTCTTTTTTTGTGTTCCTCTATATCTATTTATGTATCTCCTTCTCCCTCTCTATCTTTACCTCCATATCTCTCTCACTCACATAGACACACACTCTATTTCTCCCTCCCCATCTTTATCTCTATATATCTCACTCACATGCACACACTCCTTAATTATCCCTCCCTATCTCTATCTCTCCCCTCTCTATCTATTACTTCTCTCTTTCACCTCCTTTATCTCTCACTCTTGCTCCCTCTATATTTATCTTCCTATCTCTCCCTCTCCCTCTCTATCTATATCTCATTATCTCTATCTATCTTATCACTATATCTCTCTATATCTCTCTCTACCTCTCTCTATATATCACTTCTTATATCTTTATATTTCTATCTCTCCATCTCCCCTCTCTCATTGTCTCCCTCTTTTATCTCTATTTATCCCTCCCTCTTCCTCTCTCCTCTCATCTCTCTATATATTTATCTCTCTCTCTCTCTCTCTCACTCCCTCTATCTTTCCCAAGTTATATCTATCTCTCCATCTCTAAGTACTTCTCTATCCTCTCTTTTTATCTCCCTTCCTCTCCCTCCCTCTCTATCTATTTCCATATATATATCTTTCCATCTCTCTCTCACTTATATACACATGCTCCTTGTTTATCCTCCCTATCTCTATCTCTATATTCCCCTCTTTATCTTTCTCTCCCCCTCTAGATCTATACCTCTATATATATTACTTATCTTTGTCACCTTCTTTCTCTCTCTTTCCTCTTCTATCTTTATCTCCCTATCTCTCCCTCTCCCTCAGTATCCATATCTATATCTCTCCTTTCTATCCCTATTTCTCTTTCTCTCTCTCTCCCTATTACTCCCTCTTTCTATCTCTCTACTTCTCTATCCTCTCTCTACTTATCTCCCTCCCTCTCCCTCCCTCTTTCTATCCCTATCTTTCCCTCTGTCTCTATCACTTCCTCTTTCTATATATCATTATCTCCACTTTTCTCTCTTATTCACTCCACCTCTCCTGCTCTCTCTCCCTCTTGCTCCTCTCTCTCTACATCTCTTTCTATCCATATCTATCTGCCTCTATCTCCCTATCCCTCTCCATCACTCTCTATATATCCCTCTATCCATATCACTCTCTCTCCCCCTCTCTATCTTTTGAGAAATATGAGCCTTTTGATAATAGAGCAAGATTATCTTTCTAATTCAAAGGTTTTATTTTAGTCATGTTTGGATCCCTGCATTTTAAAGCTATCACTTCTCCATTGAGACCTTTGTTGCACAAACATCATTTCCTAAATGGCCTACGAATTGATCTCACTCCTCTCTATATCTCTTTCTATCCATATCTTTCTCTATCTCCATCTCCTTATTGCCCTATCCCTCTCTATCTTTATATATTTCCCTCTATTCATATCTCTCTCCCTCTCTCCATCTTTATATATATTGAGTTATATCTCCCTCTCTGGACCCCTTTCCCTCCCTCCTACCTCTCTCTCCCTCTCTCCCTTTCTCCCTCTCCCTCTCCCCCTCTTCTCTACATGTCCCTCTCAACCTCCTTATCTCTCTCTACCTTTGTCTATCCCTCTACCCCTCTCTATCTTTCTATCTATTTATGTCCCTCCTCCTATCTCCTAGATAGTCATCTCTACCTCTATCTTCCCCTCCCCCTCTATCTCTAGACATGTCTCCCTCTCTCTATCCATCAATCTCTCCCCCTCTCTCCATCTCCCTCTTCCTATACCTCAATATCTATATCTCTTTGAATATGTGTCTCTCTCCATATATCTTCTTCCATCTCCCCTCTATCTCTATCTCTCCATCTCTTTACCCCTATATCTCTCCCTCTATCTACCTCTCTATATATCATTCCCTATCTCCATCTTATCTTTCTATCTCTCCCTCTCACAGTCTCTCCCTCTCTCTATATATTTATCTATTCCATCTCTATATATCCCTCTCTCATCTCTATTTATCTCTTCCACCCTCTATTTATCTCTCCCTCTTCTCTCCATATTCATCTCTCTCTATTGCAAACATAACATGAGCTTGTTGGAAATGGAGCCTAATTATCTTCCTATTTAGAGGTCCTATCAATTGACCTCATATAGTACACAAATTTATGTAAAAAATATACCAAAATATTTTCTAGTTGGCCTTACACACCTCTTCGATGTACCCATTGCACACCAAGGTGTGATTGCTAGTATTAGGGTATTTTAAATGCAATAATGAATTTATAAGTATAATATATTTTTTAATTTGATTTTATTATTGTTTATTTTTATAATTATAGTTTTCTTAATTTTTAGATTTTGTGTTCATTATTTTAGATCAAATTTATAATGTGGATTTAATTTAAGTCATTTTTATAGTACTTTACTTAAACATGATTTTTTTGATGTTCAAGTAGTCGAGAAATTTTAAATCTCAATTTCATCAAAAAATGATAAAAAGTTGTGAATTGTTTTATCAAAATTCATTTTGTATTATGTGTAATATTATTTTCACCCACCCTTATTTTGCCTCTAAATTTTCATTTGCTAATTTATTATTAAATTTGCTTGCTTATTAATTTCTTTAATTTTCTTTCAAATATTACACCATCTTTATATTATCTAAATTTTAGATTTTTGTGTGATAATTGTATTTTTATTTATATTATCTTAATGGAGGCTTAAGGGCAGTGTGGAGATCCGCGCGATGGCCGGTGGTCTCTTCCTTTTTAGATTTGTTGCTGCTAATGACCTGGTGCATACACTGTCGTCGGGCCCGTGGGTTTATGGAAAGCACAGTCTGGCTTTGTGTAGGTGGAAGCCTGGGTTTGACCCTACTATAGACCTTAACATGTCGGCTCCTATTTGCATGCGGCTACCGAGTTTACCTCTTGAGTTTTGGGATGAAGCCATATTCAAGGCTATGGGTGATTCATTGGGTCAGTTTGTTACTTCAGATGCTGTCACTAAATCTAAATCAAGGTTAGTCTTTGCTTGATTCTGTGTCAATATTTGCGTTGATAAAGTTCTTCCTAACTCTATCAAGCTATGCTCCAAGTTGGGAAACTGGGTCCAACCTGTTTGTTACGAAAACGCAGTGGTTTTTTGTCAAAGGTGTGTCAAAGCTGGGCACCTTATTACTGACTATAAATCGTCGGTCAGTAGGGAGGTTTTGGATCTGTCTGAACCCAAGAATTCGGCTAAGGATACCTCGAGGCCTTCGGGTGTTTCAGAGATTGTCCCTCCAGATTTGGTTCGGTCTCCTATGCTTTCTCCGCATTCACTTTCACCTAGTTTTCCTCACCCTGTCTCGAACCCTGGTGTCTCTTCGGTTTTGGAACCTTACCTCGGGAGGTCTCATTGCCTCAGGATCTTGGATCCTCAGCTATCATTACTTTGCCTATGGAGGCTTCTAATGGGGGATTTGGCCCTAGTTCTTTGGTTTTTGATCCGCTATCTTTCACTCTGGGGCCCTGTGGGGATTCAGTTGAAGAGGGTGAAATTTGGGAGGAAGAGTGTTTTGGCTTGGTTGAAGAATCTACTGAAAACTTGGGAAGCTTAAAGCTAGAGAAAGTAGAGGAGGGAGGGATATGGACTACGCCTAAGAAGAAGGGTAGGAAGAAGAAGGCAGATGTGGGAGGGGATTCCAAACCTGGGAAACCCTCGCAGAGATCCACCAGAATGCGTCAAACGACAAACAAGATTTCCCTGGGGAAGTAGAGGACATTGGATGTGTCCTCAAAAAAAGGTCTGAAATGAGGATTATGTCTTGGAATATTCGAGGACTTAATAGTTCACACAAACAGCATGCCTTGAAGAACTATATAGTGGAGCATAAGATTGATGTTTGTCTCCTGCAAGAACTAAGATGTTGATGAATAATTTTGAAAAAGTTGCTAGCGTTATATGGCCTGATGCTTCTTTTATTCACAGTGATGCTTCTTTTATTCACAGTGATGCTAAGGGAGCTTCGGGGGGGTTGGCTGTGCTTTGGAATCCTTCTTGTTTACAGGGTCATGAATTATTCCATTGTAAAAATAGCATTGGGGTTTCGCTCTTTGTAAGTGGATAAGTTTGGTCTATAATAAATATTTATGCTCCCAACCAAAGGAACTCGAGGAATATCCTTTGGAGAAATATGGTATTTAAGATTAATATGAATAAGGGAGGTCGGTGGCTTGTTGCTGGAGATTTCAACTCTCCCTTGCTACCATCTGAGAAAAGTGGGGGCCTCCTGGATTACACTGACAGCATGACAGATCTAGCAAACTTCATGTGTTCTTCAGGGTTAATTGATATTGATCTTCGGGGCCATCGTTTTACCTGGTCTAATAGAAGGGCTAGTGCTGATCTGATTCAGGTTCGGCTTGATCGTTTCCTCTGTTCTCCCCATTGGACCAATACCTTAGGAGCCAACCTAGTTACTCTTCCTAGGACGGTTTTTGACCATAACCCTCTCCTGCTGACCACTAATATTCGTCCTTCTAGTGGGCCCTATCCCTTTCATTTTGAAATAATGTGGAACTCTCATCCCGATTTCAAAAAGAAAATTGCTAAATGGTGGAATATTCCTATCCAAGGGTCCCCTATGTTTAGGCTATGTTATAAACTTAAACATATTAAACTGATGGTTAAAGGTTGGAACAGGAATGTGTTTGGAGATGTTTTTCAAAGGAAAAAACAGCTTGAGGAGAGGTTAAGGATCTTGCAGAAGAATATGGATGAGGGAGATGCCAGTCAACGGATTAATAATCAAGAAAAGAATGTCAGAATGGAATGGGAAAAAGTTTTAAAAAATGAAGAGGTATTCTGGAAGCAAAAATCTAGGATCCAACGGTTGAAGGAAGGAGATAGGAACATGTCTTTTTTTCATGTTTCTGTTGTCAAACATCGGAAAAGGAACCAAATTTCTAAACTGATAAGTGACTCAGGGGAGGTGATTTTTGATCAAGCTCTTATTAAGTCCTATGCAGTTAATTATTTCAAGGAGGCTCTCTCAGCCCCTATAGGGGTGCCCAACTCGACACTGGATTGTTTGATTTTTCGGCACCTCCCTGCGTCCATCTCTCTGGAGGATAACTTGAGCATTCTTAGGAGTGTTTCCATGGAAGAGGTTTGGTTGGCTACTTTTGGCATGGGGGCATTCAAAACTCCTAGTCCTGATGGGTTTCCTCCTGCATTCTTTCAAATATTTTGGGATACTGTGGGTTGGGACCTTGTGCTTGCGGCTAGAGACTTCTTTCAATCTGGTAAGATTCTTAAACAAATCAATCACAACTTCATTTCCCTTATACCTAAAATTAGCGAGCCACTTTCAATGTCCGACTATCGACCTATTAGTCTATGTAACACCATCTATAAGATCATTTCTAAGATTCTTGTTAATTGTCTCAAACCTCTGCTTGATAAAATTATTAGCCACACTCAAAAGGGGGTTATCCTAGGACGACATATTCTTGATGCTGCTTTGACTACCCATGAACTATTCCACTCTATGGATAGATGTAATAATGTGGGGATGGCGCTTAATCTTGATATATCCAAAGCCTATGATAAGGTTATGTGGGAATTCATTCCAAAGGTCATAGCTAAGTTTGGCTTTAACAGTTTGGTCATTAAGCTCATTATGGAGTGTGTTAGAACTGTTAAGTTCTCAGTCCTGGTTAATGGATCCCCCTGCGGTTTCTTCTCTGTTGGTAGGGGGCTCAGGTAGGGAGACCCTCTCTCCCCCTATCTCTTTATTATGATTGTCGATGTGCTTAGTAGGAATTTTACTAGTCTGCTATCAAAGGGCTCCATATCTGGTGTTAGAGCGGCTACCTCCCTATGTCTGATTATTGTGCAGCAATTTGTGGATGATACTTTTCTATTTGGGAAGGCCTCTATTGTGGAAGCTAGGAAATGGAAAGCTTGTCTTAATAGCTATGCCTCCTGCTCTGGGCAGTGCATCAACTACAACAAGAGTAAGATTTACTTCTTTAATTTCTCTCCAAATTTGGAAAATAGGGTGACTGCGATCCTCGGATGTGTCGGTGATTCTCTCTCGTCAGTTTATCTGGGGCTTCCACTTACGGTCAAGGAGGTTCAACCAGAGTTCTGGAACTCTATTCTGGAGAGGATTCAAAGGAAGCTGGTTGGGTGGAAGGGATCCTTACTTAGTCATGCTGGCAAACTACAACTCCTTACTACGACCATACAAGGTATCCCCACTTACTTTCTGGCTATCTTTAGGATGCCTAAGTATATTGCAGAAAAGTTAGAAAGAATTCAAAGGAATTTCCTTTGGGCCGGTGCTGAGGAAAAAAAGAAGATTGCTCTAGTTAAATGGGAAAAGGTTTGTCGGGCTAAAATTCATGGTGGGCTTGGAATAAAGAAGATTGCTCCCTCTAACAAGGCGCTGATAGCCAACGTTGGGTGGGATCAGTTAAGGAACTCCAAGGACTGGTACAAAATCCTGAATGCTAAGTGCCTTCAAATCAGGCCTTTGATTGATTTCTTTCGGAACCCCATCCTCTTGGTTTCGTTATCTGGAGGAGTATTTGCAGCATTCAAGGCCTGCTAAAAAAAGGGATAAAATGGAAAATGGGGAATGGGATCAAAATTAGATTCTAGGAAGATGCTTGGCTCTTAGATTCCCCTTTGGATTGCTCTAATTTTTGGGGGGTGATGATTGATGCTCAGAGATTCTTTGGGTTATATATCAGCGACTATGTGTCTGGCCCTTCTGGTGCTAGGATTTGGAGAGAGTTATCCCTATGTTGCCCCCACTCACTGGAACTTAGTCATCTTGCTAGATCTATTCAGGTGTTACTCTCTAGTATTAGGTTTCCTTCCTATGACAGAGAGGATGAATTCTTTTGGGCTTTAGATAAACAGGGGGATCTCTTAGTTAGATCCGCTTACAGACTGCTGACTAATGAAAGTTCTGTTGAGGAACACTAGAGGAGGATTTGGAATCATCGCATGATCCCTAAAATAATTTTTTTCTGGTGGACGGTCTGCCACAATAGGATTCTAACTCAGGATAATTTAAGAATTTGGGGATTGTGCTTTCCCAATAGATGTTTTCTATGCAAAGAGGGGGAAGAAACTGTCAATCACCTTTTGGTACACTACCCGTATGCTACTGAAGTTTGGGGGATGGCTATTGAGAAACTTGATGTCCAGTGGGTTATGAGCAAAGACCTCTTATCATTTATTATGGGTTGGAATGGGCCTTTTTTCCATCCTCTGGTTAGTGAAATTTGGAGGCAGACCACCCCTATCATAGGTTGGTGCTTATGGAAGGAGAGGAATAATCGGGTCTTCAGGAATATTGAGCGGAGCCCCAAGGAGGTGTTTGGGATTGGTGTTCGACTCATAGAGGAGAATATATCCCTCTTTGATGGAAAACTTCCAAAGTTGGGGCCGAGGGACTTTGAAATAAAAATGGCTAAGGAATGGCACCAGAATTTAAATGTTAATGCCTTCGATAATGCGAAACTTTTAGCTAGGAAAAATACCAAATGGAAGCCTCTAGATTGTGGATGGTTCAAAATGAATTTTGATGGATCTACTAAAGGTAACCCAGGAAGGGCAAGTAAAGGTGGGATTATAAGAGATTCTATGGGAAATATGGTGGCAGGGTTTGCTGGTGGCATCGGGGTTCAGTCGGCTCTTGTTGCTGAGGCTCGTGCATTGTTCATGGGACTCAAAATTGTTGTTTCTCTAGAGATTGTTAACCCCCATATTGAAAGAGATTCCAAAGTGGTGACGGATTTTGTGGAAAAAGATAGATTCATAGGTTGGAATACCAAGGACATTTTGATGGATGCTAGCTTCCTTATGTCCAAATTAAGAGACAAAAAAGTGACTCATATTTATAGAGAAGGCAATTGTGTAGTAGATGCGTTGGCGAATCTTGGCTTGGGCTGGGATTCGGCTAGATGCTAGAGGAATAAGGAAAGACTGCCACCAAAAATTAAAGCTTTGATAGAGCGGGAAAAGGCTTCCATGGTTAATAATGACTTGCAACTTTTGGATGACGAGAGCTGATTGGGGGGCCCACTAGTTAATTTGGGTGTGCTGGTGGATAAATGCCAATATTGGTATGCAGTATAGGTGGAGTGTTACGGGTAAAGATGAGTGGGTGTGGATTAGGGGAAAGAGCATCCATGTGTTGGTGCTTAGGGATTGGAGAATGGGTATAGCTTATAAAATTTTGATGAGATGGCAGGGAGGGAACTTAATTGATGTGATCAAGCTTAGATTTGGTGACGTGATGCGAGTTATTTGGAAGGACCTGACTTCTTATCAAGTGTGGGACCGTACTGTGTGTGTCACATTTTGGGGAATGGGGTTACTTGTTTTATCTCCTAATTACATTTGGAGAAGTGAGTGTGTTAATAATGATGGGACCATCTATGATGAGTACTGGTCGTATTCTAGAGGCTACGTGTCGGCTAATTTAGCTGGGGGTTCCTTCGGTTTTTTTTGGAGGGTTACTAAATCTAGCTTATTGGTCTATCTACATGGGATGTTGTGCCTTTCCTACTTATCCGCCAACTTCTGCCTTCTCCACTGTTATCAAAAAATCATTAATTGTGGTGTCTTTTCTCACTGTAGCATATTTCCCCTCCACGTGTGTAAATGGTATGAGGGGGTTAATCGCCATAATCCCTACATTAAACATATTTTAGAGATATTTGTTTGCAATGATTACCTTTGGTGTTTTCTGCATTTCTGTGATTTTCCTGTGCACTCTGGCAGAATGAGTGGTGATCACGTTTGGACGAAACCGGATAATTGTGATGAATTCTGAAACAACCCATTGGTCTGGCACATTTGCATGGAGGGAGGAATTGCTCTGCTTATGGAACGCTTGGTCGGCCATGATCCTATTCTTTCAAGACAATTTTCCAGTTCGTGGAAGGACAGGAGGGTTTCCATTGGTGGGATTTCGTTCGAAATCAGCGAGGATGTCATTGCGCAGGCTACGGGGTTGTTGTGCGAAAGGAAAAAATATCCTAAACACACCAAAAAGCCAGACCACGAGAGCCTTAAGGCGTTCTTCAGAGGTGAGGAGACTCTGGTCATGAATCAGGCAGGGTTTGAAAGAGCTGAGCTCCCTAAGCCGTGGGACATGGTCTGCATGGTGCTGATGAAATATGTGATGCTGGAAGGTAGGTACAAAACTTGCTTCTTCTATCATTTCCCTCTGTTAAAACATCTCAGGCATAAAATGCTGCTTAGCTTTCCATTTTTCCTTCTTATGGACCTGGAAAGTTCAGTGGACAAATGTAATGTGACGGCCTGTCGTAATCCCTATGATCTCCTGCCACTCTCGCTCCATCAGGGGCTTATTCTTCGCCTGTACCATTTTCATCTTGCTCTCTGCCCGCCTAAATCCATCACTGTCCGTGTTGAGAACATTGAACCCATCTCTTCGATTCATATCTCCCTGGCTGAGTCCAAGAGCCCTCCTCGGAAGCCTTTTACTAACAATGTGGGGAGTGTCAAAACCAATTTGGCCACCAAAAATCTTAAGGGTGGGTTAGGCATGGCCCATGCCAGTGCGGTGGAAGGGCTCTGTGAGCTAAAGGCCACTCAGGCTAGCACGACTGATAATGTCACTAAGTCAAAAAAAGGTAAGGAGAAATGCATGCAGGCTGCGACTGTTAAAGATGGCAACGGCAATAATGCAGTTGGGAAAGATTCCAAAGGGGATACGGTTGTAGGGAACACGGAGCTGGCTGGTGCTAGGAGGAGATATGGGAGGTTGGCCAAGAACAACAAGAAGAGGTTAATTATTGAGGACTCGGAGTTGGAGCAGTCGGACAACAAGGGTTACAAGGAGGAAGAGTCTGATGATGAGGATGAAGACATGGGGGAGAGGCCCCTGCCTACTCCGATGGACAGCAAGATTCCTTGCCATGGGTCTTACTCGCACTCTCTGTTGGTGAATGAGCCTAGTGGGATTCAGGATACTAGGGATGTTGGGGAGGATTCAAACATGGTGATAAAGAGATTGAACACTTTGGACAAAAGATTTAGGGGTCTGACTTGCTTCACAATGAAACTGAGCCACTTTGTTACTAGTGCGTTGTCAAATGTCATAAAAGAGGAATTGGAGGGGAATAATAACCAGGAAAACAAAGAGTGGGTGGGCGATGAGGCAGTCGACCTCCTGATTAAGAACTGGGACTATGCCAGTTAGTTGCTCCTGTTACTGGTATGTCGGTTGTTTCTCGGCTGTTAGTGTGTTGTCTATGGGCTGTCTTTGGTTTTTTTTGTTAACATTTGTTGTTTAGGTCTTGCCCTTTTTTGGCCCTAGTGGCTCATTGTGAGGGGTACAATGCCCCGTAAATGTTGTTTAACTTTTCAAAAACATCCTCACTTTACTCTAAAAGGAAGACTTGATTTGAATCCTTGCATGACTCAATCTACTAAAATTGGTATTTCTAATGATGTACCCATAAGTATTATTTATACAACTATTGGTGAAAGTGAATTTGAGGATTCTCTTCATGAGGCATACATAACTAAGCAAGATCTCTCACAAGATAATTACTTATTATTACACTTACTCAAGTTGAATCTCATCAATAATTAGCTATTATTTTACATTAAGCATTAGTAAGTGTTCTTTATGGTAAAAATATTCTTAATAACATGAGAACTCTCATAAATTCTTCTAATGGTGTACCCTCTAATCCATTCATCAACCTTTCATCTTTTTTATTCAATATTCATCTAACCCAATAGTGATCACTTACATGGATTCTACCATCCATTGCATCTTCTCTACTATGACTCCTTAATATTCTATTCCTACATTTATTATCATTGTCACTTTTCCCTCTATTATCTTTCTTATTACCTCTCATCTTTCCACCCCTATACCTACTATACCATATTATACACTTATTTTTCTCATAGCACTCCTCCTCACCCTATGACCACTTTTCCTCTTAGTGCAATTCCCAACACTTCTCTTTTTTTTTTCTTTTTTTTCAAAGTGATTCTTCAACCCACAAATTGTACAAGGATGAAGATCCCAACACTTATCTTTTTAATGTCCTTCCCTATGACAATGTGAACATTGCAAACACTATATTCCTTGAGTTGATCTACATGAACTTTAAAACTTATTATATTGTTTATATCTCTCTTACCATATCCCAGACCTTCATTCTTTGGTCTCACAACTGGTTGAATGGGATCTCTCATTCCTTGTTCATTTTTTCCCAAACCTTTTCCTTCATATCACATTTTCTTCATAATTTTCAAAACAAAATTTGTTATTGACATCACAAGCTGCAAAATTATTATTTTTAGACACATCTTCATCTTCAACTTCATATTCTTTACTTGAAGAAGCTTTAGCTACATCACCCATATCAAGTGAAGAACACAAATCATTCGTATCACATGAGGCATCACACATAAATGGATTTGACCTTATACATTCATAGCATGCTTCTAATTGATCATTCTCTTCTTTCAATTTTGTCATTTCCTTCTTCTGCAAACTATTTTCTTCTTCTAACCTCTTTAGGTTTTCTTCCAAATCTTCTTTCTTCTTCTTGACCTCGTCAAGCATCTTCAATCTTCTTTCTAGCTCTTTATTTTCCTTTTTCACTTTCTCTAATTCTTTTTCAAGATTTCCATTCTCACACAAATAATCACATCTTTCTTTTCCAAAATCCAATATCTTTTCTATCAATTTTGAGTTACACTTTATGAGCTTCACCAATTCTTTTATCAAACTATCTTTTTCACACATTAAATTTGAAGTTTCTTTCTTTGCCTTCTTACCAGTCTTTCCCACTGAAACAAATAATTTAAACTCACCTTGTCCACTATCACTTTGATTTCACTACACCAGTTTCTTCATTCCACAACTTTGCATGCCTTCACTCTTCTTTGATTTCTCTTTCAAATCTATGGCTATCTATTTTTCCTTTTTCCGATTTCTTTGCTCTGCACTTTACCAAATTTTAAACACCTTTTGCTTGCACATCAATGGCTTCTTGATAGAAATTTCTCCTTCAAATGCTACAAGCTCTTCAATCTTAGGTGGCTTTGACTAAGATAATGACCAAAAAACTTATGTACAATCTCATCAACTCTTTTAGAATGGCAAAAAATGGCTTCACACTAGTAGAATATTGCAAATAAATGACTAATCTGGTCATTTATAAGTGACTAATTTGGTCATTCGGTAAAATCAAAACTAAATGACTAAATAAATGACTAAAATCAAAAAAATAAAAAATGACTAAATAAATGATTATTACTCCTCTATCCTTTTTTCTTTCTAATTTGATCATAATCCATAGAGTTTAAGCCCCCCTCATGGGACCCCTACCTAATCATGTTCCCCTCCCAAGGGTAGGTTCTTACACATTACTCACCCGTTCGCCACTAGAAACACCACGTCATGTCTGACTTGCATGTGTTAAGCATGCCGCCAACGTTCATCCTGAGCTAGGATCAAACTCTTAATGAAATTCAAAGTTTCATTACTTATTACTTATAGCTCCCTTCTTCGTGGACGAAGTTGATTCATGAATTATCTATCATCTATATAATATTAAGTCCTCTATTTAATAGAATCTATATATAGATTATATTAAGTCATGTATATAATATTATTATATTATATTATATTAATAATATTTATATTATAATATATAATATAATATATAATATAATATTTATATTATATAATATTATATAATACTATAATATAAATATAAATATAAATATTATAATATAATATAATATTTATATTATATTATAATATAATATTATATTAAATATTATATAATATTATATTAATAATATTTATATTATAATATTATATTATATTATATTAAATATTATATAACGAATTTTTTTTGCATAATGGACGTCATAAAGTTTACCACCTAAAATTTTCATTTTAATAAACATACTCTAAACCCCTGGTCGAAACCTTATTTTCAGGCTATAGCTCACCAAATCGGAGAAGTGAAAGGTCAAAACCAATGAGGAAGAGTTTGGAGGAGCCGAAACCAATAGCGGCGGGGAAAGCAGCAAAATATGTAGGTAAAGGATGCCCTAATATTAAAACCTAAATGTGCTTAGTATTAGGATTTTCTGTAATTTTCAAGGATGCATGTTAAAACCTAAATGTGCTCAGTATTAGGATCTTGGTTGTAATTTTCATTTTGGCCATAATTGGCAAACTGTCATAGTTGCAACACTTGAATATAATAGAGTGTGGAGGTTTAAATAAGCTCCCTGATTCCATTGGCAAGTTGTCACAGCTGCAACACTTGAGCATAGA
Organism: Sequoiadendron giganteum; assembly: GCA_007115665.2. Lineage (NCBI taxonomy): Eukaryota > Viridiplantae > Streptophyta > Pinopsida > Cupressales > Cupressaceae > Sequoiadendron > Sequoiadendron giganteum. Next base: position 234,743,362 of record CM021110.1, on the reverse strand, counting down.
AGGGTGTAAAAGTTTAAATAACCTCCTTGATTCTATTGGCAACCTATTGTAGCTACAACACTTGATCATAGAAGATTGTAGAGGTTTAAATAACCTTCCTTATTCCATTGGCAACCTATCACATCTACAGTACTTGAAAATAGTAAGTTGTAGAGGTTTAAATAACCTCCCTGAAACCATTGTCAACCTATCACAAATGTAGCACTTGGACATAATAGGAATTTTCAAAGGTTTAAATAACCTCCTTGATTCTATTGACAATCTATTGCAGTTGCAACATTCAAAACTAAAATATTGTCATGGTTTAAATAACCTCCTTGATTCCATTGGCAACCTGTCACAACTTCAACCTTGAACATAGAAGGGTGTGAACATTTAAATAACCTTCCTGATTCCATTGGAAACCTGTCACAACTGCAACACTTGAACATGGTAGGGTGTATAGATTTAAATAACCTCCCTCATTCCATTGGCAACCTATCACAATTGTAGCACTTGAACATAGAAATGTATAAAATTTTAAATAACCCCCTTGATTCTATTGGCAAACTATCACAGCTGTAGCACTTGAACATAGAAGACTATAGAGGTTTAAATAACCTTCCTGATTCCATTGGCAACATGTCACATCTACAACACTTGAAAATAGAAAGTTACAAAGGTTTAAATAACCTCCCCAATTCCATTGTCAACCTCTCACAGCTGCAACACTTGAATATAATAGGAAATTTTAAAGGTTTAAATAACCTCCTTGATTTTGTTAACAATCTATCACAACTGCAGCACTTAAAAATAAAATATTGTCACATTTTAAATAACCTCCTTGATTTCATTAGCAACCTGTCACAGCTGCAACACAACACTTGAACATAGAAGGGTGTGGACTTTTAAATAAGCTCCCTGATTAAATAGCCTCCTTGATTCCATTAGCAACCTATCACAGCTGCAACTCCACCTACTTGATGGTAGGGGCACAAGATCAGCATAGGGAGCTTCTCTTAATGATGATGGTGAAGACTTCATCTTTTTCCAACATGACTAATGGGTCAAATGATATTTCTCCACAAAATGATTCATGTACTACTCTATTTTTTATTGAATGATGTACTACTCTTGATGCTAATAATATTTGAAAAGATACCTCTTCAAATGCAACAGATGATTTGGGAAATAGTGAATCTTCCCTAAATTCTCCTTGAGGTGTAGTATGGCCTCCCTCTAGCTCAAATTTACCTTAACAATCTTCCTTGGTGTGTGGATAGTCCTCTATGGAGCTTGGGGGCATTGATGTTATAAATTGGACAATCATTTAGAAGAAAAGAGCTTCCTCCAAAAATTAAAAAACTCGATGCTAAATGGCATTGAAGTTCCAAGATAAGAAGGATTAACCTTTTTTTCCTTTTTTCATTTGCATGGTTATGGGCCCTAATAGCCTAGTTGCCTTATTTTTGTTGTGGCTAGGGTGGGCTTATCATAGGAATGTATCGACAATTGGGTTTTCTACAACCAACATTGTCATGGTTGTTTATTATCATATAGAGCTCTATAATGACATCTCTAGTATTTCAATATTTATATTTTATAATGGATGTGAGCCCTACCCACAATTTACCAATAAAATTTAATATATTAGTAATTACCAATAAAAAATTCACTATATTGTAAATATTAATATGTTATTACTATTGATATATTCATTACTATTGGAGTTGAATATTCAGAGTAGGTTGAGAAACGGTTTGAGACATACACCCTACAAGGCTTCTCTGGACTTCCAATTTGCATGGCAAAGTCATAGTATTCCTTTGTTGCCTCGATAGTGTTATCACTTGATCACATTACCAATTAGTGCCATGTGAGCTAGTGTTGGACCAGGATTCATCTAGCATTTGATAATAACTATTGAACTAGAAGCCTTTTTGAACAATAACTACTGGATGCAGTTCTACAAGTATGGAAGTTGAAGAGTTTTCATGATAGATACAATTAGAGAAACTGCTTACCTTCTGCCAATTGATTGTTCTGGCACAATGGCAAAATGATTGTTTAATATTGTGTTTGGAACTTTGGACCATGTGTGTTTGAGACTATGATGAAACCCATGGTGCATATTGTATTTTATTTGGTGTACCCCACTGATACCAGATAATGATTGTGCACCCAAATCCTCCTGAATATTTTGTACATCAAGCACTTGTACGATTAACAAGACTAAGAATTGGGTCATAATGTTTTCACTTAATGCACTCCAAGTCTATTTAGGAATTTATGGTCATAAGGTTCATCGTAATTTGTACTCAATTTGTTTAGGAATTTTGCAAATGACGGTTCTCATCAGCAATCAAAAGTTTTTGATTCTTGATTTTTTTCTATACACTAAAGGTTTTGAATTTGTCAAGGGATATCTAGATTTTGTCAAGTGCCTGTAGGGATTACATTCAATCTTGTTTTTTGAGGTATCTATACCCATAATTGGATGTGTTAAAATTCTATGCTTTATAAATGTTTTGGGGTTTTGAAAAATATAACTTGGAATGCTAACAAAGTCCTACAAAAATGTTAAAAGAAAGGAATTAAAAAGACCTTGCAGTTTGTATTCTTTCAATTCTTCATATAAAAGATATTTTTGATTGCAACATTTTCAACTTATTCAATTCAACCTTGTTTTGGTCTTGCAACACATAAATCTACAATATTTTAATCCATTAAGATCTAACCTTGTTGTGATACTATGTTACATGCAGAAAAGAGAAAATAATCTACAAGAAGAGTTGTATATGAATACCTGAGAGGGAATGTGTTAGATGTTTCTCTTGATTATTGCAAAGAAGCAGAAGACCACCTATCAAAAGTTGCAAGTTCACATCTTCTAAACAAAATCTATTCTCTTTGGAGAGTGGGAATGTTTTGTATGGAATCTGGCTTTTTGGTAGCTATGCATTTGCTAAGAATTAGTGCTTTGTTTGAGTGTGGTCCAGGTTAAATTGGACCCCTCTCTTGCAGATGCCTAGTTGTGCTTTGGTAATTGTTTATGGAAGAAAGGTGATTTGTCTGGAGCAAAGAACTGCTTTAGTCTAGCTCTAAAGAAGGTTGCTCAATATATTTTCTTTCTCTAGGAAGGGTACATAGTATGGTTACTATTGAGTGGATATTACTATAATTTTCCTTATGATTTAGTATTCAATGTTTTGCAGGGTCCTAACAAAAAAATACTTCGTCAACTATCAATCTTGGAAAGGCGTCTAGCTCAAGGTGATGTTTTTTTCCTTCTAAAAGATAATGAACAAAATATTTGTGTATTTAACATAATTGTTGGAAATAATGTTTTATGTTTTTATGTACCTAGAAAGAAGTACATAAATTGACTCACATCTTCAGATTTATATTACATGCATATAAACTCTCTACTCACCAAGCTCAACAAAGATCCACACAAACTCTCCATTTTATGTTTTTATGTTTTTATGTTTTTATGGAAACGAATCAGTGGCGTACTTAGAAAGAAGTCTAGTACCTACTCAACCCACGGGTATTTCCCATATTCCTCCTCATGGTTGCTTAATGAGTAAAATAAATACAAACTATGACAATAACAAAATATATCATGACATACGATAATCAAGATAGAGCATACCACAATAGTTGTTAACACATAAGATGGCTAGATTCACAACAGTAACTGTAATAATTACCAATTTTATCCTTGAGTGCAGATAATTAAGTTTGATATAATCCAATTGCCTTGTTTTTCAATCTATTTTAATATACAAAAGATATTGCTTAAACAAATAGATTAAGTTAGATGAATAATTGTTGCAAGCACCATCATTGCATAATATATATATATATATATTCAACTTACTTCTCTCATTGATGATTCGTTTGGAAACATGTCACAACTACAACACTTGAACATAGAAGGGTGTGGATGTTTAAATAAGCTCCTCAATTCCATTGGAAACCTGTCATAGCTGCAACACTTGAACATGGTAGGGTGTATAGATTTAAATAGCCTCCCTGATTCATTGGCAACCTGTCACGGTTGCAACACTTGAACATAGAAGGCTATAAAATTTTAAATAACCTCCTTGATTCCATTGAAAATATAATGTTAGGATATGTTCCATAGTGCTTCATTAATTCAAATATTTTGAGAGGTTCCTTGCAAAATCCATTTTTTGCACATTCTGCAATCAATCATTTCATTCCATGAGATGACATCTCTTTGGGGCATTATGTCAAACAATTCAAGTGTTTTGTCTACAATTCTACATCTTGCATATATGTCTAACAGAGCATATCCAACTATAACATCTGACAAAAATTCCCCTACCATTATGCTTTGGTGCATGTTCATAGCCCGTCCCAAAGCTCCCATTTTGGCACAGGCAAGGAGGACTCTGGCAAAAACATTGGGTTTATACCTGCCAATTGCATTCATTTGAAAGTTTTGAAAGCCTTTCAACAAACATTTTTTTGCAAAACCTGTAATCATTGCATTCCATGAGATGACATCTCTTTGAGGCATTTTGTCAAACAATTCAAGTGCCTTGCCTATGCTTCCACATTTTGCATGCATATCTAACAGAATGCAAATCCTATTTCCACACTCTACCTTCCTCTTCCAAATCATCAAACACTCTTCAAATGACCTACACGAGCTTAATAAACCTTCAAATTTTTCTGCACCAAAGTTTTTCTACCATTCCCCACCTTTAACCATCAAATTTCACTAAACAATCAATGGAAACAATGAGGGTTTTAAGTAACTCAACTCTCCAAGACTCCAAATACTCTGCTAATGCTTCAAACACATCAATATATACCTACTCAAGCCAAAAAAAACATCTCCCAGCCAAACCCTAAGCTCTTCAGTTATCCACAATATCCACATGCTATGAGCTCTGATACAAAGATTGTGCATAGTTCTTCTCAGTTTATTCAATTTGGTGCTATTATTTTTATCATGTGATTCAGGATTCAAACTGACCCCTCTCAATAGTATTTATCTTCCAGAACTGTCTAGAAGAGGCTAATCAAAATTAGTACTAGAATATCTGAAAGTCGAAGATCCTTTCCCTGAAATTGAAGCTTTGTTCTCGACAAACCAAACTTGAGACGAGCCAAGAACTACTGGAAGGGAAGCTGAATGAAAACTGAGAGCAACTAAAATCCTTCCTAAGAAAAGTTCCCTTTCCACTATAACTGTCGGTTCTAGTGTCTCCTTGTTCATTTTTTCTGGCATCTCCTCATTTTTCATTTCTTGATAGAGAGCTTCTGACAGATGTGCAAGATGTTCTTCAATCTCAACAATCAATGTTGAGATAAAATGGAAGCATTGCTCTTGCAAATAAGGTGCTAAATCATTTATCTTTGAAGGAGATTTATGTGCATGAAGAAAACTTAGCAGGTCTTCCCAAATATTCTTGGACCCCTCATCTATGGTAAATTGACACTTTTCAGGTCCCCTCTCTTGACAAGCCAACCCTCACTAGTAGTTAATTTATGCAAATGGGTTTCAACATTTTTGTAACTTGCTAGAGATGTAACTATGGCTTCAAGGCATTTACCAACCTTAACTCTTTGATGCATATCTACAAATCCATCAGCTATTATTTGTTTCATCCTACTAACAAACAAACTTTCAAAAAGTTCATCCCACAAACTCTTTGAGTGCTTCAAAACAATCTCACACATGCATTGCCATGGAAACTCAACATTTGAACCAAAAACCATTTTTAGCCACTCCAATATCGCTTCAAATGCATCTAGACTGTCCTATTTTTCCCTGATCAATGTCTCATTCTCTGCAAGTTCCTTGCCACTTTTCACAAGATCAAGAAAATACTTTCCCCCAAGCCTATTTGTAGAGAGAATATCATTTGCACAAGTCTTAAGCCACACTAAGCAAGAATCTGATATAAATTCACTTGAAAAATTCATCATGGTAGCTTGTAGCTTCTCTCTATGAGATTTCCACAACTGCACCTCATTGTTTGGGTTTGGAATCCCACCAAACTACTGTGATCCAGGTAGCACTGCCAACACAGTCTTATAAAAAAGAGGCTAATCGTTTAGAACCTCCAAGAAGAGTTCCCCAACCTGACATAGCATTACTTGTATGACTCTTACCACATTACAAAAAATAGAATTGATTGATCCCACCTTATCGGTCTTTTGAGTGAATAGATTGATTTGATAAGTGGTCCACTAACTTATTGGCCTTTCTAAATCAGGACTTCCCTCCCTATATTAACCCTTGTACAATTTTTGAAGTCAACTCCTCTTTCTCCTGGGTGGTTTCATCAATTCTCATCTTCTGCACTTGATTGGTAAAGTCATGTTGGTTTTTCAAAGTGATATTTTCTTTTCAATGTCAAAAACATTCCAATAATCAATAATAACCTATATTCTATATTTTCAATTATTTTTCTACAAATTTTTGTTGCATCAATTTTCCACTAAAGCATGGTATCCTTCTTTAATAGATTAGTCAAGAATGGTTTCTAGAACTCCTAGATTTATAATGGAAATTTCCAATGATTGTGAAGTATACACATCACCACTCCATTTTTTAGAGGTGGCATGATATCTTTTAATAAACCTAAAAGTACCCACATCCTTCCATCTTCAAGATCTTTAAAATTTAATTTTAAAAATGGCATCTTTTTGCTTGAGAGATTTGCTTGAGAGATCTAGATAAAGAACTCCACCATACAATATGGAACTTTCTAAGACATCCTCAACTTATTCAAGCTTAGCTTCAATACAAACAAGATCAACAAGCATCTTAGGATCAATGACAATGACAAGTTGAATTACAAGGCTCCTTAATTTCCTGCCCATGACTCGATCAACAAATCCAATCATTTCCATGAGTAATTTAGGCTCACTAGTTCCAATCTTAATCTTGCTTTTGAAATAAAAAAGGTCATCATCAATACCAATCCCTAAGGGTTGAAAACTTACAAGAAGAAAAAAGTCAAATTTCTCTCAATCAACTTCATTAACATCTTCATGGTCACAAGGCACAAAATTATCACCTTTCTTCTACCTCCTCAAAGAAGAGGGTTGTGATTGTCCTATCAGTGGTGACTTCCTCTTTTTAATAAGGGCTAATTGATTGGCCTTCATATTTTCCCACCTCTTTTGTGCCAAGCCATCAATGGAAATAGATGAAGACCACCTCTTTTGTGTAGACTTGACATTGGAAATATATCATTTTGTGTCCATTTTAACATAGCATAAATTTTGTTGTAGTAGAAGCATACCACTACCTCAATGCTTGAACCAACAACAATACAAATTGTTTCATCTGAGCTCAATATCTTTTCAAACATGCTCCAACATTCAAAAAATTGTTATTTCCATTAGTAGGCTTGTCCTTTAACCTCTTAAAAAGTGAAATTCTTTATGAGATGGACTTTGGATAAGATCTAACAAAATAACTCCATGGGACGATTTGCATTAAACTTGAATTCTCTTTATCTAGTATTTGATTTGATATATATTTTGTTTTATAGAAAAACCACCTGTGCTTGACATTAGGGAAGAATGAAAGCACTACAACAAAACACATCCATACAACCACCATAGGTTTAACTGGAATCTTAATTATATAGTTTAGAATGTCCTCGAGATAGCCAGCATGGGCAAGAAGGTCAACCATGCACACATAATGATCAACTGTAGGTGTAGTGCAATATTGCTTACTCATGTGATTGAAGTATGTACAACCCTCATTCACTAAACCTTCATGGCTACATGCACAAAGAATACAAATAAAGTGATGCAGAGCATCTACACAATTTAGGGGTACTCATGACCCAAACCAATTTGGAGAAGATCAAATTAAATAAGCAACAAAATTCCTTTATCTTTCATCAACAAATCACTTCATTCCACCTAAATCCATCCATTTACTTGCCATCCTTAAGGCTACCAACCATCACAATCACCAAATCAGTATTCTACACCATTAGAAGATTCTAATACATCATATCCTTCATTGAAAATGACTGAACCAAATCAATAACTCTATTAGTAATTGTGAATCAATCCATATTTACACCATTCACCCAAACTACCATTCTTATCAACTTGATTCCCAAGGAAAAATAACAACCATCCCTGCATTCTTACTTCTAGACTGTTACCAGGATTTCAAGAACCTCATAATCATCATGTTTTGATTGAAACAACCCAATTCATATCACAAAATCAAATACACTTTCTTTGAAACAATTACTAGAAAATCAGTTTGTACATTGTCAAAGAGCCCTAATTAGCCCTAAATTGCAGAACACCTTCCATTGAATCATCTCCAAAATACTATATGACTTTGGAAAGCATTAAAATTGGCCACAAAACTTTCATTTCATTGACTTTTAGGGATTGGAAAGCACAATAAACCATCAAACATCAAAACCCTCTCTTCAAGCCATCTTAACATAAGAAAAATAGAGGTTTTAAAGAAATCCATCTTCCAAATGTTATACCACCTTGCCACCACTTGAAACATGTTTGAATAAGTTTTTCCATGCTCTGGGACTCATCACCAAGCTTCCAACAAAGGTACTTCTTCAAATTCAGACCTGTAGGCACCTCTTTTACATAGAAAACTTAGAGATTTCCTTGGAGCAGCAACTTTACTTCGTATCCTTGCCTTCCCTGCACACACAAAAAATTCCAAACAATATAACAACATCCTAAACAATCCATCCCACCAATATCTAGCCCTACATTTGGTTGGATGGTGAGTTCTACCCTAAAAGACTCTCAAAACCCTTAACCGGGTTTACAAACTCAACTACAAAAATGCAGTCAAACAGAAACTCTAAACTATAAAATCACTCACAATTGAATTCAAATGGATGCTAGTTCCCTAGGCTATTAAAAATCACAGAGGTTATAAGATAGAACTTATGTACAAGCCTATAAAATGGTGAACAATAATAAGGAAAACACAAAAATTAGAGAAAACAAGGAACTTTATTCAATATGACTCTTCAAGAATACATCCAATCCCCCTTTTCTCACCTTACAAAGGCTTCATAAATATGTTTTCATCATAAGGAATGAATTCCCCTTCAACTTCAACTACCTAACTACCTTCCCAACAAGGTGACTCTTCACATTCCTTTGTATTTTGTCTTTTTGCACACTTTTACACTCTTGCATATTTTGCATTTTTGACAACTCAACAACATTTTTTTTTTACAAATTTAACTTCACCAAACCCCTGGTGATCTACTTGGGACCTTAAATACAATGAAATAGGTCTTCATATGACCTTTTACATTAATTTAGAAATAAACACTCAATTTTGAAAAATTTGCCTATGAGAGGCAACTAGTGAAACTAGGTGCTCTTGCACCACAAAGCTTACAATGTTAGGATATGTTTCAGAGTGCTTCATTAATTCAAATATTTTTAGAGCATCCTTGCAAAATCCATTTTGTGCATATCCTTCAATTATTGCATTCCATGAGATGACATCTCTTTGAGGCATTTCATCTAAGAGTTTGTGTGCCTTGTGTACGTCTCCACATTTTGCATACATGTCTAACAGAGCATTTCCAACCATAATATCTGACAAAAATCCCCCATCCATTATGCTTTGATGGATGTTCATACCTTGCTCCAAAGCTCCCATTTTGGCACAGGTAGGGAGGATGTTGGCATAGGTTGTGGAATTTGGCTCCACACCTACTAATTGCATTTCCTTGAAATTTTTTAAAGCCTTTTCAGAAAATCCATTTTGTGCATATCCCACAATCATCGTATTCCATGAGATGGCATCTCTTTTAGGCATTTTTTCAAACAATTCACATGCCTTGTCTATGCTTCCACATTTTGCATAAATGTCTACTAGGGCAGTTGCAACTACAACATCTGACAAAATTCCTCTATTATTTATGCTTTGATGGATGTTCATACCCTGTTCCAAAGCCCCCATTTTGGCACAAGCAGGAAAGATGTCGGCAAAGGTTGTGGAATTTGGCTTTATAGCTACCAATTGCATTTTTGCTTGAAATTTTCTAAAGCGTTTTCAACAAATCCATTTTGTGCATATCTAGCAATAATTACAGTCCAAGAGATGGCATCTCTTTGAGGCATTCTATCAAAAACTTCACGTGCTTTCTCTATGCTTCCAAATTTTGCATACATGTCAACCAAAGCATTTCCAACTATAATATCAGACGAAAATCCCCCTTTTATTATGCTTCAATGGATGTCCATACCATGTTCCAAAGCTTCCATTTTGGAATAGGTAGAGAGGATGCTCGCAAAGGCTGTGGAGTCTGGCTTTAAACCTGCAAATTGCATTTTCTTGAAAGTTTCTAAAGCCTTTTCAATAGATCTAATTTGTGTATATCCTACAAATATTGCAGTCCATGAGACCACATTTCTTTGAGGCATTTTATCAAAAACTTCAAGTGCCTTTTCTATGATCCCACATTTAGTATACATGTCTACAAGAGCAGTTGCAACTACAATATCTGACAAAATTCCTCTATCCTTTATGATTTGATGGATGTTCATACCCTCTTCCAAGGCTCCCAATTTGGCACAGGCGGGTATGATACTGGAAAAGGTTGTGGAGTCTGGCTTTACACCTGCCAATTACATTTGATTGAAAGTTTCTAAAGCCTTTTCAAAAAATTTAATTTGTTCATATCCTGAAATCATTGTAGTCCAGGGGACCACATTTCTTTGAGGCATTTTGTCAAACAGTTCGCATGCCTTGTCTATGTTTCCACATTTTGCATACATGTCTACAAGGGTTGTTGCCACTACAATATCTAACAAAATTTCTCTATCCTTTATGCTTTGATGGATGTCCATACCCTGTTCCAAATCTCCCATTTTGGCACAACTAGGGAGGATGCTGGAAAAGGTTGCTGAATTTGGCTTTACACCTGCCAACTGCATTTGCTTGAAATATTTTAAAGCCTTTTCAAAAAACATGTTTTGTGCATATCCTACAATCATTGTATTCCATGAGATGACATCTCTTTTAGGAATTCTATCAAACACTTCGCATTCCTTGTGTATGCCTTCACATTTTGCGTACATGTCCACCAGAGCATTTCCTACTACAATATCAGGAAAAACTCCCCCTTCCATTATGCTTTGATGCATATCCATACCGTGTTCCAAAGTTCCCATTTTGGCACAGGTAGGGAGGATGCTGACAAAGGTTGTAGAGTATGGTTTGACACCTGCCATTTGCATTTCCTTGAAATTTTTTAAAACCTTTTCAACAAATCCCTTGTATGCATATCTTGTAGCCATTGCATTCCATGAGACAATAGTTCTTTCAAAGTTGTCCCTATTTAAAATGATGGAAATGACTCACATCTATAAGAACAATTTCTCTTGCAACAATCTTGGAGATGAATTTAGATGCAGTGTGGCAATCAGAACATACTTTAAGTTTCTTAACAACTCTAATAGTTGTACCAAGGGCCATATTTAACAAACCAAATGCAATTGCTAACTTTTCACTATGGTGGCCGATAAATGATTATTTATACCCTGTTGCCTTCATTTTCCAAGCCAATTCCTCCTACTTTGCATAGATCTGCCATGTTTGTGGATGTGATTTGTCTCCTACACAAAAACATGTACCAATTTATGGCTTTCAATCCAACTAATCTAGGTATCTTTTTAATTCCTCTATCTTTCATCAATCTCTTTACTATTTGAACCTGGTACAGATGTTTTAGAGAATAACATAAGTTGTAGCATTCGTAGGTGAGCTCAACCAACATTCCACATCATTGAGATGAACGGAACCCACCTAAGATACTCCATAGAAAACTAGATCTAGATTGAATTAAACATATAATATGCTTAGAGCAATTTAACTTCATAGAATACAGGCTTATTCTTGTAGCTGGTGAAAGGCTTCAAGGAATAGGAATGCATTCCTTGTTAACTGTCTGTCTATGTAGTACTAAAAATGCTCATTTGAAATTTTAGGTGACACTTATCCCCTTGGATGTGCATTTGATAAATCCATTCTTCACTATGAGGTAACATCTATTATAATTCATTATAATTCATTATTCATTTCTTTTTAAATATTTTATTTTCTTGTATTCATATTATAGTCTATAAGTTGAAATATTTTTGTTTCATGATCAACATTTCAAGGAAAACCCTGATTATTACAACCCTAACTACAACACAAAGTATGGAGTGTATTATGAAAATTGTGAACTTGAAAATGTGATTATTTCATGGGGCCACGATGAATATGCACATGGTATTGTGACCATTTCCTCATTGCATTCAAATTGTGCCTAGTTTTTCATTTTTATGCATTTGATGCTTCTGCAGTCCATTGTCATGCTCTATCATTTTCAAGAGAAGATGAGTAGTGATATAAAAGAACACACATTTTGTGACCTTGAAACAAATCAAATGAAGAGGAAATCATCCACTTCATGCTTATACTGTAGTTGAAACAAGGTGGTGGAATGTCTAGATGCAATGAACACATGGCCAAAGAGGGAGAGTTTGTGCTACAACAGCTTGAAGGATACAATGAGAAATTTTTTCCTCCTACAAATTTTGCAATGGTTGATAGGTGAGTTTACAAATCAAGTTTCCCAAACACTAAGAACTTTCTATTTTTGGAAACCTTACATCTCAATTCTATCCTGTGAGTATTTTGGGGAAAACTGCACATTTCCCTTCTTGAATCCCAGTATTTTTAAAACTACTAATATGTGGTTGATGCAAATAAGAAAAGTGAAATGATCTACATTATTATTGAGTTTATTTTTAAGTTTCATGAGGGATTTTTGTTTATACAGGCTGAATTCCTTTGGTTTTGTGCAATCCAATAAAAACTCCTATAAATTGAAAGGAGAAGAGGAGATTGCATATTATCAGTGCATTTTCTTTTTGTGTCTATTCATATGCCTCTTCTGTCTTATGACATTAATATACTACTTTCCAGATCCTTGTAGTTGTATTTTCTTTATTTTTTCGGAGCTATTGAAATATATTTGTGTTCCATGTATACATAAATAAACAAATATATTACACATTTCTAATTGAATTGTTGGATATGTTGGGCATGCTAGATGTATTTGTCCTGAACCATATCCAGAAGAAAATTTGGAGTTTCTATGAGCTCATGAGATTCAGCTATTTCATATTGGAATGGAGAGATACAAGGTCAGTTTCTTGTGTATCTACCTTTTGATTTAACATTTTTTGTGTTTAAGATTTGGACAAAATATCTTGGTATAGAGAAGTAGGGTAGAAAACTCCAGACATGAGATTTATACTTGAAAATCATTTAAAAAGAAAATGAAATGAGCTTCAGAACCTAGATCATAATTATACATAGGATTACTGAGTTGATAAAAAAAATTCCACACTTTTGATTCTCTATTTTTACTAACAATCATATTTCTAGTGATATTTTATATGTACTTGAAACTTGAAAGCTTGGTGTCTCATATGTGAGAAATTTTACCTTAGGAATTGTTTTTTCTATTAAGAGATGTAGCTTACATTTTTCAAAAAATATCAAACTAAGTTTGACGTAAAATAATTAGCTTCAGATAGAGATGCATCCACTTAAGGATGTGATGAAAGAAGATAAAGGAAATATGAAGCAACTTTAAGGAAGACTTCACATTACAATTCAATAGATTCGACCACTGTGGAAGGAGTAAACTATGAAGTGGTCACATTCAAATATAGTTAAGGTAAACATATTAACTTCGAATGATGGTTTTGAATGATGGTATGGTTGCAGCATGCTATTCCCTTACTTGGATGGTATATTTATTACTTCTTGAGGTTTGTAACTCTTTTTTTTCTTCGTCAAATTAGATCATTTACTTGGAGAATCTCAAATATTTACTATGGCATATGATTTTTTGTTTGAGGGCATAACTAGAGTTTAAATTTTATCTATATAAAAGATAGTGAGGATTCTTTGTTACCTAAAGAATTTGGTTGTAACAACACTTTTGTTAATGGATTGTTGATAGAGTTTTAATCATAAGCAGATAGTTCCATATTGAAACTTATTATGCAAATCTTCATATTGTGATGTAACTTTATGTTCTATCTTTAGATGCTTATATGCCCTTTCCTGATCTTATTAATTCTTCACTTGCTTTTTTATGCTTTTTTTAATAGCAAGGAAATATGCTTTTAAGATGGTATGTTCATGATAGATATTTAACAAATGCAAGCAATTTTAACTGATAATGACCCATGGAAGTCATTCTCTTGACGTAAGTCATTAATCTTTCTAGGATATGAACATGGTAGAAAATCTAAAATTTCCTTAATGCTTTGGTACTTTAGTATAGATCCATTAAATAATTTCAAATTTAAGGTTATTGTTTACACTAACCATGGATGCACTTTCTTTGCTTACATTTAGATTGGTTTTATTGATTGTAGCATTGAGGGACTTTTTTTTTCCTTGTGTAGGAAGGGAGCGGGTATGATAAGTGCTTATGGAGGTAAGGGATGGGCTGGTGGAGGTGGTGGCAGAGTTTCCATAAAGAGCTACAGTAGGCAAGAGAGTTTGAATATCTTTGTGCATGGTTAGTTTGAATGAGGGCGGCCTACAGATGATTGGAGCTTTATCACAATCATAGAATGAAATTTCCTTTGCAAATATGTATCATGTACTTATGCATTACAAGGGTAAGGGACTGTAGGTTATGATATAAAATAATAATCATTCACAAATGGCAGTTAGAGGATCAGCAAGCATTACAAGGGTAAGGGACTGTAGGTTATGATATAAAAGAATAATCATGTTCCTATTCTTTTGTAAGTTGTTGAACAACACAAAGGAAAGGTTTTGGAGTAGATTTCAGCTATTTTTTTCTCTCTCAGCAATGTATTGTAATATTTCAAGTTCTTTCATGTTGGGACAGTAAATTGTAACTTCATTTTCAAGCTTACACAGTTGTATGTAACATCTTTTTGATTAATAAAATAAGCTATGTTTACCTTCTCATTGCTATTTTATTGTGCAAATCTTTTAGATAGTTGATAAGTGATCTTTTTGATTAATAAAACAAACTACCAAATGACGACAATTAAAAATGCACTAAATATACTACTAAATCAATGACTAAATGACTAAATTAATGACTAAATGATTAAATTAATGACTAAATATATGACTAAATGACTAAATTAATGATTAAATATATGAGTAAAGTAATGACTAAATTAATGATTAAATATATGACTAAAGTAATGACTAAATTAATGATTAAATATGACTAAATTAATGATTAAGTACATGACTAAATTAATGACTAAAGTAATTACTAAGTAATGACTAAGTAATGACTAAATTAATGACTAAATATATGACTACCATGACTAAATAAATGATCACCTTCTTCATTGATTGGAATTGTACATGATTTTATTGTAGTGTTCTTTCATACCAACATGGTGAAACTTGAGTAGAGTTCAAAGACATAATCATACATCATGATGTTTCTTCCTTTATTGAATAGATCTTGCATCTCTAATTGGTTTTGTTTCTTCCCACGGGGAAGAATATTGTTTGGAGTTTATAGATCTTCATCATCATCCTTTGTCAAGAATCCAATATCATTGCAATAAATTATACATTATGGGGGAGCTACATAGTCTCTCTATTTCTCTCTATTGAGGGGAATATAATTTATACATTGGTGATATAAGTAGTCCTTGGGGGATTGTGTTGAGTCCTCCTTATTTGTATCTTTTTCCTCTTTTGGAGAGGGATTTTTTCCTATGGGTTTTTCTTGTTGTAAGATTTTTTTGTACATGGATACCCAACATGGCCTTTTATCTAGGACCCATTATATGTTTTTTCATACTCCCTAAGTTGCACTTGTGGGGGTGTTGGTGTGAACATTACTTATTACCTAATTATTTTTCTATTAGGTCCTATCACACTCATATATTTAAGATTAGTTCGTTTAATTTTTGTGACTCATATCATAGGATTAATACACTTGTCATGATCTTAGTTTGTCATGTAGTGTTTCATCCTCATCCTTATAAATGGGGTTTATGCATTGTATATTGTACTATTTCATTTATGCATCTAATGAATTATCTATATTTATACTATTTCCAAACATTCTCTTTTGTGGTAAGTTATTTTGGTTGTAGGTGGTCCTTAGATCCTATGTATCTGATCAACAACTCTTATACTTGATAATTTAAATGAAAAGTCAAAACCCTAATGTGCTTACCATTGGTAAATAGAAAGAAGGGGAACTAAAAATTGGTGGGATAAGGAAATTAGAGGTAAAATGGAAACACAAGGCTACAAAAATGGTCTAAATATGAAGGATGAAATGGGAAGGAGAAAAATAAATCAAGGAAAATAGTTTGGATTGCAAAAGAAATATAAGAAATAGTGAGGATAAAAGTTATGAGAGAAAGGAAAAGAGGGAGAGTGTTTCACAATGGCAATGTTAAAGCTTCAAATACCAAAAATAACCTCTAAAATCTCTATTATTGCACTCTAAGGCTCTAAGACTCTAAAACAATGCTCCCAATCTCAAGAAAAGTAGCAAAATGTAAGAGGAGACCTTTATTATGGATGTGAAAATAAGAGGAAATTATTATTTTATAGATTATTGAAGGGATGTTTGAATGGGAATAATTTAAAAGGAGGTTATTCAACCTACAAATACCTTGCAAATTATTTTTTGGGGGTCATATGAGGGTAAGGTACTCAAACCCTTGCCAAGGTAGGGAATTGACCCATATCTCAAAGAAATTGAAATCAAGTGGTAGGGAAGAGGAGAAAAAAAAAGATGATTGGAGGTGGTTTAAACTCATTTAGAGTTTTGATTTGTAATTTACAGGAGAAAAAGTGAAATTATAATCTTTTAATGAGAGGAGATAAGAGAATTTAATTTTTGGAGAAATTTCCTTATAAATGCGAACATGAATAGATTAAGTGTAAATAAATATCGTAGGAAGGAGGAATAACACATGGGAAGGGAAAATACACATAGAAAGGTGAAAGGATGACAGGGATAAATAATAAGGCTCAGTAAGGGTTCAAGACCCATGGAAAGGGGAAAATCTAGGTGAAAGAGTGAAATAGGTTAAAAAGGGATCAAAAGGGGGGAAACTAGGGAAAACACTTAAATAATTGTAAAACATAGTAAAAGGAATTGTAGGGTATACAATTTTTTATGGCATTTCCTCCCCACTTTATTTGGATTAAAACACTCTAGGGGAAAGAATCTTGCTAAAGAAAGAATACAATAAGGTAGATATATAAAAATGAAAATACCAAGGATAGATTTATCAAAGGAGAGATATTGGATTTTAAATATTTCTTTGTTCTTTATTATTATGCTCATACTTGGTCCTACAAAAGCTTCCATAGGGAGTAGTCAATATATTCTAACAAAAGTAAACTAATAATATAGAAAATTAAAACACATCTAGGTAATACAACACAATTCAATAACAAGTCTATTTAGGAGTATATTACAAAATACACACATCCATATCATAAATATAAGAAATGTAAAAAACCTTTGATCTAACAATCCAAGGAGAGATATATAAATATTCACTCCATAGAAGAACTAAGGAAATATAAGAAATAAGAATTAGGAAATTGGGTATAAGTTACATGGAAAAAAATGTACCTTGGGAAAGATAAAATAAAAATAACAAACTAGATAATGGGTATTGGGTTTTGGAAGCAAGTAAATGGCCATAATGATAAGGTTTGTAAGGTAGCCAATTTTTCATATGGGTAGGCTATGCCAATGAAAATGTGCCTAACTCAAAGGAGTTAAGGAATCTCAAGTATGGTTCAAGAATTTCATGATGCACCATACCCTAGACATCTTGGAGTGACAAAAATGTTGGTTGATGTGAAGCCATTATATTTCTGGAAAGGGATGAAAGAAGATGCTACAATCTTTATTGCTAGATGCTTAGAGTGCCAAAGAGTAAAAGTTGAACATCATCACCCTGCAGGACTATCGTATCCACATGAAGTTCCTAAAAGTAAGTGGCAATTCATTAGTATGGACTTTGTGCAAGGATTACCCATGTCAAGAAATAAACACAATGCCATTTTAGTGGTGGTAGACAAGCTTACTAAGGTAGTGCATTTCATACCTGGGAATTTAATTGATGGAGCTCCTATAATAGCTTAGAAATTCATTAAGAGGTATGGGTGATCCCACAATGGTGGTTTACACCCTTTGGCCAAACTTGACACAACTGATTTTTTTTTAACTAAATCTTCTCTTTCGAGCACCTATAGCTGCTAAACCATGAGGAATTTGAAGATGATGCAAACAAGTGATTTGTGAAATTGTGTCTATAGATTCTACACACACACACACACACACACACACATATATATATTTGGAATTAGATTGCATTTATTTTTCCATCTCCTTCGAAAAAAAGTTTTTAACAATAAAAACCATTTTTAAAGAGTGATGTTCACCATAAACAACATAAGTTCTTTTCTATGAAGGATAAAATTCTATTTTTTTCAAATTTAGATTTGTAACTATGATATCTAGCACATCATTTGGTTTCATAGTGTTCTATTGAATTTTTTTTCTTAATTAAGTTTTGAATTCAAACCAATTACAATTTAGATATAGGCGAACTATATACAACATAACTTTTTTTGTATGTGTCAAAATTCAATTATTTTTTGACTAGGTCTAGGACATCAATACCTTGCATGGACATATTTTTCAATTTTTTTTGGTAATCTACTATTTTTCCACATGTGCAGAATAGAGAGCTTGATTTTTGGTGAAAAACCTACATTCACAAGAAATAAAAAATAATTATAATAATAAAATTAAATATATTTAAAATTATACTTTTTGGGAAGCTTATATGTAGTCTTTTTAAATGAAATCATTTGATCCCCCAAAAGGTAAATTGACAAAAATGACTTTTTATCATCATTTTGATAGCTGTAAAGGAGACTCTGTTATAGGTATGATTTAAAACTAGTGGGATTCTATCCAAGGGGGTTTGATCTAAGGTAGTTTGATCAAACCCTCTTCAATTGGAATCCTTTAAATAGAAATTTTCAAGGCTTAAATCATTATATTTTCTAAAAATATGTGATTTCAGCAAAAAATAAGATGTCCCAAAAAGTGTAAACCACTATTGTGGGATCACCCGTATTTAGGTTGAATGAAATCCTTGAGAAGATTACCTCAGATAGGGATGCTCATGTGACCTCAAGGTTTTGGAAAACTTTGTTCTCGTCACTTGGGACTTAGTTAAATATAAGTTTGGCATATCATATGGGAATAGATGTACAGATGGAAAGAGTAAACCAAGTATTAGAAGACCTACTAAGGATGTGTTGCATGGATCAAAAATACAAGTGGGAAGATTATTTTCCTTTGGTGGAATTTGCATACAACAATTTCTATCATTCTGCAATTAAGATGGCTCCTTTTGAAGCATTGCATGGACGAAAGTGTCAAACCCCTATAAGTTGGGATAAAATTGAGGATAGGATGATTCTTGGGCCAAAGATGTCAGATATGGAGGAACAAGTGAGGGTTATTAAGCAAAGGCTAGTTAAAGCCAATGATAGGTAGAAAAGCTATGTTGATTCTAAATGGGTACCTAGGAACTTTGTTGTAGGAGAAAAGGTGTTGTTAAGGGTAAAGCCTCATAAAAGTGTCATTAAGTTTGGAAAGTCGTCCAAAATAGCTCTATGTTATGTAGGTCCTTTTGAGGCTCTCGAGGAAGTAAATCGTGTTGCTTACCAAATTGTGTTTCCACCAACTCTTACTCAAACGCATAACGTCTTTCACATCTCATACCTAAAAAAGTATATTCCAGGTGATATTCATGTAATTGATTAAAATTATTTACAGGTACATGACCCCAGAGTGGTAACAATCAAGCCTCTCAAAGTGCTTGGAATGCATAAGCTTCGCTTACGTAACAGGGAGGTTATGAAGTGCAAAGTCCAATGGGACCAATATGTAGAAGATTTTGCTACTTGGGAAGACTATGTTGAAATTGAGAAAAAGTTTCCACATGTCTTACATGATTTTGTTAATGCTTGAAAATTAATGTTGTCTTTATTTTGGTTATTCTATGTTTTCTACATAAAATCATCGAGGATGATGATTCACAAGGGGGTATATGTTACACCCCATTGTGTTTTTATCTATTTACTATTACTATGATTGGTTAAAATATGGAATATATGAATGTGGTTGCAATTCTGATTGGAAATCATGTGCTTGTCCTTTGTTCAAATTACATCATTGAAAAATAATGAATGAATGTTAATTTGATTTGATGTTATATTGAAATAAATATGTAGAAAGAATGTTGATTGAATTTGATATTCTAATGATGAATTATATGATGCAAATGATGGTATTGTAAATAGCTAACTACTATTACAAATGTGTTAAGTTGAATGCAGGTACAGGGATCAAGCCTCTGAAAGAGAGGGGAAGTATCACTCAGAATAAGGATTTGGTCTAGTAACCCTTAATGAAGCCTAAACTGAGCTCTCACATACTCACATATAAAATGGTTAAGTTAGGTCATAGTTTTGGGAAATTGGTAAGTCATTCCTTAATGTGGTTTGTTTATGTATTAGATAGGTTGAGATCTCATTTGAGAAAATTTTGATTCATGTTGAGTGCTTGGTATGTGTAAGCTCTTTCTTGTATGTTCTTTATGTGATCAATTAGAAAAATATACATGGTATGTATATATATGCATACATATACATGTTGACGGTAAACCCACACACATGAGTTAATACGTACATGAGTATACGTAGGTAGGCATACCTATACATGCTCATGAAAGGATTGCTCATGGGTACGAGGGTATCAAATGGACAAATAGACATGTATATATATATGGATATATACATCGCATGTTTATGTGTCTATCAATAAGTTGGAAAATATATGTGATTGATTGTATAAGTAAATGTATATATGTGATATATGCATACACACACACACACACATATATATATATATATATATATTGACATACGTGTATGTGTTGACATGATGGAACATCTGTATAATTATATTGATATATGTATGTATGCATATATGTGTATATAAGTTTATACATATGATATTGTTTTTTATAATGATAGCATGGAAATATGTATTCAAATATCGAATGGATTATTAATGATTTGTTAAATAAATACATGTATATATATAAATATATGCATATATGCATACATATAGATGTTTTGAAGTGCTTGAATTAAAGTGTTTATAACGTTGATTATACATAACACATATATGATAGATAGCTTGTGACTTTGGAATATTGCTTTTAACGCATTAAGCATGGTAAGTTAAACATAGTATATGATATGTATATAACACAACGAGTGAAAGATGCATGTAAATATAAGAAGGGAAGATCAGACTTCCATGTTCTTTATTAAGTGGATAGATAAGTGCCATAAGCGCATGAATGA
Source organism: Sequoiadendron giganteum (assembly GCA_007115665.2). Classification (NCBI taxonomy): domain Eukaryota; kingdom Viridiplantae; phylum Streptophyta; class Pinopsida; order Cupressales; family Cupressaceae; genus Sequoiadendron; species Sequoiadendron giganteum. Next base: position 234,721,860 of record CM021110.1, on the reverse strand, counting down.
AGTTGATACTTTTGATATGTGCTAAATATGTAGTCAAGACCAAGTCAAACTCTTTAAACACAAGAAATAAGAATATGACTTATTATTCTGAGTAAAACAACAACCAAAAAGATAGGAAATGAGGCGATTTGGTGGTGCCAACTTATGAATCATGTAACTCAAATAGAAATCTGAAACCTGCAAACTGATTTTCAGTTAGTAAGCATGTGCAAATATGAAATGGTCAAATATGCAGTTATCCAATTAAATTGACCTGTAGGCAAACCTTACCTTGCATTTCTAAATAGCTCTTTTGCTATCATGAGGACGTAGTCGACTCATTTCTAAGGCTTTGTATGTGTTGATTTATGCTGCCACCTTTCTTGTTTAATTGTCGAGTCTATTTGGAGAGTTGAGAAGTGTCATTTTGCTTAACTAGTTTGTAGGCTACAAAGACTCGCATTTTTGTATAAATAGAGGCATCCGTTACCTCATTTGTACATGGAATTCACTTTCCTTCTGCTACATTTTATCTGCTTTATTCTTGTTGAGAGTTTATTGTGAGGAGAGAATTGTGAGGATAGTATTGAGAGATATTTTTAAAAGATGATTTGAAGAATTTTTCTTGGAGGGATTGAGCTAGGAGTCAGCTTGTTCAATTGGGATTAGCGTTTTACAAGCATGTTGAATTTGTTCTTTAATTCTTTGTATGCTTTGGAAAGATTGAATTTCTTTGTTTGATTTGTGTGGTAATTCATTGAGTAGTAAGAATAGGGAATGATTATGTTTAATTCTATGAAATTAAAAGGAACCTTATTATACTCAATTTTTTTATGAAGCTTTATTTGAATTTTTTGTACATACACCCCATTAAGGATTGATTTTCATTTAATAGTATTATATAATAGGAAATGAAGAAGCTTAAAGTGGCTATGAAGTTATTTGTTACAAGTTGTTTGTGGAAACCAAACTATAGGAAGTTCATAGGTTACTCAAGGGATTAGTCAATCTAATGAAGGGAATATCTTATGTGTAGAAAATTAATTAGTAGATATGTTATAGACATAAAGGGAATAGGTTGTTCCTAGGGTTAAAGATTACCTCATGAAGGTATTACCTATGCATAGTGTATAATGATCTTGAGACAAATCAATCTAGGGAAGTGTATGTGATCTAGGATGAACTTTTATATGAAACTTTAGCCAAAGTAGTGTAATTTTCCACTGGTTACGTTGTCAATTTCATTGTGTACCTTTTATGCATGCTAGTTCAAGATTTCCATACAAGTTAGGATGTATACAAGTCCTAGTCATGTAGGGCACAACACTAAGCTTAGATAGGCCATAGTTATGAGGTTATCAAACCAACTTATTCATTGAAGGGAGGGCCATCTTACCGTGTGTGGAAGATGTGTAGGGACCACATAAAAGTTCATGGTTGGCGGAAAAGTGCTTGAGTGATGCTTCCCCTCTTCAGTTAGCAACCAAGGTTTGAAGGAATCTTCCTAGATCGTTGTATATCTATTTCTGAAGGAAGCTTAAAAGAGCTATGTATGTTTCATTGTAATCCATATTTGGAAATGTGTAATATGTTTACATTATGAATGAAATCAGTGATTTGAAATGTTATTATATCAAATGTGTTCATTAAATCTCTTTTAGGAAATAAAAAATTTATTTGCATGGGGAAATTGAACCTAGTTTATTTACTTGAAGGTAAAACTTAGAGAATTTATCTTTATAGAACAATTAGCATGTTACACAAAGTAGCAACATGTAAGAGGAGACCTTGATTATGGATGTGAAAATAAGAGGAAATGATTATTTTCTAGATTATTGAAGGGATGTTTGAGTGGGGATAATTTAAAAGGAGGTTATTTAGCCTACTAATACCTTGAAAATTAATTTTTGGGGGTCATATGAGGGTAAGGTACTCAAGCTCTTACCAAGGTAGGGAATTGACCCATATCTCAAGGAAAGTGAAATCAAGTGGTAGGGAAGAGGAGAACAAAAATAAGATGATTAGAGGTGGTTTAAACTCATTTAGATTTTTGATTTGTAATTTACAGAAGAAATTGTGAAATAATAATTTTTTAATGAGAGGATATAAGAGAATTTAATTTTTGGAGAATTTCCTTATAAATGTGAACATGAATGGATTAAGTGTAAATAAATGTTGTAGGAAGGGGGAATAACACATGGGAAGGGGAACACACATAGAAAGGTGAAAGGATGAAATAGGGGTAAATAATAAGGCTCAGTAAGGTTTCAAGACCCATGGAAATGGGAAAATCTAGGTGAAAGAGTGAAATATGCTAGAAAGGGATCAAAAGGGGAAAACTAGGGAAAAACAATTAAATAATTGTAAAACATAGTAAAAGGAATTGTAGGGTATACATTTTTTTATGAAATTTCCTCCCCACTTTAATTGGCTTAAAATACTCTAGGGGAAAGAATCTTGCTAAAGAAAGAATACAATAAGGTAGATAGATAAAAATGAAAATACCAAGGATAGATTTACCAAAGGAGAGATTTTAGATTTTAAATATGTCTTTGTTCTTTATTACTATACTCATACTTGGTCCTACAAAAGATTCCATAGAGAGTAGTCAATATATGTTGATAAAAGAAAACTAATAATATATAAAATTAAAACACATCTAGGTAATACAACACAATTCAATCACAAGTCTATCTAGGAGTATATTACAAAATACACACTTCCATATCATGAATATAAGAAATGTATAAAACCTTTAATCTAACAATCTAAGGAGAGATGTCTAAATATTCACTCCATAGAAGAACTAAGGAAATATAAGAAATAAGAATTAGGAAAGAGGGTATAAGTGGCATGCAAAAAAGGGTACCTGGGGAAAGATAAAATAAAAATAAAAAACTAGATAATGGGTATTGGGTTTTGGAAACAAGTAAATGGTCATGATGATAAGGGTTGTAGGGTAGCCATTTTTGGATATGGGTAGGATATGCCAATGATAATGGAGTTGATGAAGATGATAAACAAAAAGAAAAGAACAAGTAAAATAAATAAAAAGGGATTTGGGATTTCCACAAAAACAAAGGAAATAAAAAATTGGAAATTGGTAAAAGTGATGATATCATCAATGGCCATAAGTTTTGGGAATTCAATCCTTGATATAGTTAACTAGAAGACTAAGATATTAGAACACCTTAAGATTATATGATCAAAATATAATGTTATACAATTCAATTAAGCAACAATAAAGAAAGCACATGAAATAATATGTCATATATATATATATATATAATGACAAGGTACCCCGCGACCCAACCCAATTCCCAAGGGGGTGATCTGAGGCGAGACTCGTCTCCTACGGGGAGACCCAATAGCTCGCAAGCCAATCCCAATTGGGTAAACTTGGGAGTGGAGTCGAACTTGAAACCAATGGGGAGCAAACCCATGACCCAAGCCAACTCTGCTACCCGTGCAAGCTAATATTTCATAGATATTAGGACAAAGATTTATGTGGGAAATCCTTACAAGAAAACTTTCCACTAAAAGGATATTAATAATTGTATTATTTAGGAAAGATACATCTAATACAATAGGTTGCTTTAACATAGTTTCAATATATAGACCAAAAATATAGAATTCATCCAAGACTTCAAGCCTTTAGGATATAGTACACCAAACCAATCTCAATTTTTCAAACCTTGGCACATTTGTACTAGTAGATTTATATATCCATCTTCATTTAATATCAAATGCATCTTCATAAAATATTAATCATCTAATTGTTCAAATATTACGTATAACACTAACAGTCACACAAGCATCGCATGGTCATACCATAGCATTAACATGGAATATATTACATATAACAAGGCCTCTTCATATAAATGACCAGCACACATAATGGATGACTTAAACTTACCATTGATGAAGGAATGTTGACCTTTATCTCCTAAGCTACGTACACATCTTCCTATAAATTGATAAATAATATCCATGGATTGTATTAGTAGAGACAAAAATGTGATTAATTTAAAAAATACTTATGGTACCTCTATGAATTCCTTAGAATATCTCCATGAATCTTGTTATCATTGTGTACACTCCAATAGTTTTATAATTTCTTCTACACTATCATACACACTACCAATTGTATACCTAAAATTATGTGGTTGTGAGTTCTCCTACTTACTTGCAATTGGGAACATAGCAACGCCAACTAAGACAATCTATAATCTAAACTGTAACACTTGAAACTTATTATAAAATTCAGCAACTTACCACAATTATTTACCATCCTATGATAAGCTAGCTATCAAAAATAGTATCCATGGATTGTAGTAGTAGAGACAAAAATGTGATTAATTTACAACATACTTATGGTACCTCTATGAATTCTGTAGAATTTCTCTGTGCATCTTGTTATCATTGTATACACTCCAACAATTTTACATTTTTTCCTACAATATCACACACACTACCAATTATATACCTACAATTATGTGGTTGCGAGTTCTCCTACTTACTTGCAATTGGGAACATAGCAAGCCAACCTAAGAGTAATTCATAATCTAAACTGTAACACTTAAAACTTATTATTAAATTCTACAACTTACCACAATTATTTACCATCCTATGATAAGCTAGCTATCAACTCGAACTTAGAGAAATTTTTGTCAATTTCCACTATCAACGATATTGTATAAGCTTTTTGTAGGTGAATAAGACACCAAAGTTCCAATAGTCTTAGGTAACCACTTGATTTCATAAGAGGTAAGTCGAATCCTAAGGTTAATAGGAAAGACTACTTAGCTTAGTCATAGATTAGGATCAAGTAGATGAGAACATGGTCAAGTGATAGAATATATGCTCCCCCTTAAATTAATTGGTCATAGATACAAAAGAAAAGCTATAAAATTTAAGGAAAGGGGAAAAAGGAAAATTCCAAGAATTTTTACGATAGGAAAATAGAAAAATGATGAGAGAAAGAGGACACCAAGGTCATGACCTTAAGGTAATGATAAGAGAGAAGCTCAAAAGGGGAGAAAAAGAAGACACCCTAAGATGAGAATAGATATTAGTGATGATGAGAGGGAACAAGGTTACTATGGAAGAAAGATAAATGAGAAATACCCCCAAGTGAATGAAAAAGTGGATACTAATCAAGAAGGAAACAAAACCAAAAAAGATGAGTGGTGAAGAGAACATCGAAGTTATTACTTCAAGAGAAAATATAATTATAGAATAAGAATGAGGAAAGTAGGATGAAATCTACTTGACATGAATAGTCAAGAGGATGCTCAATAATGGAGGACACTAAATTCACATCCCAAAAAGTACAATAGTATTTATGTGATAAATAAGGCATGTTGTGTTCCCCCGTTTATGGGGCTCCATGGGCTCATCTACATTCGAGTCAAATAATTTAGGTTAAATGGACACCCCCGAAACAAGGATGGGTCAAGATACATTTTTATGGGGCATTGCATGGAAATCCTAGATTCGTAGGTGCTGAATGCGTAATTTGTGATTGGAAAAGAGAAGTGAGGTTGATGGCAGCAAGGAAATTGGGTCAAGCCACAAACAATGAAGCCAAAATTCAAGCATCTCTATTAGGTTTGGACTTTGGAATTTTTTTTACCTAAGGTCCATCTAGAAGGGGACTCTTAGAACATTATTAATGCCATTCAAAATAAATACACCCAAATTGGAAACTACACAAGTGGTTTGGAGCCATCGAACAACATTTAAAATATTTTAAAAGTTTTAAGACCTCCCATATTTACTAGGAGGGGAACTTCTTGGTGAATGGTACTGCTAATATGGCAATTGACATGCCTGGAAATGAGGTGAATGCATATTTGATTTTAAGGTGGCATGAACAACATCACACATATTTTCATGAGATTGCTTAGCCATGCAGATGCATAAATAAGAAATTATAGCAGTTAATTGTGTGTGTTCATGGCAAGATGTGGGAAAAGATGATAGACTATTAGGAAATTATTACGAACCATCCATAAAAAGAGGATGGACAACCTATTTTGGTAACCTGTTCTATTACATCTCATAGTGAAAATGGACACCACCTATTTTGTTCTATTTTATCTTAAGGCTAGGTTAAGGCAAATGGATTTCTTGGGGGGGATTTCAGAGAGGATATTGTGGGTGATATTTAATTACAATGGTGGATTGGTGATGCATGCCATTAGGTTGGTTTTGGGTGACGTTTATACCATAGAGTATTTTGATTTGTGTTAACATGGACATTTCATCTTAGTGATTTCTTACTTGCTTTCTAAATTGACAATTCTTGCAAATAACATTAATAGGCTTTGTAATTCTTAGTAAATCTCTCACAGCCTGAACAATACTAATCCTTTCCAAGTTATCAAAATTCATGTGACACATTCTCTGATTCCATAACCAATTTTCATTAATCTGAGACATAAAACATCATCCATCAACACCTTTAAGTTTATGGATATTCCCTTTAGATTTCTTTCCTGTAGTAATCAATGTTGTAGATCCTTTTTGAATCTCACATTTCTCATCCTTAAACACAAGGTCATATCCTTTTCTGCACATCTTACCAACACTCAACAAATTATGCCTTAAACCCTTAACATAGTAGACATTGTCAATATGATGCTTGCCATCAAAACTTACTAAACCTATCCCACAAATTTTAGCACCAATATCATCTCCAAACATAACCAAGCCTCCATCATATTTTTCAAGCTTAACAAACTTACTTTTATCACTAGTCATGTGATGTGAACAACCACTATCAAATACCCAATAATTCTTCTCTTGTTTAGCATGTATGGCATAAATAACCATACCTTCATTTTTCTCCTTCTCTGGAGGACTTTCCTTTACCTATTTTTCAGAATTAGTAGAAGTAGGTTCATCCTTAATCACCAAGAACAAGCATCCATTTTCATCGAGATCTTCATATTCTAAATCCTCATCAAATATACTAGAATTCTCATTCACATAGTAAGCTCTGTTAATATTCTTTCATTTCTTGTCTTTCTCATATCTTTGTTTATTCCTTTTAGCTCTTTTCAGACACTTTGCAACATAATGACCTATTTCTCCACAACTAAAGCATTTAAAGGGCAACTTACCTTCATACTTACCGGAGTCTTTCCTCATCCTTATTACAAAGTTAACTTCTATTTCATCAAAGTTTTCTTCATCTAGATCTTCTGCTTTTGTATCTTTAAAAATAGACTCTGGTTTTCTTCCATTCCTCAGACTCGGCTTCCTTATCTCATAAGATGTCAAAAATCCTAACAACAAATCCTTAGTGTAGGTATTATAATCTATAGTCTAATCAATAGCACTCACCTTCTCACTATAAGCATCAGGAAGAGTTCTGAGAATCTTCTTTACAATCCTGGTTTCATCTATAGTAGCACCAAGTCCTTGCATTCCGACCACTATCTCATCCAATCTCTGTACATAAGCTTTAACATTCTCATCTTCAAACATATGTAGAATATCAAACTGTGTCTCCAAATTTTGTAATCTTTCTTCTTTAACTCTTTCATCACCATCATGTGCTCTTTCCAAAGCATCTGAGACTTCCTTAGCAATCTTCAAATTTTGTACCTTAATCAACTTAGAATGTACCAAACTATTCTTCAAGATGAACTTTTCCTTATTGTTCGCTTCATGTGCTTTGATCTCTTCAGGCGTACTCAGACCATTAGCAAGATGAGTGTAAGGGTTCTTGTAAGCTTTCTCCACATCATATCTATAATACTCTAGATATTATTCATCAATACTTTCTAGATACCATAATTAGTTCCATCGAACCTCGAATAATTGTAAACCATTTTGTTAGCCATCCCAGACCTTCCTCAAGCGGTTAAGCTCTTCACCAAGTAACCAAGCTCTGATACCAATTATTGAATAAGACAACTAAGAGGGGGGTGAATCAATTTTCACAAAATTAAAGCTTTAATTCAATCACCGGAACTAACTCTTAATATTGCTTAAATGATTAATCATCAAATGCCAAAGTAGAAACTTAAAACCATAAACACAGTAACACCATATTTACGTGGAAAACCCAATAAGGGAAAAACCATGGTGAGGATTAACTCACACTATAGAGAATATCAAAACTGATTACAAAAGACTCACTACCTAAAATAAGGTTCACTGTTCGGAACAAGGACTCACTGTCTGAAATAAGGACTCACTGTCTAATAGGGCTAACAACCTAGAGGAATCACTGCCACAAAGATAAAAATAAGACAAGGAAGACTTGTTACAAAGAGACTACAAACCCAATGCAACAAAGGATTTCACCACAATCACTCGTTGACATGCATGAATGATAGAGTCCACCTTTTGCTCACTGCATATGAAAACCTAGCATTAAGCTTCACACTGATCTGCCACACTCACATCACACTCACACTTTACTAAATAGAATCAATGTCGCATCAAATTGCACTTTCTCTTCTTCTTCGCTCTTGTATATTTTTTCACCACTAACTCATCTTGTATTTATACCATCTTCAACTTTGAAACATATCCAAAGTTGGCCATCCGAATCCAAATTCAAATTAGGTCGATGTCAAAATGTCCTAGGGTGGAATTAGAATGAGGGAAACCCAAACACATGCTTCAAGGGACCCGAAAAGATCCAACACGCTTCATCATCCTTGAAAATAGTATTTCACATGTTGACAGGGTGATCCCACAATACTGGTTTACAATTTTTGGCCAAACTAGACACTTAACTAATTTTTTCTAACTAAATCTTCACTTTCGGACACCTATAGCGGCTAAACCATGAGAAATTTGAAGATGATGCAAACTAGTGATTTGTGAAATTTTGTCTGTAGATTCTAAATATTTTTTTTCAAAATTTTTGGAATCAAATTGCACTTCTTTTTCCATCTCCTTCGAAAACTAGTTTTTTTCAGTAAACACCATTTTTAAGGAGTGATGCTCACCGTATACAACATAACTTTTTTTCCATGAAGGATAAAATTCTAATTCTCTCAAATTTAGATATGTAACTATGATATCTAGCACTTTAATTTGGTTTCATAGTGTTTTATTGATTTTTTTTCCTTAATCAAATTTCAAAGTCAAACCAATTACAATTCAGACATAGGCAGACCGTATACAACATAACTTTTTTTGTATGTATCAAAATTCAATTTATTTATTTTGTTGGATCAATGACTTCAATATCTAGTGCACTGATATTTTTCAAAAAAAAATTTGATAATTTTCTATTTTACCACATATTCAAAACAAAGAGCTTGATTTTCAATGAAAAACATACATTCACAAGAAATAAAAAATAAATATAATAATCAATTTAAATTTATTTAAAATTGTGATTTTTGGGAAGCTTATAATAAGGACTATATACTTACAAAAGATAAATTTTAAATGAATTCATTTGATCCCCCGAAAGGTAAATCAAAATTTGTTTTTTATCAACATTTTGATAGGTGTAAAAGAGACTTTGTTATAGGTATGGTTTAAAACTAGTGAGGTTCTATCCAAGGGGGTTTGATCTAAGGTGGTTTGATCAAACCCTATTTAATTGGAATCCTTTAAATGGAACTTTTCAAAGGTTAAATCATTATATTTTCTAAAAATATGTGATTTCAACAAAAATCAAGATCTCCCAAAAATTGTAAACTAGTATTGTGGCAGCACCCCACAAGGTCGACCAAACCAGTGTAAAACACATAGAACCATTAAGCACAAATCTTCCAAATGCCAAAAAAACATTCAATAGAATCAGGGCAACTCAACTCTAGAACTGTAATTCATAAGACTTCATCAAAGAGAAATCCAAACCAACAAAATTTCTCCCAGACCTCAACCAGAAACATAGAAAACCATAGTTCACAATTGGTGAACACAACTTGCATTGTACAACAAACCAACAACCGAAAATCTGGATATAGCATCTTCCAACAACCATGAACAACATATCTGAACTGCAAAAACATAGGAGAAAAACTGGACCAAAACTTGGAGCAACCACTGAACACTTGCAACATATCTTCATTACAATTTTTTCAATATCCTCGACATATAAAGACAACAACAACTAGTTGATAACCAATTGATTGGTTGACATCAATGACAACACCTTCATTCTTTCCATTCTTGCAATAGTTAATCACTATAATTAATCAAGAAATTTTATTAAACTTATAGACATTTGAAATCCATGCATATATTCATTAATACCACATACAGTCTTTAAATGTTTGGCATACTTAAAGGTATATAAAAGGTCTTGGTAATATCTTTAAAAGCTTAGCAGAAATAAGATAGAAAACATGAAATTGCAATAGGAAAATATTCAATTACATGGCTCATCAAATTGCACAATGTGGATTAGAATATGGATATGTCATGGATAATAAGGGATTAATTTTGGACTAATGAATTATTTATTGTATTTTGAATGTAGGTGTTATGTAACACCCTGCCATGTGAACCCCAAAGGGCAACAAACACCACACACATTTTTTTTGAAAGAGAAATATTCATAAGATGAATATGTATATACATTGCATGAAAAACCATTGTGCATTTATAGAATCATCTACATCCTTCGGGTACACGTTGTGGCATTACTAACGTAAAACCCATACCAACAACATCGTTAAAGATAATGCCAAGAAGATAACAACAGATACACACAATCACAAGATAAAATAATGGTACATTTAGCCAACCATGAAAAATAGGAAGTAAAGGATACATCATTTTATTACAATTCAATTCATAGTTTAATATTACAATTGTGGAGCATTTTTCCACAGATACAACATATCATGGATTCAACAATACATTACATGATGCTTCCCTTATATCAACAGGAAGAGTAAATTGAGTACAAGAATGATACATAGTGGAGAATAGGGTACAAAATGTGGGATAGTCTTCAACCAAGTGAAGCTCTGGAGGCTGCATCCACTTTTGCATCATGAACACAACCTGGGAACCCAATGGGGTGCATAACACGTTCCACCCGACTGTGTGGATCTGAAGACCCACCCCCCGTGCTAAGAGTTGTCAAGAAAGGTCCCCATTCCTCAACCAAACAATCAAATGAACCAATAGCAAACCAGACTCCACAACAAGGATAACTATAATATAAGATAACAACCCATAACATTGTCGTCACATAGCCACAACAAAAATAATGGGAAGTCCAACAAAACCAAATGCTAATATTATAGATCAACACTAAATAACCATAAGAGGTGCCAACAACAACAGGATCCAAAGCCTTCAAAAGAAATCACAATATCAACCAACAATAGAGATCTTGGGAACCTTTCATTAACATCAATCAAGTTGCCATGAGGCATGTGTGTAACACTAAAAGATAGAACTTGGAGGCTTCAACAACAAACATTGAGAACCAATTGTCTCAACAACATCAACGATTCAAACAACACTCCCAGAGGCAACCGAACAAGGGAAATAAATGGGTACTGTAGGAGAGTGTCATCGCATGGCCTTACATGGATTATCCAGACAACCTATCATGAGGTGTCGCCTCCATCTATGGTTCTCCTGACTGCCTATCTCAAGGCACTGCTCCATAGGGTGACTCATGTGGAACCACTTACCTTTCGTGAGGACAAGGCAGTGATCTTACCAACCAAGTCTTCTCATCCCATCCTTAGCCTATGAAATCACTAACGGTATGGTGTGGCACATAATTAATCTTGTTTAATGTTTAAATTACCCAAAACCCACCAATTCATTAATAAATTATCACTTGTTAAGGAAACTCTTCCATGGGTTACCCTAATAGCCCCTTTGTGCATTGGCCCCCATGAAGAGCCACTCTCCCTATGGGCACCCAAACCAAAAACACGCAAGGGGTGTACCTCATCTCACATAAAATTCAAGGAGTACATATCACACAACATGCGAGGCAAGAACCATCTCGCAAACCCATTCCATATCATTGAAACAAGAACAAGGAGGTACCACCCGCAAGAACTCAAAACCAGAAATAGGATCAATGAAACACAAAGGGTCCAACCATGGAAAATCAATATAATTCAAGTTTCTCCATTGCCTTTGGAAGCCTTAAATACCAAAAATCCACAAATTCCCACTAAAGGTAATTCAACAATTTGGGTTACCAATCATCTCAAAATATGACTACAAGAAAGTTAGCACATCAAGTCTCCTTATTCAAAATTAACACAAGAGAAAGACTCATAACATGGACCTCAAAGATGGCTATATAAACCCAATCACAAAATGACAAGAGTAGAATAAAAGTAACATCATAACAAAATATTCAATCTTATTCAAGATAACATAATCAATTCAATACAAAATCAACTGCATTTACCGACAGTAAATTTAGCCAATAGGGCATCCAAGGGAGTCCTCAATTTTCTCCACACATGATACCCTTAACAACTAACAATTTGGCTCCTAATCACCCTTTACAAAGTCAAAAATTATGACAATGACAACAATCAGCAATACACATTCTCAAATCGAAGATCAACCCACTCAAACAATCAAATCAATCATGATAATCACCACAGAGAGAACTTGTAAGTCAACTACTAAATGAATCTAACATGGAAATCGGCATTCAAAAGATTATCCAAATCCATTCAGTTACATAGACCTTCGCTTATCTACAAATGTACATGTAATTATTATCCTAAACCATTCTATTATATTCTATTTTCTAAAAGAACATAATTGCATAACATAATTTATTTTTTAGTACTCATCGAATAACCTTAACTAAACAACCAGATAATACATGATGGAAATTACGTAAAGATAACCATTTATTTGTTCATTATTATGTAATCTCATTTACTTGAAAGCATAACTCTCAAAGCACAATTAACCTAAACTATTAATTTAAACCAACCTGAATACCCAATTACAATTACATCAAATATTTTCAAAAAGGGTACAAATATACACATGAATTCCTAAAACTCTTTTACTTAATTTGCAAACATTCATAATCAATTATTAAGCAATTAATCCAATATCTAATCTCTTATTTTATTTTTAATAAATGAATCCTGAAAGATTCAATATTCAACTATTAACGAAGATATAATTTAATTCTTTATTTAAAACAATCCTATAATTATCGAATTAAAGGTAGGCCAATTCTTTCAAAATATAAGTTATAGTAAAGTTAATATATATATATATATATATATATATATATATATAATTATAATTTTTTAAACTAATTTAATTCAATCACTTACTTAACTAATTTTCTTTCAAATTAATTACTTAAATACTAATATTTCTATTTAAATCCAATTTTCAAGAAATAACATAATTACGCCGAAGGCATGTCCTATTTGAGAATAGGGGGCTAAGTTTGTCAATCGACGATGTGCGCTGCTCGAGAGGGGAGGGAATACGGTTGAACCGTGCATAGCCGTCGATGATGATTAACTATGAAAAACATAGAAATTTGATTATAACGGAATGAATATTAAAAAAAATAACAAAATTAAAATATTATAATTAACAAAATTGTAAGATCTTGTGACATGAAAATAGGAATGCATTTAGTTTAACTGTCAAAATGTACCTATAATATAGTATAATATAATACAAATATAATATAATATAATATAATAATAATATAATATAATATAATATAACATAGTATAATATAATAAAAATATAATATAATAATAATATAATATACATAATATAATAATAATAAATATATAATATAATATAATATAACATAATAACATTAGTATAATAATAAAACAATAATTTAATAATTTAATACTACAATTAATCATATTTTATTAATAATATAATATTAAGGAAAAATATAATTTACTAAGTATAATATTTCAAATATCATATAATAAGAATAATAATATTATAATAATAAGAATAATATAATGGTAATATCAAAGTAATAATACAATATTATGAATAATATAATAATTTAAATATTAATGGGGTTGGGGCCCTAGCTCAGTGGTACTGGAGGGCGTGTCACAAGTTTACAAGGCGCACCTGCAGTTTATAGGGGGTCGTGCTACCCAATTCCTATAGTCTAATAAAATAAAAAAATTAAATATTAATAATATATTATTAATAGTAATAGTAATGTATTAATACAAATATAGCACTATAATAATAAATATATAACAAAAAAATCATAATATAATAATATTATTATATTATAAAAACATATAACAATAATAATATAATACTAACAATATATAATACCTAATCCAATCATTTATTAATATAATAATAATGTAACATAATGCAAACTTGATATATTATTAAAATAATAATAATATAATAATAAATGTATAAAAAATATATATATATATAATAAAATCTAAATTAATAGTAATAATATAATATTATAAAAATAGTAATAAAAATATTAATAATAATATATCAACAAAATCATTTCTCAAATGACCAACCAATTTGATCTTAACTGTGAAAAACATAGAAATTTGGTTATAACGGAATGAATATTAAAAAAATTAACAAAATTAAAATATTATAATTAACTAAATTGTAGAATCTTGTGACATGAAAATAGGAATGCATTTAGTTTAACTGTCAAAATGTACCTATAATATAGTTTAATATAATAAAAATATAATATAATATAATAAAAATATAATATAATATAATATAGTATAATATGATAAAAATATAATATAATATACATAATATAATTTAATAATTTAATACTACAATTAATCATATTTTATTAATAATATAATATTAAGGATAAATATAATTTACTAAGTATAATATTTCAAAAATCATATAATAAGAATAATAATATTATAATAATAAGAATAATAGAATATTGTAATAGTAGAATAATATAATAGTAATATCAAAGTAATAATACAATATTATGAATAATATAATAATTTAAATATTAATAATATATTATTAATAGTAATAGTAATATATTAATACAAATATAGCACTATAATAGTAAATATATAACAAAAAATAATAATATAATAATATTATTATATTATAAAAATATATAACAATAATAATATAATACTAACAATATATAATACCTAATCCAATCATTTATTAATATAATAATAATGTAACATAATGCAAACTTGATATATTAATAAAATAATAATAATATAATAGTAAATGTATAAAAATAATAGAAAATATATAATAAAAACTAAATTAATAGTAATAATATAATATTATAAAAATAGTAATAAAAATATTAATAATAATATATCAACAAAATCATTTCTTAAATGGCCAACCAATTTGATCTTATGTATTGCACAAATGTATGCAAAAAAAAATTAAAACATTTTCTCCCTAATTAACTTTCCATACCTCTTCCGCGTACCTATTTGCACACCAAAGTGCGATTGCTACCTTTGTCATATTGATACTCTATGATTTTCTACAAGTATAATTATAGATATAAGTATATGTAAATAGAATTGTGAGATTGCATCCGCGCTTTTTAATTTAATATTATATATAAATATAATTCTATATAGTTTTTTTTATCATTAAAGCAACGACTCCTGCAAGTTACAAATGCATATTATCTTACAAAACTATCCATATATATATATATATATGCACTGGTGACTTAGGAGAAACTTTAGTTTTCAAATTCAAGCAGGTTGGTAATGTGAGGTTCAGGCCAACATTTAGGAATACTTGACTTTTAATATCAAATTTCGATACGAAAATAACTAAGACCTTTATAATTTACTCTAAATTTAAAATTTCAATATTTACTTTTAATTACTGTTAATTTGTTTAATCACTTAACCTGTTATGTTTATAATTTATAAAAATTAGAATTTTATTGTTTTGTTTAAAAAATATATATGTAATATTAAAATAACATATACAAATAATCATACATTAATTCTTTACATATAACTTATTATTAGTTTCTTTTAAATAAGGAAGGGTGGGGCCACGCATAAAGAGGAGTTTGAATTGAAAATAATTTTTACAAAAAGTGGTCTTCTCCTTAGGGGAAAACCCCCAATTGCTGCCCACGATCCAATACCCGTTCACTCCACGCTCACCTGACCCCCCAATAACCATTTATATTTTAGTCATTACATTATTTTATCTATACCAATACAAATTTACACGACACCAATATATGTTCACTACTAAATGTGTAGCTAACCAATAAAAAAAAAAATCTAAACATCTATTGGTACATATATGTTTTGAATAAAAGACAAGTTGCAAACAATAAAGTATTTTTTGCATTTATTTAAGTACATTGATGTTTACAATTACCACTCTATGCAAGTGGCTCAAAGCTTCAACTACATTATATATAAATGTATATTTGAACAGTTAATGGTGCACAATTTCACATTATATAAACCATTATGAACAGTTAATGGTGCACATTTTGACATAATAGCAAACATTGATCAGCTTTATGAGCTATCAATTGCACATTCACCCACACTTCCTATCACATCTTCATGTATTATCTCCATCAACTTGTGGTACCTGCACACACAGTTAATGGTGTAAGGCTCCCTAATAAACCAAAAAACATATTATAATTCATATAAATGACTGAATTTATGCAAGCCACCTATTTTATCTATTAAACCAAACATAAAATTGATCTCCTAAAGGCCACGATAGAACTCAAGCATAAATGGCCACTGCAAAATGAAATGACAAATTGTTTCCCACAAAAAATTCAAATTTGAAACTCAACCACCACAATTCAATGCATTCGAATTTGAAATTCAACCACTATAATTCAATGCATCCAATTTACACATTCAAATGACATTATAAGAGGGAATTTCCAGGGTCATTATCATTACGAATTATCCTCTGCTTTCACTGAATATCCTCTGCAAAATTCAGAGCTTCCTAAAGTAATTTATCCTCTGCAAAATTCAGAGCTTCCTAAGGTAATTTATCCTCTGCAAAATTTGGAGCTTCCTATCAGAATTTATGCACATTCGTCTTTAAAGGGAGCTTATTCAGGTCGGTACACCCAGAATAGGTAGATTCATGTTTTATATTATCAGTTTGCTGTTTTAAATTTATTTTATCTGGTTTCATTGTTCAACATACTGTTTTATATTTATGTACTCAGTGATTACATTACCAGAATAGGTAAATTAATATTTTATATTATTAGTTTGTTGTTTTTCATTTATTTTATCTTTTCTCATTATTCAAGATACTGTTTTATATTTATGTACTCACTGTTTACATTATTTTCAGGCATACTATTTTACTTTTACATTTATGTTGTCTGATTCATTATTCAATATTCTATTTTTTATTTTTTTCAGGCAATATGTTTTACATTTATGTTGCCTATTTCATTATTGAATATACTCTTTTATACTTACGTACTTTACGTTTACATTATTTTCAGGTATACAAATTAATATGTTTTTAGTCAGTTGTTCAACTTAGCATTTTCCATCATTTAATCATATCATAGTTACATTTTTTTCACCTGCATTCATCATAAATCCTCGCTAATAACAACAGCATTACCCATTTTGGAATCATATCACAGTTATATTTTGAATCCCTCTTTACTAATCACAAAGTTTAATGGGTTTATAGTTTTTATCCCAATTTATTGAGCAATTTATGGATTACAATTTGCAGACAAATACATATATATACGGTCATGCCATGTAGGGTTTCATCATATCAGATTGTATATATACCTGATAAGAATATAACATTCTCTGCAAATACAATGATACATTCTCATAAGAATATATCATTCTTTGTAAATAGAATGATATTTTCTTATCATAATGTATACATACATTCATATATATATATTCTTATCAGATTACAGACATATGACTGGTACAAAATTGATCCCTCGTGAATTATTCTGTCAATGCCATCGAGGGTTTGCCTGGGTTTGACTGTAATCATTTCCTTTTACATGTGACTGGTACAAATTTTATCCCCCGTGAATTAATCTGTCTATGCAATCGAGGGTTTGCCTGCTATGATTTTATTTGACATTATTTTATGAAATAATCACATGTAATGTGATTCAAACAGAACATTGACAGAATTTTTACCAAGTATAATAATGAAATTTTATGGGTTTCCAGTTTTAACCCCAAATTATTGAGGGGTTTCAGCATACGGGTTAATGGGTTTAGAGATTTTGTTGATTCTCTTCGAATCCCTGCAGGTTAAGTGGAATATAATGGTGCCCGCTAGAAGACTCTCTAAAAGGGTTGTAGGAAGAGGACCACGTGCCATTAGAGTCACTTGTGGGGTGCACTTCGTTGATGAAGAGCCTGTAGAGGAAGTGCATGCAATTCCCGCAGAAGAAGACGTTCCTAACTCTGCAGATGAAGCCACCAACACAACAGAAGCCGAACCACTTGTTGAGCCAAATGTTCAGCCAGATGCTCAGCCCGATGTACAACTGCCCTCACCTGTACCCATTAGGCAATGGACATATGCTGATATGGAAGGAGCAGTCAAAAGTGTCGAAGAACACAACATGTCAGTCAGGGCAACAATCAAGTGGGGTATGCCACCTAGCAATTTGAGGGCATGGCTGTTAGGAGTTACCACCACCAAGAAGAGGGGTCCACGTACCATATTATCTGACGAGGAGGAGGGTGAAATTGTCCAATGGTGCAAGGACATGGCAGATTTGGGCCACGGACTGCAGGTCAATCAGCTACAATCCACAGTTGCCCAAATCACTACAACTCGGCCCAATCCATTCACAAATGGTGTCCCCGGGAGGTCATGGTGGGCAGGATTTCAAAGAAGGCACCCAGATTTGACAATCAGAACTACTGAAGGAGTGGACAGTGACAGAGCAATTATAGTTCATCCTTCAGTCGTGCAAGCTTTCTATGAGAACCTTCAAGATCTGATTAACCTTAACCACTATGGAGCAAGCCAAATTTGGAATTGCGATGAGACAGGTATTCAAGCTAGTAGGAACTATGGAATGAGAGTTATTGCAAAATTGGGTGTAAAGAGTGTACCACATTTGGTTTCAAAGAGCAGAGAGTGGATCACAGTGTTGGCTTGTGTAAATGCAACTGGGTTAAGTATTCTTGGGTTCTACCTGTTTAAATCAAAAAGGCACATGTAGAATTATATAGTAAATTGTGAGATAGGTGCATTGATGGCAATCCAAGAACATGCTTGGATGACAAAGGAACTATTTGTCAAATTGTTAGACCATTTTGCAACTAATATCCCCGATGGCGTTTCACCAACAAACAGGGCCCTTTTGATCTTTGACGGCCATGGCAGCCACGTGGCTTTCAAAACCATTGAAGAAGCAAAAAAATAAGGAATAGACCTGTTAACACTTACCGCTCATACCAATCACAAGCTGCAGCCATTGGATGTCAGCATTTTTGCTCCATTCAAGGCATATTTCAGAGAGGTATGAACCATTTGGCAAGCTAACAACCCACATATCAATATTGGGCGTGAAGAGTTGGCAACTCTAGCAAGCCAAGCTTTCAAAAAAGATTTGACACCATCCAACATTATTAGTGGGTTCCGTAGAATAGGTATTTGGCCACTTGATCGGTCAGCCCTTGACAAGGACATGGGGCCAATTCAAGGCTATATTGTTGAAGACGATGTACCAAGTCCTAGAACAGAAGGTGATGCTTGCACGATGGAAGATGAAGAGGATGTTATTGCAGCAAAGACATGCCTGCGTCTGCTTGGTTACAACCAGGAGCAGATTGATGGTTTTGTGCGGGAATGCAATCAGGGCACTGAAACTACAACACACATTCAACCATAAATTCAGCCGATTATTGCAGATTTCCAAACAGAAGTCCTGCCTCTTTTTGCACCCTGTAATGAAGATACAAAAACTACATCAAACCAAAATGAGGGCACTGAAACTGCAACACACATTCAACCAGAAATTCAGCCAGTTGTTGCAGATTTCCAAGCAGAAGTCCAACCTCCTATTGCACCCTGCAATGAAGATACAGAGACTACATCAGTTGGTCTGAGTTTACCAACTCAAGTCAGCCAACCGAATTGGATGCATGAAGCAGCCACGAACCTTGGATGCCAATTAAATCTGATTGAAGAAGAAGTCAACCTTTCTATGCCATCCCCACCACACATTGATCTGGTTGAAGTGATACATTACTTCACTACTGCAAGGAATTGGGAAGAGCATAGTGATGGTCGAAGTGAAGATGACAATGCATATAGTGACGAAGAAGCTGAGTTTGTGCCATGCACCCCACATGATGGACAACAATCAAGCAGACAAAATAGAAAATTCTTGAAACTTCCAGTGCAGAGGGTGCAAGGATCATCACGGGGAGGTCATTCTGGAGTGATTCGCCTTAGTAGGCAGTCCCAAGTACTAACATCGGACGCCTTCATCGAAATGTATACTCAATAAGAGGCAGAGAAGAAAAGGCAAGCAGAACTGCAACAACGTAAGAAGGACCAGATGTTGAAGAGAAAGGCAGAACGTGAAGCAGAAGCAATTGAAAAGGAAGCAATGAGGGCTGAGAAACAAGCAAGGGAAGCGATAGAAGATGAGGAGAAGATGATTAGAATGCGAGAGAAAGCAATCAGACAAGACCAGGCCAAGGTTGAACATCTACGAAAGGCAGTTGAAAAGAAAGTACAACAAGCAGAGAGCATAAAGCGTAATTCTATAGCGGGGAATCCTATACCCTCCCAACACCCTATACTGCTCAATATGATGAACATATTGGCACCAGCCTTTACAGCTATCAACAATATGCAAGTTGGGAGTGGCTCACAACAAATGGGACTGACTGTAGATGCAAGCTAGACATTGCTTGCTCAAATAGCAACATACCTTCAAACCTCAATTAACCAAGTGTCACCTCCTACAAGTGGAATAGACTCAGCTACTGACGGATATCTCACGCCACCTTCTTTTCCTAGCAATATGGAAAGCTAAATATGCTGGTATTGAGTTTTGTTTTTTGATCGATGTAGCGGTATATTCTGTTGATCTGCTCTGCATATCAGATCAAAATATCTGCTTCAATTTATAACTGTGATATGATTATAAGATGTGATAATACTGTTGTTATTATGTTTGGAACCTCACATATGTTTAAGGTGAGAATAATTTTAATACAAGCACCCAGTAATATTTTGATATGTTTCATGTATTTTGCATATCAAATCAAAATATCTGCTTCAAGTTATAACTGTGATATGATTATAAGATGTGATAATACTGATGTTATTATGTTTGGAACCTCACATATGTTTAAGGTGAGAAGAAGTTTAATACAAGCACCTAGTAATATTTTGATATGTTTCATGTATTTTTCAGCCATGTTTTTCTGTCACACCACCCAATGAATTCTTGCAATTTGATAAAAAAAATATAAGTATGATATGATTATAAAATGTCCTAATGCTGTTGCTGATATTTATTTGAACCTCATAGTTAAGTCTCTTATATATTTTATGAGGGTTTCAGCCTTGCATTTTCTGTGGTATCACTAAGTACACTATGTTTCAGTGTTTGTCAATAAAAAAATCATAATGTATGTATATATTTACAGACAATGATATATTCTTATCAGATTGTATGTATATATATACATATATACATACAATCTGTTAAGAATATATCATTGTCTACAAATTGTAATCTGACAAGAAATCCGCGAGAGATGATGAGTTTATTGTTGGGTCTGGAATGTTAAAAAATCCTTCTACATTGGGCCATTCCTGACTCCTTAGTGCAATGGTAGTCGACTCCAAACATGAATACCATCTTGCTTTTTTGGCAAACTTGCAGCTTCTGTGAAGAGATGGAGGTGGAGATCATACTATCCAGGTATTAATAGTCTTAATCCTGTAACGATAAGGATTGCTTGAGAACCAGGCCTGTCGATTCATGCCATACCAAATCCGAACTAAATTCATCCTTAGATTTCGCACATGTGAATCCAGTCCTGCTTTGAGGTTCGCAAGGTTTTTGGGATGAGAGATTTGGGTTTTTGGGATGAGTGTTTGTTTGGAAATTGTAATCTGACAAGAAATCTGTAGGAGATGATGAGTGTAGGGCTTAAAGATGCCCAACAATCCGCGGTTAAGTAAACTCATACACGTGGTTTGATGAAGGCATATGGGGCAGGTGGTTAACAATGTAATGTGGTGAGGTTGGGATTAAAGTGACCACCTCCTAGTAGACAATGATATGTTCTTTACAAACGATGAAATGTTCTTATTAGATTGTATATATGTATTTGTAGACAATGATATATTCTTATCAGATTGTATGCCTGTATATATATACATACTATCTGATAAGAATATATCATTGTCTACAAATAGTGATCATTGTATTTGCAGACAGTGATATGTTCTTATCAGATTGTCTGTAAATATTTGTAGACAATGATATATTCTTATTAGATTGTATGTATATATATATAATCCGACAATAATATATCATTGTCTGCAAATTGAAATCATTCTATTTGCAGACAATGATATATTCTTATCAGTTTGTATATAATTGTTGATCACTAGTTATTTCTTAATGATTAATGTTCTACTAGCACTATAGCTTATACCATCGATTATCACAATCTAACCAAATTAAACTGCACTCTTAGCAACTGGGGGTTAGGTTAGAATTTTATGGTGCATTGATGAAGGCAAATGGGGCACGTGGTTAACAAGCGCAGGTGGTGAGGTTGACTCATACGTGTGGTTTGATGAAGGCATATGGGGCACATGGTTAACAATGTAATGTGGTGAGGTTGAGATTAAAGTGACCACCTCCTAGTAGACAATGATATGTTCTTTACAAACGATGAAATTTTCTTATCAGATTGTATATATGTATTTGCAGACAATGATATATTCTTATCAGATTGTATGCCTGTATATATATACATACTATCTGATAAGAATATATCATAGTCTGCAAATAGTGATCATTGTATTTGCAGACAGTGATATGTTCTTATCAGTTTGTATGTATATATTTGTAGACAATGATATATTCTTATCAGATTGTATGTATATATATACAATCTGATAATAATATATCATTGTCTGCAAATTGAAATAATTCTATTTGCAGACAATGATATATTCTTATCAGTTTGTGTATAATTGTCGATCACTAGTTTTTCTTAATGATTAATGTTCTACTAGCACTATAGCTTATACCATCGATTATCACAATCTAACCACATTGAACTGCACTCTTAGCTGCTCTATTAGCCTCTAAGTTAACCCTCTATAGAATTCATATTATTTCAAACAAATCCAGTTACACGTGATCCTAAAGTTTCCATAATAATATTGTTATTTTCATTTCATTCTAACACAATAACTTTGCAATAAAACATAATACTAATATTATATTCTTACTTCATATTATAATTACCCTAATAGTTTGTTCATCTAACTCTCAGCCATATATATAAAATCACATAGTTTTCTGTATTACTAGATCATTGCCAAAGTAAAGTCAAAGACTTTACCTGTCATTAACGCTTAAAACCTTATGTTGATTGCAAACAAATCCTCGCATGCCTGCCATTAAGAGACCAATGTAGTTAAATATATTCCTTGAATCAAATAAGCATTTGTAAGAACAAAATATGTATGAAAACAATACAACATAAAATATAAACATATCATAAAGCATTAAGAACAAAATGTCCCTATAAAGTTTATTGTGTTAACAAACACAGGTTCCATGATATGTTGATAATCGACATACTTGGTTCACCTCTTGACGCTCCCGCTTGCCTGCAAAACAATTGTAATAAATGGGGGTAGTACTCAATGCTCGTAACATTCCCACATCAAACCATCCTTACAATATTGCATGCACAACAATAAGAGTTTTGATTGGAGCATTAAAATCCACAATGTTTTGATCCAATGTATGAAGCTGAAAATAACAATGTATATAAATTTGCATATACATATGCATGTACATGTACATGTACATGTATATGTATATGTATATGTATACATGTACATGTATAGATGTATATGTACATGCATATACATATACATATACATGTACATACATAGATGTAATATGACTATTGAAACACATATAGCAAGTGGAAGAAAACAAACTATATCACATCATACAATGATGTGATATGATTACATAATGGATAATGCTCATTTGAACAATTGACTAAAAATTGAATAATTTGTATGCCTCAAAATACTGCAAACACTCAGTACATAAATATATAAGACTATATTGAATAATGAAACATACAGCATTAATGTAAATCCAGTCAGCTGATAAATAAAAGCATGTATTTAGTTATTTTGGGTGTACCAACATGAATAAGTTGCCTTTTAAGAGGAATGTGCATAGGTAGCGTTAGTAAGCTCTAAATTTTGTAGAGGATATTGAGGGAATGATCGTGGAAATTCCCTCTTATAAAAACATTGGAGTGTGCTTGATAAAATAGGTGGCTTGCATAAATTCAGACTATTATAATACGTTTTTAGTTTTCATTATATGTACCGAGCTGAATTTTGCAGAGGATATGCAGTGAAAGCATAGGAGAATTTGTACTGAAAATGACACTGGAAATTCCCTATTATAAAATCATTTGAATGTGCATATTGAATGCATTGAATTGTGGTGATTGAATTTCAAATCTCAATTTTCCTGCCAAATAATCGGTCTATTCATACTGCAGTGGCCACTCCTGTCTAATTTCATTTGGGTGGGTAAAATTTATAAAAAAGCCAATTTACAATTATCAATTAACCTATTATAAATAACGTTTGTATGTGGGCCCGATCAAAATATCACATTGGTCCGCTAGGAGGTGGTCACTTTAATCTCAACCTCACCACATTACATTGTTAACCACTTGCCCCATATGCCTTCATCAAACCACGCGTATGTCTCAACCTCACCACCTGCGCTTGTTAACCATGTGCCCCATTCGCTTTCATCAACGCACCAGAAACTTCTAACCTAACCCCCAATTGCTAAGAGTGTAGTTCAATGTGGTTAAATTGTGATAATAACTAGTGATCGACAATTATATACAAACTAATAAGAATATATCATTGTCTGCAAATAGAATGATTTCAATTTGTAGAAAACGATATATTATTGTCGGATTGTATATATACATACAATCTGATAAGAATATATCATTGTCTACAAATATATACATACAATCTGATATGAACATATCACTGTCTGCAAATACAGTGTATATAAAAATCCACAATGTTCTAATCCAATGTATGAAGCTTAAAATATATACATACAATCTGATGTTTTTATTCACAAACATTGAAACATAGTGTACTTGGTGATACCACACAATGTGGTTAGATTGTGATAATCGATGGTATAAGCTATAGTGCTAGTAGAACATTAATCATTAAGAAAGAACTAGTGATCGACATTTATATACAAACTGATAAGAATATATCATTGTCTACAAATAGAATGATTTCAATTTGCAGACAATGATATATTATTATCAGATTGTATATATATACTTACAATCTGATAAGAATATATCATTGTCTACAAATATATACATACAATCTGATAAGAACATATCACTGTCTGCAAATACAATGATCACTATTTGCAGACAATGATATATTCTTATCAGATAATATGTATATATATACATGCATACAATCTGATAAGAATATATCATTGTCTAAAAATACATATATACAATCTAATAAGAACATTTCATTGTCTGTAAAGAACATATCATTGTCTACTAGGAGGTGGTCACTTTAATCTCAACCTCACCACATTACATTGTTAACCACCTGCCCCATATGCCTTCATCAAACCACGCGTATGAGTTTACTTAACTGTGGCTTGTTGGGCATATTTAAGCCCTAAACTCATCATCTCATGCGAATTTCTTGTCAAATTACAATTTCCAGACAAACACTCATCCCAAAAACCCAGATCTCTCATCCCAAAAACCTTGCGAACCTCAAAGTAGGACTGGATTCACATGTGCGAAATCTAAGGACGGATTTAGTTCGGATTTGGTATGGCATGAATCGACAGGCCCGGTTCTCAAGCAATCCTTATCATTACAGGATTAAGACTATTAATACCTGGACAGTATGATCTCCACCTCCATCTCTTCACAGAAGCCGCAAGTTTGCCAGAAAAGCAAGATGGTATTCATGTTTGGAGTTGATTGCCATTGCACTAAGGAGTCAGGAATGGCCCAGTGTAGAAGGATTTTTAACATTCTAGACCCAACAATAAGGAATGCAGTTGTCAACCTAGTCTCTGAGGTTTTGTCTCTTGATCAGCACTGGTGCGACGGCAGAATCTACGAGCTAGTATGCGCATTAGTGGACATAACTGAGGCCAGGGAAGTCGTGGTTGAGCAGCTCGACAGATTCATAGAAATCGGTAAGGCCGAGGCCGTAGCCAATGCCATTCTGGACATAAGTGATGAGTGTTGGGTCAGCTTCCTAAATTATTATTTTGACCCAGTAATACTGAACATGGTAGAAGATGAGGAGGAAAATGATGAGGAGGAGGCAGAATCCGAAGAGGATGATGTGGATGAAGATGCAACTAGTTCCCGCCGGGTTGCAGCATATAACTTCTGTATTGATGCATGGGAAGTATTTAGAGCAGGAGTAAAAAACACCAACATGGATGCCTTCTCCAACTTCATGCGATCCGAATTGGCTTGGCTCAAGGGGGTCTGCTTGCAATGGTTGACCAGGATGGGAGACATCCTTGCAGCAATTTTCTTGCTCATAGAATGAGCAAGGTTTGTAATTTCATTCTAGACCTGTAAAAGCCAAATCTGAATGTACATAGGAGTTACCCCCTTTGGTAACACTTATGTATAAAATAAAATGTCATCATGATAATGCAGGGATTCGAAGAGAATCAACAAAATCTGTAAACCCATTAACCCGTATGCTGAAACGCCTCAATAATTTGGGGTTAAAACTGGAAACCCATAAAATTTGGTTATTATACTTGGTAAAACTTTTGTCAATATTTTGTTTGAATCACATTACATGTGATTATTTCATAAAATAATGTCAAATAAAATCATAGCAGGCAAACCCTCGATTGCATAGACAGATTAATTCATGAGGGATCACATTTAAACCAGTCACATGTAAAAATAAATGATTACAATCAAACCCAGGCAAACCCTCGATGGCATTGACAAAATAATTCACGAGGGATCAATTTTGTACCAGTCACATGTAAAAAAAAATGATTACAGTCAAACCCATGCAAACCCTCGATGGCATTGACAGAATAATTCATGAGGGTTCAATTTTGTAACAGTCACATGTAAAATGAAATGCACCATACAGAGAAATTAACTCAAACACCGTTGATGCCAATGGAAACCCAGTGTTCTACAAACAAACTTGCAGGTGAAGAGAGGTGGAGACGTTACCTGCAGCGTTTGGGTGTCGGACGAAGTCAACATGGCCACACGAGCTTGCGTCGATGGCGGGAGAGAGGAGACGACGATGAAAAAACCACGGGAGATGATGAGTTTAGGGCTTAAAGCTACCCAGCAACTGGGGGCTAGGTTATAAGTTTCTGGTGGGTTGATGAAGGGATTCGAAGAGAATCAACAAAATCTGTAAACCCATTAACCCGTATGCTGAAACCCCTCAATAATTTGGGGTTAAAACTAGAAACCCATAAAATTTCATTATTATACTTGGTAAATATTTCGTCAATGTTCTATTTGAATCACATTACATGTGATTATTTCATAAAATAATGTCAAATAAAATCATAGTAGGCAAACCCTCAATTGCATAAACAGATTAATTCATGAGGGATCAAATTTGTACCAGTCACATGTAAAAAGAAATGATTACAGTCACACCCATGCAAACCCTCGATGGCATTGACAAAATAATTCACGAGGGATCAATTTTGTACCAGTCACATGTAAAACAAAATGATTACAGTCAAACCCAGGCAAACCCTCGATGGCATTGACAGAATAATTCACGAGGGTTCAATTTTGTACCAGTCACATGTAAAACAAAATGATTACAGTCAAACCCAAGCAAACCCTTGATGGCATTGACAGAATAATTCACGAGGGATCAATTTTGTAACAGTGACATGTAAAACGAAATGATTACAGTCAGTTATCACAACACCATACAAAGAAATTAACTCAAACACCGTCGACGCCAACGAAAACCCACTGTTCTACAAACAAAGTTGCAGGTGAAGAGAGGTGGAGACGTTACCTAAAGTGTTCGGGTGGAAGACGAAGTCGCCATGGCCGCACGAGCTCACGTCGACGGCGAGAGAGAGGAGACGGCAATGAAAAAACAGCGGGAGACGATGAGTTTAGGGCTTAAAGCTGCCTATCAACTAGGGGTTAGGTTATAAGTTTTTGGTGCGGTGATGAAGGCGAATGGGGCACGTGGTTAACAAGCGCAGGTGGTGAGGTTGAGACATATGCGTGGTTTGATGAAGCATATGGGGCACATGGTTAACAATGTAATATGGTGAGGTTGAGATTAAAGTGACCACCTCATAGCGGACCCACGTGATATTTTGACCGGGCCCACATACAAACGTTATTTATAATAGGTTAATTGATAATTGTAAATTGGCTTTTTTATAAAATATTATTGGATTTAGAATGAACGAGTATGGGCGAAGTCATGAAAATGTAGCGGGTGGAGGTTTTAAAACACCTTTTTTTAGCACTTCTCGTTTGACAGGTTCTACAAAAGGTATTTTAAATACCCACAAGCCAAATTTTTATTTTTAAGGTCCTAACTCACTTAGGAAGAAGACCAAAAAAAAAAAAAATTAAAATTGGACCTATTTTGCACTCTGCACGAATGCGCGAAGTTAGCCCTAGCAGCTACTGGTACGTTTCCCCTATATGAATTCTTATTTAATTCAATAGAATCTCTTATGATGGGAATATATTCCCCTCTTCCTTAGGGAAGGATAAATCTAACTTAGAGTTTTCCATTTTTACTAAAGGGGCTTCACACATGGGGTCCACGTGGGGCCTTAGGTGGAATCATTTGATATACCATAACTTTATTTGAAAATTCCTTTGTCACCCATGAAAGGGATTCTATTACTCCACTAAGGATCATGAACTTTTATTTTTCTTCACTACCACATTTTAGGAATTATTGCCAATGCCTTAAAAAGTTACAGTTACAATTTTCCAAGTCACAATTATGCAAATGTGCGCATAGACAAGGCACACAAACTGTTTGACAAATTGCCACAAAATAAAATCGTTTGTTCCCTATGAGATTGTCCTAGCTGAGGTGGTGCCTTACCTATGGAGACATCGGCTATGATTCGTTTACTAAGTTATCTAAAGAGGCTGGAGAACACGGAGGTGTCCCATTAACCCAAAATGGTATCAGTAGAGAAACTAAATAGAAGGAAGAGCACATGGATGAGACAAAATAACAAGTGGTTGAGTAAGTGGAGTATCAACATAGATGATTGCCCAAATAACATTAAGGCAATCAAAATGTACGTGCAACAAAAAAGTTAAAGAAAGCATGTGGGCTAGGGAGTTATCAAGGAAAAAGGAGTATTACATCAAGCACTTTAATCCCTCATATGATCATACTCAAAAAACATATATAAGTGCGGAAATAAAATGGAAAGCGAAAATGTTAATAGCTCAACAAAAACTAGTTCGCACTAGTTGACATGTGAAACCGGTAGATGGACGACACCTAAAGAAGATTGGGCTGATAAGATATGCAGGTTATGTTCGTTAGGGCTTGTAAAGACAAAGTAGCATTTCATCATGGAATGCCCAGCCTACATGGATATTCGGATCAATTATATCGAGATCTTAAATGTGGACACTTTATACAGCTTATTCGAGGATGAGAGAATATCGAAAAGTGTTGGTTACTTGATAAAAATTCATAGTAGAAGATCCAAAATTCAGAAAGAAAGGGAGATCAAGTAATTGTTGGGCTGTGATTTCTTTTTCGAGTTGTGGTGTTTCGTTTTGCTGCCGATCCGTGGGTCTCAAAGATTGTTTGGCCTCGTGGACGTGGACGTTATTAAAAGTCTTCATTCATTTATTCACAACAAAAGGTGGGTGCATAGACAAGGCAAAGAAGTGTTTGACAAAATGACTAAGAAATGTGATTTTATGAAATGTTAAGTTTGCAAATTATGCACAAAACGGATTTAATAAAAAGGCTTAAGACACTTTCAAGTGAATGTTGTCGGAAGGTGCGATGCCAACAGAAGCAGGCAGGTTATTTAAAATTTTACACCCTTCTATGCTTGAGTGCTGCAACTATAATAGATTGTCAACAGAGTCAAGAAGGTTGTTTAAACTTTTAAACTTCATATTATGCTCAAGCGTTGCAGCTGAGATAGGTTGATGATGGAATCAGAGAGATTATTTAAGCCTCTAACCCATTTTATTTTCAAGTACTACAGATGTGACAGGTTGCAAACGGAAGCAGGAAGGCTATGTTCAAGTGTTGCTGCTGTGACAGGTTGCAAACAGTATCAGGGACATTATTTATAATTTAAACACCCCCTCCCAAAATTCTGAACACTGCAGCAAGGATAGGTTGCTGATGGTTTCAGGGAGATTAGTTAAATTTATACACCCTCCAAAATCTAAATATTGCAGCAGTCATAGACGGCCGATGGTGTCAGGGAGTTTATTTAAATTTATACCCATTAAAGATTGGAGAATATAATATAAAATACAGTTGAGACGCACTACCATATTGTAGTCAATTTGGGGATTATTCAGGGCAAGCGACAACAAGACTATTTCATCAAATTTCTAGCTACTTTACCACTTTATTAAGACCAAAATGAAGTATTCAATGCCCAATAAGAAAACTCGAATGGCAGAAGAAACAACTCACGAAAGGAAATGGAAGAGCATCCACTTCACGCTCTGCAAGAATAGGATCGCCTGTTGTGTGGAGAGTTTTCCCTATGAAGCTGCGACGATAGCAGAGAAGAGGGCACAAAACATTCCCCAGAAGGCCTTCGTAACCTTTTTTTTTAAATGCCAAAAAAAAACTCCCCCAAATAGGAAATCCTCAAAAGCTTAAGAAACTTTCAGCCAATGCAAATGACAGGTGTGAAGAGGGTAAAATGCCCCAGCACATGCAATGGACAGATGTGAGGGAAATAAAAGCTTTAGAAGCTTTCAAACACTTGGAACTGACAAGTGTAAAGTCAGGTTCCCTCCAGAAAACAAGTGGATTCTAGGAAGGAAGATACAAATTTATTCTATTTTCAAAATCAAACAATTCAACTCCATTTATCCTTAATTAATTATTCATAAAATAAAATTCTCTTATTTCTTATAAGCATTTGTTTATCCAATTTATCTTATTTTCATTTTCTTACATATTACACTGACTCAAGTGAAAACTTGATTTCTCTCCACTATTTACCTGGATGGAATCTATGAAATAAATAACTTAACTAACCTAAATCTTGAAGGCTTAAAAGAAAGGGCATAAACCCTATTTCTTCCAAAAAAAAAACACAAGTAAATTTTTGCATAGGAAATTTCAACGAATTTTAATTAATTAAATATATATATATATATATATATATATATATCTCAATACCTTTATATATAAGCTAATTTTATTTTTATTTTTTCAAGCCCTAATAAAGTAATAATGATGAAGATGATTACACTTCCAAGTGAAATAACAAAATAACGGAATAGGTAATATGGATCAACACCGCTTAAATTACTCTCTCATTAATTAATTAAAAACTAATGATAGTAATAATATTTAGCTTTATTTGTTTCTTTATCCTTATATATTTTAATCTCGTTGTTTACATTAATAATCCGAATACATATAACATATTTTCATAATTCATTTAATTATTATTTTACCCCCCCCCCCCTAAATAACTAAGTCACCTTGTAATCAATTTAATTTAATTTAATTGATTAATCAAGACTAGTTATATTATTAGTTTATCTTAAAATTTCAAAAGCAATTTTAAATGTTATGTCGACATGTGGAGAGAAATCTAAATTGATGCAAGCAATATATATTTTGTACCAAGTTATATAGAGCAAAGTGATGATTTATCCAATGCATGGATTGAAATGTAAATAAACAACAAACAAGAGGATGCCCCAATAATTGCTAGGTGTGTGATGGTCTTAGAAAGTTTGGTGATGAGACAACCAATAGAAATTTAGGATACCCCTTCACATCACAAGTTGTTTGGTGACCTTGGTAGGTCTTTTAAGGGGGAAACAAACAAACACGGTAGATAGAAACAATAAAAGATGCCCCAATGTATAACAATCAAGACACACCATGATATAATGATTGTCACAACTTCAAGTGGGTGTAGTATGGACTAGAAGATAAACCAAAATTAGAAAACCAACTTCCAAGTAACACATAGTAGTATTACCTCTTTCCAATGTGTTTTAAATGATGAATGGATGACTTTTCCTAATATTGGGAATGATATATCTCGCAAAGGAAAAGTATGGATACTAGTTAATATGGGGAATTAAACGAAGAGGGAGTTTCATGATAGAAAATGATGTGACAACTATATATTTTCAAGGGTAATTTAGAGCTCTTTAGTTTGCATTGTAAGCATAATATTTCATTTGATATTATTTGTAGGTTTAAAATATGTTATGCTATTAGATGTTTTATGAGAGAATTGAAAGTTTAAGGATTTTGATTGTTGTATAAAATCAATTGGAGGATACGTGTCAACCTCAATTCTAGGAATAACATAAAATACATGAAATTAATTATTATTAAAGGTATCCAAATCACAAAAGGAGGCATGAGGCAAGTATCAAAAACCCATTCTTGAAGAAAGATGAAATTACCTACCCCAATTTAGAACATGACATGGGATGACACAATTATAAAGAATCATGAGATGAAGCTAGATGGGTGAAAGAGAAGGGCCTAAAAGATGTCATAGTTCAATTACTACACATGGAACTTATGAGAAGGTTTTCACCATGGTACTTTTCTAAGGTTTCATGGGATGGGGTTTTCACCATAGGATAATTTTTCTCTTTACTATTTTAAAATTTTATTTCTTTTGTATTTATTGGAATTGAGATATTCCTTGGATTTGGAATGAAATTTCTTGAGGTATACAATGTTCATAGGTTCATAAAACTCTTGAACCTCAGGGGTGGCTAGTTGATAAGCACCTGATCTATATTTGATGATGTAACATATGGTCCCAACCAATTGGGTTCAAAATTTCCTTTGTTGTCTTGGTCTTGAAGATTCTTTTGATTTTCCTTGAGCATAAGATCGCCAATTTTAAAGTCATGAGGTTTGATATTCCTATTGTAGCTATGAAAAAGTGAATTTTGATATGAATATAGGTGATTTAGGGTGTCGAGGTGTCATTTATCCAAAATTTCTAGCTCATGCAAGCATGTAACCTAATAATCATTATCAATGAAATTTCATGAGGAGATGTGCAATGATGAGAGTTTGATCTCTATTAGAAATATGACATATGAGTTGAAGAATAGGGAGTAGGGGGTCATGCTAGTATGTGAATAGATGTTGATGCAATAGCCCCATAGGGTAGTATTGAGTTGGAGGTTCCAATCACAATCAACTTCATGGAAACTCTTCTTAAGTATTTTTAGCAAGTTTTTATTAGATGCCTCTACGTAAATATTACTTTGCAGGTAGTATTGATGCAGGAGCATCCATGACAATTGGCAATCATGTGTCAATCAAAAAAGTTTAAATTTTGTTGTTCATTTTTTAATTTTGGTGAGAGTAAATTTTTGGTTTGAAATTCATATAAAATGTGGCAAATGAAATATCTTTGAATAATTAAACTTTTCAAATTAAATTCTTTTGCAACTTTGACAAGTTGACTAGTGGGATTTAAAGCAAAAAGTAGAATAAAGCATTTAAAATTGCAACAACAAAAAAAAAAAATCCACCATGAGGTGTTGGAAATGGATAAGGGAGTTTCAAAAACATTAAATGTTGATCCCTAAAAAGTAGGAAGTGGTAAATGGGCGCCCAAGACTTGCCTTGGATTTTATCTTTTTCAGGAGATAAAGAAGGAAAAGAAAAACTATAACCTCCTATCTTTGTCAAGGTTGTTGTAAGTGGATTTTAATTATATTTTGAGGTATGATTTTTGCAGCTATAGGAATAGGCGCACCATATTGGAGGAGGCTAAAAAATTTCATGAAATTAATTTATGGGGAAGAGGTACAAAAAATTAGAAAACCCACTATTCATTGAAGAGTTTTCGAGAAGAATTTTAAAAGGAGAAAAAGGGGGAGGCGTAGAATTCTTGGGGGGGAAGCCTCATGGAAATTTTTTGCAGGTTGAGAATTATTTAAATCAGTCCATTTAATTTTTTAGATGAATAGGTAGAAGTTACAGGAGTTACAGGTGGAGTTGAGGTGTTAGAATGAGGATATGTTTGCAAAATCTCACAAGATTGAGCATGGATTGTATTTGAATGTTTTTCCATTAGCATATTAGATGTTGTAAGGATTTATTTTCTGCTCATCAATCCAATTATGACTGAAAATTAAGTTGTAATAAACTTTCTTTAACCGAGTAATTTAATGTTTTCTTCTGCAAACAAATTATGGAGTTTAATTCACAAGTTCTTTATTTTATGTTTTAAGTTTTCGTTGTGAGAGATTTTGGAGAGGCTTTAGAGTGTATGAAGTGTTTTATTTCAGATTTTAAGGGTATGAATCCTTCTTTCCATCAAGTATAGAGTGAACTGGTAATGTTGGATGTGGAAGCATTGGTAAAATATGCATACCTCATGGTTTTTGAATGATTTCCCATTTTATATGATAATGGTGGATAGGATGCCATAGAAAAAATTATGTAATGGAGGATGAACTTGGATATTTATTGTCTAATTGAGTGTGTGAGGGGGATATCTTTGACTAAATTAGTGAAGTACTAAATGGTAGTGATGATGAATTTGTGGCCACTAGATGAGTGCGGGTGGATCTTGCTAAAGAGATTGAGTCCCCATATGAAAAGGGCCAAGGAGTAGTGATGGGTTTAAATGAATGTAATGGTGCATGAATTAGATCTCCATGTTGCTAATAGGTTAATAATGTATTTACAAACTAGCATGCATATTTTTCGGTAGTGGGATAGTAGTAACTTGTTCTTAAGAGATTTTTGGCTAGGACCATGTTGCTAGTATGTGCATTAGAAGATATTGTCATGAACCTATTTAAGAGTAAAAGATGCTTCTTTTAAGTTAAGGTATCTTAGTAGGGTACCATGTAAACTCCTTCAGTATGGAGTTTTTTTTATTATGGTGAAATGAGATGAGTGATAAATAATTTTTTATGTTGTGTATATTTTGTGATACAAGGGATAATTGAGACCAATTTTTTAAGAAACATGTTTAGATTTAGGGACATCATATATGGAGACCGAATGGTTTTCAACCAAGAACTCACATTGATGATTGTCTTGTGGCATATCCAGTAGGGATTCAATAATAGAATGGCATATGCTACTCTATTATTTAACCATTGTACCTATCCAAATTGGATGGTGATGAACTATTCCTTAGAGTTACCAACCATCCATTTGTTGGGAACTAATTTTTCATCCTTTGTTTGATACTCATTATTTACATATTTTATGACAATCTATGAATATTCATAGAAAAGGAGATGTTGGATATTCTACTACATTTCTCTTTTGATACCCTTGATTATGGCCTTGTGTATTAAGGAAAACCCAATTTGAAGACCTTGAGAATGAAATATCCTTTTGGAGTAATAAATAGGATTTTGATGGTTCATACTTTCTTTGTGTATGAATGATTGAAGTATAGTTTCTAATTTGTTGAACCATCCAAGGTGAATATAAAATCGTTAAGAAAGTCTATAATTAATGGATGGTTATTTATAAGTGGTGCTTTTTCTAGCTAATGTGACATTACCTAACCTTTCAAAGCTTTTTAGTCTACATACTCAATGTTGAATTCACTTAGTAACATGACCCATTTTTCCATGTGCCTTGTGAGGGAAGCCCTTGAGAGAAGATACTTTAGTGGGAATTTTTTTGAGATGACCTTTATTTGGTGACTCAACATGTAGTGGCATAGATTTTAGGAGCTAAAAATGGTAGCTAGGTCTATGCATTCCATTGGGGAATATTTAAGCTCATAGACCACTAGAGTCATGTTGATGTAGTAAATAGCTCGTTCATGGACTTCTAACTCACGATATGATAATAATTACCCTACGGTAATGGGAATTGTTTTTTATTATAGGAAAAACATGTTTTGAAGGGGGCCTGAAACCTTTACAAGATAAGTCATTGCTTCATCATATAATAAAAAATAGAACAAGCAGCCAAACACCAACAGACAGCTATCCAAAAAAAGGCACAAAAAATAGAAGCAAACTAAAGATTTTTTACAATATTCGTAGCTTCAAGATCACTATCAATTGTTTTCTAATGGACATTCATAACTTCCACCACATCATCAGCAGGAATACTAATCTTTGCATTAAGTTTGGTCTTGTTGAGGGTATGAGTAGAAGGCCCAATATCACTAGTGGTCTTATATTGCACACTACCCTTAGCCACCATATCTTTCATTCTAGAACTATCCCCCAACCACTTCCTAGCCTTCTTATTTAGAAGACACAAACCTGTAGCCTCATTGCACATGGCATGTTTTCTAATCTCCATTGTCTTCTCCAACTTTCCTTCAATAATAGCAATTTTTTTCTCATAGTCATTATTCATTTTGAGCATTTCATCAACAACCATCTTCAGAGTGTCAAAGATTTAATTGACCTCAGCTTGCACCTTATCAATTTGAGCCTGCATAATCATCCCCTTAGAAGAGGAGGCTTCATCAGTGCTAGTGCAAACAACTCTGACCTGGACATTAGTGGAATTCATCTCATGAAAAACCCACTTAAAAAGCTTAAACAAAGAGAGGGATCTCTCCTTAACAAGGTCGGGATAATCAGGCATAATCTCCCTCCTAAAATTAAAACCATCTTTGTCAACAGTGTAATATGCCTCAGAATCACTGCTAGACGAAGCATTCTTCAAAGTCTCCTTCTCTTTTTGAGTAGAAACTACCACCCCTTTATCTAAATTTTGTTCCACCACCTAGTGCTCCATCTGCCAAGTTTCCAACAAGCTCCTGTTGCTCCTCCCTTTCTAAGTTCCTAGGAGAACTTTTCCTTTGTTGCCCCTCTTTATTATGCACACTAAGAACAAGGGATACCCTCAACTAGCCCTTTTTAATCAAATCCTCCTTGCACAAAATTTCCACCACAATCCCCTTCATCTCCTTGCCACCTAACCCCTTCTCAAGGTTTGATTTCAAGCTAGGTCAATTGACCTCAACCTCATCACCCATATCGTACTCATCTTCCATTGGGGAAACTGAGGATTGAGCCTTCTTTCTTTTCTTTTCATTACCCTTCCTTTTTTTACCCCTCGCTCCCTTCACAATCTCAACCTCATCACCAGTAATATACTCATCATCCTTGGAGGGAGCATGGGAGTTGGGACTCTTTCCTCTTCTTACCCCTTGAGACTGTAAGAGACTCTGGCTCACCTTCCAAGGAAGCATCTAACCGAGGGGAGTAGTCTTCATCCTTAGAATTCTCCTCAGATCCAATAACATACTCTATATTTTTCTTTTTTCTACCAGCATTAGGTTGGGCAGGGAGAATAAATGCCTTGAAATAATCAATAATCAAAACAATAAGACCTTCATGGAGGATAATGTTTTTTGGATTACATCTATGATCCCTTACCAGTTTTGAGAGAGACCAAGAGGTAGTAAGGAAATGAGACTCTCTTTTTATGCCTAAAATGGTTCAACAAGACAAAATGATGCCCAAAAACAACAAAAAAGGAGCCATCCAATGTAAAATACCTCATTATCTCCTTTGTGACATCTCTCCAAATTGCCTTGAGAGAGGAACACGGATAGTCACCACATTTCACCGGTTCCAACTTCCTCCGCTCATTCTATTTAAAAAAGGCATCCATAGCCAGACCAAAGTCATTCTTATCTCTGTAAAATTTCTTCCCATCCATCAATAAACTAGTAACTTATGCAATTAGTTCCTCAATGATTGTAAATTCCTTACCCCCAATTTTTAACACCTTGTTATGCCAACCCTCCAAAAATCTCAATATTTCTTCGTATCAAACCCATGCGCCTCTCCATGTATGGGGTAACCCCCTTGGCTTCCAAAAATTCCCACAACCTCTTGTTAGCTTTGAAAGAGTCGCAAGATTTGGGTTCTATTTTGTTTCAGCTTCCACCCATGGTAGCAGCATGCAAAAACCCCAACAAAAGGAAGATCTTGTAGACAATCTGAAAAAAATTAGAAAGCTTGCAATGGAAAATAGGAAACTTTAAGAATACAAAGGCTTCTTGTATACCCATAATCCATGTGGATTGGACAATGTGGTAGAGAGAACTCATGAGAAAAGAAGGCCTAGTCAATCGAGCCACCACACCATACCTCCTGACCTTTCCTCTCATCAAGTTACACCTCAGAACATGCTACCACATAAGGGACATGTGACAACAAACCATCATAAAAAGAGCACACTCCTCAAAAATTTTGAGCATCATGATGAATAATTGAGCGAGCTTCTAGGGGTATAAGGTCATGTTCACCCCACACCATAGAATCTTTCACCCCATAATTGGCGAAGTAATCAGCCAACCTATTGCCTTCTCTATAAACATGTGAGATATGGCATTGATCAAAGGATTCCACAATATTGATAGAATCATTAATTAGTGCCTCCATTTTCCACGAAGGATAAGACAACTTTCTAAGGTAATTAATTATATTGAGGGAGTCACCCTCAAGCCACACCTTATCATATCCTCTTGATTGTGCTAGTTTCAAACCATGATAGACTGCACAAGAGTAATGTGCATTTTTGATATATATAGGAGTAATGGTTTTCCCCAGATAGGTGTCATAAGGACTAGAAGTGATGCCATATATTATTTAATTTTTTTGAAGGCCTATCAATAAGATTAATCTAAATGAAATATGTTATTTCTCTTTAGTCTATGGTAGAATAGCTTGCATTTTTCTATGAGATATTCATTAAACATTATAGTAGTTTCGATCTTATCCTATAGACTACATAACTATTTAAGATTTCTTGGAGATGGAATTTCTATGATACTAGTGACTTTAGTGAGATTGAATTCTATGCCTCACTAGGAGACAATGAATCCAAGGATTTTTTTGGATGTAAGACACACTTTTTTGGATTGTCACACTTTGTACTCTCTCATATGTTCAAATACACACTCTAGAGCCTATGTATGTCCCTCTATTATTATGGATTTTGTTGGCAGATCATCCACATAGTCTTCCATTATGTCATATAACTTGTCATAAAAAATGATTCATTACTTTTTGATAAGTTTTTATCGTATTATTTAGCCCAAATGATATGAATTCATAACAAAAAATGCCCCAAGGAGTAGTCAAGCCTATTTTGTGTTAGTCTTTGGAAAAAATTTGAATTCAATTGTATCTAGAAAACTGATCCATGATAGATAGCATTTCATGTCTTTTTGTGAGTTTGATGATCATATCTATGTTGGGAAGTGGAAAATTATCATTAGGACATGCTTGATTAAGTTCTTTTATATTTGTACAAATTTTGATTCCTACTAGTTTCTTGCTAATAGGGGCAATGTTTGAGATACATAGAAATAGTTGATTGTATTGGTTTTGTATTTGGATGTACCACAAGATGATGCACAAAAAGACATGGATCTAAGCCTAGCATATTTTTGTATGACCAAGTAAAGATGTTTACATATTTATTTAGTATGCATGTGATGGTTTCCTACTCATCTATTGATAAAATTAATGTAACATATGTTGATCTAGGGTCAAATTTTGTACCTAAGTTAGCTTTATTCATTTCTTCAATCAATATTGATGATCAATCCTACCATTGGATATCTATAGAGGAAAGGTCATGTTCCTTGTCTATGAATGCCTCAAGGAGGTTTTTGTCAATAAACCTATTTATTTTTATCTTTTTATTTTGTGTTCAAAAGAAACTCAAAGATTTTTACTAGGGGATATTGATTTTTTGAATTATTGGGACTAAGGAGCTTAGTTTGTTCCCCAAAGTAGGTTGTTGGATCTAGGTTGATTTTAAAACCTTTTGTATGATGATTTTCTAGTATATCATAATAGATTCCTATGAATTGTATTTTGGTCTCATCATTATCGAATGTGTCAAGAGATACAATATCTTGTTGGTCCTAGTAAATAAGCTCAACATGGATGGGAGGGAGGGTGATACAAGATTTGATGATTGGGTTTACAAATGGTCATGCCATAAAAAATGGTAGCAAATTTGTGAAATATTCTTTGATATCCCATCTTTCAATACAGTTTACAACATGAAAGGATCTTGCCACATAGTCAAAGGTTTTATGGGTACCATAAGATTTCACATTCAACATAATGTACTCCAAGAAAAAGTAGTAGTGATTGTGTAGCACCCCTCTGATTTGCTCTTATTTCCAGACAGTGTTTTACTCTGATTTTCTTATGTTTTCAGATAGTGCTTTTACTTTGATAGACTATGATATTATGTTGTTGCTATTTGATTGCTAGCTTTGGGGCGGTGATGGTTTTTATATTTAGATGTGATGGTACACTTTGTTGATGATTATTGTTTATGACGTGCTTTTTTATTAGCATAGTTGTTTATTTGAGTTGATATTGATATATGCTCATCTATATTTATTGAGGATTTAGTTTCATTAGTTTGATGTGACATTGTATTGGTGAAGGGAATGGGATTGCATCACTCACTTGTGAGCGCCCTGTGATTCTGTGATTTTCTCTTCACGGTGTGATTGCTTATGATATATATACATGTTTGACATATGCTTTGATTGCAGGATTGCAAGTACAGGACATCGAATCCACCTGGATTCACGGGTTTGAGCGTGTCCATTGCCCAACGGTTAGTTGATTGGGAGATAGTAACTGGGTTTTCCCTTGTCAAGCCACAACCCTAGTCATAGTGTGTCGTCGGTTTTAGTTGGTCATGGTTTGTTGTCTTGTTGCCCCTTTTTGCCTTGTTGTTTATTTATGTTGCAAGGTATGTTTATGGGAAATAAATTATTTTAAATGTTTTAAGTGATTATTTAATTAATCTTTGATTATTGTGTTAGAGGCTTTGTATTTAATTTAATTTATTTTGTAAAGTGATTTAATCCTTGTGATTAAATTTATTTTATAAAGTAACTAAATTAATTAGATTAAATTTTAAATTATAAAATACTATGTGATTTTGAATTATTAAAATGTATTAATATCTAGAGGTATTATCTGTGAATTGGTTGAGAAGATATTTGATTTTTGACATGTGTTGGGAAAATTTAAAAAACACGGTTGTTGGAAAATTATTCTTAGAGAGAATATTTGTTGTAACTAGAAGAGGAAAGAGGCTACTTCACGGAAGGAGAGAAGATATTTTTGGGGAGGTTGTTAAAAATTAAAAATTGGTTGTTGAAAATTTGGGGAAGGATAATCTCGGGAAAAAACTTTGGCTCTAGCTTTGTTTTGCTCTTTCTGGAAAAGTGATTATTTGGGGAAGAACTTGTTTTTTTGGTTGGAAGAAGCGTTGGTTAATTGGAATCTGAAGGCGAAGCTTCACTTCAATCTTCATTTCCTCAAGCGTCTGGATTCAGGTTCTTTAATTATTTTCTTTAATTTCAATTTGGAAAGGCTATTAGAATAAATTGTTGTTTTGGAAAAGATTGCCAGTTAAGGAAAATATGTTATTGGTTTAGAAGCTTTTTATACTTTGAAAATTTGGAAAATTTCTTGTGCAGTAAAAATATGCTATTTGTTTTGAAGCTTTTAATATACTTTGTGATTTGAAAGATTGACGTGTCTAGAAATTATTGTAAAAGCTTGAGCTTCTGAAGAAAATGTTTTAAGTTTTTATTTGTTTTGAAATTAGAAAATTTGTTGGGAAAGCTTTGAAAAATTTTGTAGGAATTGTTTTTAAACAGTAGAAATTCCCAAAAGAAAACAATAGAAGTTTTGGTAAATTTCGTTGATTTGGATTTAAATCTTCCTGTAGAGATCTTTGGTTGTATTGGAAAAGTTCTTTTGTAGAAGGTTGTTATTTTTCTTCCAATTTGTCTATTTAGATAGGGAAATTTGAAAAACTCTGTAAATATTGTGAATGTTTCCCTGTAGAAATTGTTTTTTAAAAAAATTGCCCAACTGGAAAAGCTTGTTGATGTTTTTATACATATATTTATATATATATATATATATATTTATATATACATATATATATATATATATATATATATATATAAATATATATAAATATATATATATATATAAATATATATATATATATAAATATATATTTTTTTATTTTTTTTAATATATATAAATATATATATATATATATAGTATTTCTATCTGTTTTAAGGAAACCTGTTAAAAAAATTTCTTATGGCAAAAATCCCAGACTGGTTTCCGTACAACGATTTTTGAATTAAATCGCAAGAAAAATATTTAAAAATTTATAAGCATTATTGTGAAGGGGCATTGGGGATTACCCCCACCGCTGCATCCCTAAAGGGAGGTGGACGGTGGAGTCCCCACTGCCACTGCCCCATGGGGGTGGGGGAGGGACAGTGGAGCCTCCACCGCCACTTCCTTTCATGGGAGTTAGTTATGGGAGCCTTTGTTTTTCCTTGGGTGGTGCACTTGGTTGTATTCAGTTAACCGCCCGATTATTATGAACGGGGATGTGTTGCCTCTTACATTTTGATTTGGGATTAATTATCCATTGTGTGCACTATGTTTACCCTTGGGTAATGGTTAGATCCATGTGTTGTCAGTAGGAGAGTGGCTCTTAATGGGGGACGGGGTCTAGGAAGATTTGCTAAGGTAATCCATGCTACTTTGTGATGGCACTCCTCCTATGCCAATATTTTGTATGGTTCAGTGATGTACTTGATTATTTTACTCGTGAAGCAGTGTAACCAATGATAAGTATTGTATTTGTTTAGTTAGTCTTGTGACTGCCTATGTCTAGAGGTTGTTAGTTTTGCTTAGGAAGCTCTTTTACTATCTCCTAGCACACGGGGTGGGCCTACGAGTACTACTCAGTTGGGTGGAGCGTCCACCTTACTCCGTTGGGTTCCCACTTTATGTTCATGATGGCGAGATCTTCCCGATTGGAGAGCTCACATGTACCAGTTATTATGTACCATTCTTGTGTTTTATTGTATCAGTTAGATACTTTGTATATGTATCACTCCTCAATTGTATTCGAGGAGGATTCTTGTAATTGTAACATTATTGTATGATCTTCCTCATTTTGGAAATGAGCTTTGTAAATATTATTTGGAATGGATGCAATCAATGGATCTTTTATGTACTTTTATCTTATGAGATGTATTTATTGCTTTGGATGTATGATCTTTAATTCATGAGTATTGTTATGCCTTGCATAACCACCCCATCTTTTGCCTTGGTCAAAATGGGTCCCCCTTTTGTGTTTTTATCCTTGGTTGATTTTCAAACAAAGTTTGGAGTCTTTTGTTTCCAACACTTTGTTTTTCTTTGGTTTAGTCTATTGGAACCGGAACCGGAACTAAATTGGGTTCTGAAACTTCTTTCAAAACTCTTTATGATTCCCGTCCTGACAATCTTTCTTTTTAAACTTTTTGTTTTGTCTTTATTGGAGCCGGAGCCGGAGTGGAAGTTAGGCCGGTGTTTTATTCAAAATTCCAAAATCACAATTCATTCTGCTTCCGCTTTTTGATCTTTCATTTTAGACTAAGTCCTTATGTTTGGTTTTCTTGTTTTCGGTCTTTTTGTTTTATTTTTGTGTTTGGTTTTGTTTTAGCCTTTGTTGGCAGAACCGAAACCGGAATGAAGCTGGGAAATTACTCAACTTTCCAAATCCGTTTTCACTCCGATTCCGCTCCCGCTGTTTCTTGGTCGTTGACTTTTTACTGAAGTCACACTGCAGTGATGTGTTAGTTCTTCTCCAGTTCTGGCTCCGCTTTACTGCATTTAATGCATTAATGACAGATGCCATGCATAGGTAGAAACTTTGAGTTTTACCTTGATTAGGGTTAAAAGGGTGGTTATTATTATTGTTAAGAAATTGAAGAGCGAAGTAGAGCAACAGTGGAGCTTTTCTGAAGTGAATCGATTGAAAGAAGAGGAGATAATTGCTTGTGGATTTCTTCAGAAGGTTTTGCCAAGTTTTGAGTTCGAGGTAGGGTTCCTATTCTCGTTTTTCTTTTACTGTCATGTTTTCTTATTTTTGTTATATCGTTTTGCTTTGGGCAAGTTCGCCATCTCAGTGGGTTTGTGTGATTTTTCTTTCTTTCTTTCTTTCTTGTTGTTCTTGACTTCGTTTTTGTTTTTGTTTCTCGTTTTCAGTGAGTTGGGGCATGGTCGCTTTCACATTTTTGTCATGATCGCGTCGTGTTGCATTGGGTTTTAAACGCATATATTAATTAGGGTTCCATAGTAAGATAGATTAAATTTAGGTTTTACAGTGAGTTAGGGTTGGTGGAATCTTGTTTTTAGTTAGGGGTTTTGTCGCACATTCATCTGGTTAAATTAGGAAGGGTTAAATTCGTGCCCTAGCTTTTATATCATGTTTGTTTTAGTTTAGGGTTTAGATGTATTTCTATATTCGCATTTTAGGTTAAATATGATGCCCTAAAGTACAATCGCCCTCAGTCACATGGGGATGGTCTTATC
Organism: Sequoiadendron giganteum; assembly: GCA_007115665.2. Classification (NCBI taxonomy): domain Eukaryota; kingdom Viridiplantae; phylum Streptophyta; class Pinopsida; order Cupressales; family Cupressaceae; genus Sequoiadendron; species Sequoiadendron giganteum. The sequence goes on along the minus strand of CM021110.1, from coordinate 234,677,008 downwards.
ATGCTATATTTTAGCCCCTTTTCCATTTAAAATGACCTAGCCTCTAAAATCATGAAGTTATGCATTGAATTGTTAAAATCATTTATGACATCATGAAAACCTAGGCAAAGGTGAGATCGGAATCAATCTAGAACTTGAACCATGTTTTTCAATAGGTGTTGATTCCATTTTCCATTCCCCCTCCGACTCCGCTTATAGTGAGAAGTCTTCTTTCGAAAAGCGAATTACCTAGGTGGAAACGAAATCGGAACTGAAATGGAATATGAAAATGTAAAATATGAAAGAAACAAAATTCGTCTCCATTCCGGTCCCGATTCTGATAACCATTCCAGTCCCAGCTCCGAGCCCCCTTCTTGTTAGTATAATTTGAATGCTTGTTTTGGCTTCGAGCCCGCTAGTGTTTTAAAGAAGATTCTTTTATGTTTGGTTCTGCCTCCGATGTATTTATGAAAGGTATGATTTTAAGGCATGTTTTGTAATGTATGTACAAGGATTTAACTAAAGGTTTTGTTGCAGGAAAGCTAAAGGATGTCAGGAACCTCAAGAGAAGTTGTCCAGAGGAATCGACCTGCAGAAACCTCAAAGGCAGCAATCAAGCCCAAGAAGATAAAGCCAGAGCAGTTACCTTATACTTTGAGGTATAACCATAGGGGTCTTGTGGTCACTATAACCAAGGTGGAATCTGATTGGTCTGATATCACTAACACCAATCTGGGCCCATTCAGTTTGGAGGAGTTGCGCTCAGAAACCTTTACTGAGGATGGATCAGGGAGAACACAAAGAATTGTTGAGTCTGGTTTGGCTCATGTCACCTTATTTCCTTTATCTTTCCAGCGCCCAGAGTTGATTATGACAGTAGCCAGTGCTTACAATCCAGCCACTAGGCAGTGTATGGATTCCCAGGACAATGTGATTATTGATCTCACTCCTCAAATGTTTCAAACTATGTTTAGTATCCCGAATCCAAAGAACTTGGTACATTTGAAAGAGGTGGATGCTTTAGGGATGTTTTGCAAATGCAAGGAATCCAAAAAGTCTCATTTGAACAATAAGTGGTTGAAAGTACAGAAGAAGTCCTTGGCCAAGCTCTCAAATCAACCAAAGAGGGCAGAATTTTAGAAAGAGGTGTCAGAGCTGATAATGATGTTGTCTAGGGCTTTTGGGAAGAGGGATGCATTTCATTTTAAGGAATGGATGTTTCCCTTTATCCAGAAAATCTTTGATGGAACACAAAAGTTTGACTGGTCCATGATTGTCTCGGATGCCATTCATAATCAATTGACCAGCATTAGGGAGACTAAATGCTTCTTCATGACTTCTTACATTGTATATGTAGTAGCAAGAGTACGTATCTTCCTAGGTCTGAACAAAGTGGGGATAATGGGAGTGTTAGATGGATAGAAGAAGGTATGGGACCATAATAACTAGCTGTCCCTAGAGGTAGCTGAGACTCAATTCAGAAGGGTTAATTATGCATTCATATATGTGATCATTAACCAACTCAACGGAGATGCAGGGTACAGATTGAGCCAAGAGGCCATGGCATTTATCACTAAATGGGGATGTTGGTACATTCAATACCCCAAATTCACATACTTTAGGCTAGTTGGCTTTGAAGGTCATCCACATTTGCTGCCAAGATGTTGCAATAATAGGATAGTGTTGATGGAATTTCTTTATCAAACTCTTGGGGTTAATGCTCAATTTGGATTGAAACACAAAATGGGATGTCATAAGCTCCCCATGAAGTTGGGTGAATACAACTATCAGCATCTAGTAGGAGCAAAGGTAGTGTGCAGTGAGTTAATACATTTAAATGTAGGTTTATATACAGCTCGAAAGTACTTTGAACCGAAGGGTAAAATGAATGCTTTGCTACCATCTGTGTTTGATAAACATTTCAATTTATTGGAAGATTTTTGGAGTGACCGGTAGGATGAGCATGACTTGAGGAAAAATAATTATGAAAAGTTATCTGTCTCACTCATGGCAAAACTTGGAATAAAAAATGACATTGCTGACACATTGGTGGATGATGGAATTGTATTGGATCCTTCGTATGAATCTTTAAAAATTGGGACTAAAGTCTTGGATCTGATTGAATGGGACAGTGAAGAAACCATTGACATAAAGCAAATAGGCAGGACAGTTTTGGATAGGAGCATTCAATGGGTATTTCTAAGAACCAAAACTCCTCAAAGACCAGCTCCTAAAAAGGGGAAAGGATATAAAAGGATCAAAAGAAAGACACCCCCCAAAGAGCTTTTGGAGTTCCTTCCTCCAGATATTGAAGAAATAGAGCTTGAAGCAGTAGATGATGAACAAGAAACACAAGAAGGAGATGCCCAAATAGGATCGATTGTTTCAACACCTACATTAGGTGAGTCCTCTACTCAAGTTCCACTTGCAAAGTAGCAAAGTGAAGAAGTGCAAAAGGGGATTCTTCGTAATATCATTGAATCTATGAAGGGAAAAGAAGTGGAGGTGGAAATTCATGATGTTGGAATAGATTCGGATGAGACTTTGTCAGATAAAGGAATACAATAAAATATGCCTCCAGAGGAGGATACGGAAAAGGTAATGACACAGGAGGATCAGTGGGTATTGTTTGAAGAAGTCAAGAAGGTTGTTGATGAGCAAGCTGCAGCAATAGAGAAACAAAAGGTAATTGATGCCAAGACCCAAGCTGATCTCATATTGCAGAAACAATAAATAGAAGCTAAATCAAAAGTTGATGAAGTAGAGAGGCAACAAAGGCAAAAATAACATGAAATTAAGGTCAAGGAGGGGAATGATAAGTTAGAATTGATACAAAAGATTCATGACCTTGAGCAAGAGAAGGCAAGACACTGAAGGGAAAGAGAAGTTCTGGTAGCCAAGTTAAGCTTGCTGAAGAAGCTCACAGAAAGGAAGAAGAAGCAGAACAATTACAAAGGGAGAAAGAGGCTGAAGAGTTGAAGAAGCAACGAGAAGAAGAAAATGCAGAAAATATTAAAGCTTTAGAGACGGAAAGACTGGAGAAAGAAAGATTGGATAAGCAAAGACTGGAGAAAGAAAGATTGGATAAGGAAAGATAGGAGAAAGAAAGATTAGACAAAGAGAGATCGAAGAAAGAGGAAGAAGACAAGAGAGTACAAGAGCAAAAGGATAAGGAGGAAGCTGAAAAGTTGGCACAAACAAGTGTGGAACAAGAGAAGCAACATAAACAGATGGTTGATTCTCAACCTCAGGTAAATGTGCAACCTCCCTTAGCTACTACCTCCTCTTCTTCAACCATGATGACTATTACTTCAAGTGCTCTGACTTGGCTGAAATTAGATCTCCAAAAGAGAGCACCAACACCTTCTCAACCTCTCAATTGGGAGGATGTTATGAAGGAAATAGAAATAGAAAGGCCTAAAAAGAAGGCCAAGATCCTGCACTCTACTAGGCTAACAGACAAGGGAGAAATTGTGGCTGAGTGTGCTATACCTATGGTAGACAAGGAGGCAAGAGATATGCAATTAACGGATTATCAGCTAGGCACTGTGAATTTGGGAAGACCTACCAGGGATCAGCAAATGAATCTAATTGATGTGGTAGCATCTTCAACCAAGTCAAGGATGTTGAAGGATAAACAAAGGAAGGATGAGCTTAAGGCTCAACTAGATCAATTGCATGTTTTTCTTAAGAATTTTTCTGCTCCAAGATCACAACAGGTTGCTACTGTTGAGACCCCAATTTTACTAAGCAAGAAGGAAGTAGATGATTTGGAATAGGTGAGGGGCAAGGCAGAAATGTTGGATCGGTGGATAAGTAAATTGAATCAAGAAATAGATGGGGTATTAGAAGACAGTTTTGAGGTCTACAAAATGACAAAAGATCTAATAAAGGAGATGAAATAATATGTTAAAACTTTGGAAGCACAAGAGGAGGAGTACAAGGGACACAACCAAAAGTTGAAAGAGGTCAATAAATTGCCTAAGACTACCCTCCTAGACCAGTCGATATTGGAAGAAGATAATAAGGATTTTCTGGAAAAGACTTCTTGTATACTCTGATTTACAATAGATTTCCTATTCAAACATAGAAATGAGGTTCAAGATGCTGTTAAGGAGCTAAATGAATAGTTTGAGGAGTTGGAAGCCATCCTTTCTATTTTAGTAAATGTTGAGGTACTTGTAAAAGAAGGCTTACCTTTAAGCCAAATAAAGTAGAAATGGACTGAAAGATTTAAAGAGGTTATGTAGAGAGGAGATGTTGGTGAAGATTTGTTAATAGATCGATTGATGGACATCAAAGAAGAAATAAGAGCAGCCAAGAGAGAGTTGACAAAGCTGAAGGATATGAGAGGGTTTGTTGCAGTGGAGTTGCAGAGAATTAAGTTTGAAGACAGCTAGGTGGATGGGCCTGAATTAGACACATTACAACAAGTCTTCTCCAGCTATGACGAATACATGATGGAGCAAACTTCGCACGCATAAATCTCATGCATGCATGGATTTTTTCTTCTTTGCATGTTGCATGCAACACTGATAGTTTTGGAGCGCATGGCTTTTCTTCTCTTCTATTCTCCTTTCTTCCAGTTTAAGTGAGTTTCCAAAGATAATTGTAATCCCTAAAAGGGTGGGTCAGCTTAAAATAGAAGAGGACTTCGAATTTTGTACATCTACAAATACCCATGTGGTATCATATTGTAAACGTCGGCTGATAGAGAATAGAATTGGCCACCTGATATTAGGAGATAGAATTTTTTCGATAGTTGTTACAAAGATACATTGTTACTTCATTTTTACAGTTAAATAAAATTACAGGTTTACGCAATATGGTGTTAGAATTAAGTTTTACTTGATAAGGCTGATGAGTTATAATCTATCTGAATGCCATTGATTGTGTTGAAGCATGATAGTTTCTTATGTGATGAAAGTCATTAGAAGAAACCAGATTTAAGGATTATCTCATTAGATTATCGTTGAATTGAATTTATTGAAGTCTGTTGATCTATGATCTTGGCAATGAATGAATGTGTGTTCTTTTAGAATCTTTGAAGCATTTGTGATGTGTGACTGTGACATTAATTAAGCATCTTAGATTTATGCAATAGTATGGATTATTCTATAAATTATGTCATGCTTTGGTTTACTTGATCTATTTGGAAAATATTCATTGTTGAAGATATATGTCTGGATGCTAGATAAGTTTGATTCATGTTTATTGGTTTACCCCTTTGATCTATCTTTTTCTTTTATTTAAAACCCCATTTCATTATTAAACTCAATGAACAAGTCATTGCTTGTATTCCTTGTTACCAACATAGGCCCCTTGAATATTACAGTTGCATGGACCAATTGAGTGACATCAGATAGTTGAGAACCAACTACCAGGACCTTGGGAGTTAGGCTACTATATGTTGTCTTTCTTTTTCAGGAGAAATAGAGTAGAAATATTATGTTTTAATGTTGTTTGTGTCATTTTCACCATCAACTGAAATTGGCACTAGAAGGAGGGCCTGAAGGAACAAGTTGGCTCGCATTGTGTCTTTCTCACCAGAGAAATTGGGAGGATCCTCAGATCCTCTACTAATCCTGAACCATTTGAAGAGCTTCAAACCCCGATCAGACCTAGACCCCATGCTCGTAGGGTAGAGATACCTACATTGCCACCACCACTGACTCCACCTGGATTTCCTCCAAATCCACCCACACCACCACCGATTCAACCTACATCACCACCACTAATTAGGCCTGTGTTGCCAACAATTCAGCCTATATCACCACCACCTGCTCAACCAATCCCACCCATGGCTTAATTTGTGAATAACCCCTGTCCGTTAGGGACTATTCCAGGAGGGATCCATGACTTACCAAAGAACCCAAAAAAAATTTGTCCCAAGTACATACATGGCGAATCAAGAAGTTTTAAGGAGCATATACAAGCGTTCAAAGATGCTTGTACACGTGCTCAATTTGCTCATCAGGATGTGGTATGTAGATTATTTCCTTATTGTTTGGGTGATATGGCATATATCTGGTATTTAAATCTGCCTCAGGGATCCATTATGGGTTGGACATATTTAGAAAATGCATTTATTAATCAATTTCGGGTTTATGTGGACCCTGCCATCTTGTATCACCAGTTTGCCACCATAAGAAAGGAACATCATGAGCCACTACCTCTATTCAATACTAGATTCCAAAGGATGTTTCATAGATTGCAAGACCCTTACTTGGTAGCTGAGAATATTGCCATACAAGCATATTTAAGAGTTGTCGATCCCCTGATTGGCCTATTCTTGCAGAGAAATTATCAACCTGGTGAGATTGATTCCCCATCTAAAGTTTATCATCTGGCCATCAAATTACAACAACAAATAAGTCTGCAATCAGGAAGTTTAGGAACAACTCTTCCTCCCATGAATTATCAGATGCCTAACCCACCATTGTACAACACTGTCCCAAGGATGTCTTACTCTCAATATGCATCAGGGTCTGATTTACAAGCTCCACCTACCATGCCCTTTTTTGGAAATGGCATGCAAGATTCTTCCCAACAACCTCAAAATCCACAACAACAAGTAGGAGGATCAACCCATGTTCATTCCCCAGCCATAGTGCAGAATGTGCAAAATAAACAAACTGTTCAACTGACTAGTGAGTTAGAGACTCTCAAGAAGACTCTTTCTCAAATGTCTAACAACATGGCACAACTGCGGAAAAACCCTCCCCACAACCAAAATCAGAATTATCAAAACCATGGAGGTTACAACAATCAAGGAAATTACTCCAATCAGAATGGTAATCAGAACACCAACCACAACTTCCAGAATCAGAACTCCTCTAATCAAAATTACCAAAATCAAAACAGAGGATATAACCAGAGGTTCAACAACAACAACAACAACAACAATAGTAGGCAGTGGAATACTAGACCTAACAATGAGGGAGTCCCCCATAACTATCATTCAAGTGAGGATAGACCAAATACTGCTAATGTAGCTGACCTCAATTTCATGACTAATTGGTGCAGACTACATGATACTGCAGCACATTCTGAGGTTAACTACCCTAAAATGGAGAAGATTGTGAAAATTGCACAAGTTGATTCACATCCTCCAACAGGAAATTTCAATCAAGATAATGTGCTAGTAAGTACTGCTATGACCTATGAGACAATTGAGGAGAAATACCAGTTTCCTATGCAAGGAGATAATGAGCCAAAAGATGTGTATGATGCCCAAGCTTTTCAGTCTAAGGGTGGTCACTTTCTGAGAAATCAGAATAAGGGCCCATTTACTACATCTTCACCTCCCAACAACATGGTCCCACCTAACCAGAATGTAGATAACAATCCACCACCACCAAAGGGACCTTCTGATTCCCAGAATAGAGGTAATCCGCCTCTGTTTCCTAAATATCAAGTTAGGAATGATTCAAAATTTGACTTTATTGCAGAATTACAGAGACATAAGACATCCTTGTCATTCTTTGGCATCATGAAGTGGTGCCCAACTCAATGTGAGGTGGTATTAAAAGCTTTGGAAGACGCAGATCGCTTAAAAGGAAAATGTAAAGTGACTCCAGCAAAAGAGAAATACAACCATTTATAAAGGTAAGACCAGTACCCCACCTTTTTTGTTAAGTTTAAGAATTTTTGGAAAGAATTTGCACAATTGTTTATTGGATTTTGGAGCATCAGGAAATCTCATGCCTTTTTCGATATGTAAGAAGTTAGGATTAAGTCCTATCCCAACCAACAAGAAGGTGATTCAGTTGGATAAAACCGAATTCAATGTTGTAGGAGAATTAAAGAACATGCATGTGCAGGTTGGATCAAATCCAAGGATCCAAACCTATATAGACATCCAAGTAGCTGATATCCTAGAAACATATGGCATGCTCCTAAGTCGGGAGCTAATGAAAAGCATAGGGGGATATTTGTCCTTGGATTTCTCTCACATGTGGTTACCTTGGAAGGGGGTTGCAACACAAATAAGGATTGAAAGTGAACCAAGACTCAAGCACATGATCACAGAGTATGATGCTTCAAATGAAGTAGCATACTTTGAGACTGAGATAGGAGTTTACAAACAAGAGGAAGTCCTTACTTTCTCTATGCTTAATCATGGGGATGCAGTGCCCCTAGAACATAGTGACCCAATGATCTGCATCAACCAACAGAATCTAATAAGGAAGTTGCAACAAAATAAGTTGGTTTTAGGAGAAGAAACTGATTTGAGTTGTTTGTTACTTCCCAATTGGTGTAGGATTCATTATCATAGTCATTCAGAGTTAACATGCCAATCATGTATGGAAATCTTAGGTCATGTAGATCAGCCTCAACAAATATGTCAAGAGAAACCCTAGGCTCCCATCAATGAGTTTTCTCTTCAAGTCAACGATGCTACCATCCTTACTAGGACTAGCCCCTCTCAACAGGAAGATTCCTCATCAGGGGAGCAGACTCAGGTGTTGAGCTCTGAAATTCAAGAAAAGGCTGAGGTATCTCAATTCCCATTCAATACACCCGCTCTAGATACTTTGCCAATACCCAAGGCATTGATGAGAAATGAGTTGGATTGCAAATTAACCCAAGAAGTTGTTCAAGAAGTGATTTATGAGCAAGCTGAAAACATAGAAAAATCACCAATTGAGCTTTGTCCCGAGTCAATTGCTGATAACCAGCAAAAGTCTGAGCCACCACACATCTCCAATAAGTCATCTCCCATTGCCCCTAAGAAGAAAAGAACCCCCAGCCAAAGACCAATTATGGACTCTCAAATTTGATGGTTCTAAGTCTAAAGCAGGAAGTGGAGCAGGGATTGATCTAACTAACCCGAAAGGAAAAACTTATTTTGCTTCTTATAGATTGTAGTTTGGTTGCACAAACAATGTGGCTGAGTATGAAGCACTTGCTTGAGGTCTTATGTTTGCTTATAAGAAGAAAGTCACTGCTCTCATAGTTATGGGAGATTCTGAGGTGATTATAAAGCAAGTAGGTAGCCAATATACATGTCATAACAAAAGATTGGCTGCGTACAAAAATAGAGTTTGGAATTTAATCGAAGATTTTGATGCTTTTGGGATTAGTCTGATTCGTAGAGAAGCCAATCAAATTGCGGATGCACTTGTTGTAGCTGCAAGCACATTGGAACCCATGCAAGATTCTAATCTAAAGAAGTTTTTAGTTGAGTTGATTTTGATCCCAGTTGTTCCTGATAATGTCTGACACTTTCAGGTATTTGATGATGATCAACACATATTGGCCTTTTTGGAAATTTTTGATGTTTTTCAAGGATAGATAATAGATGAATCTAAAAGAGATCAGGGAGATTGGGATCCTGAAAAAGAGAGTCCAGAAGGGATATTGGATTTGAAGAGTAATAGCATTCTGAAGGGGATGGTTGCTTTGGAGAGGATATTTGACTCAGACCCATGGGCTAGACAAAGGGTTCCTACAGAGAGTGAGGGAGGTAAGTATGAATCTATTAATTTAACTCACTCAGGCCCAAAAAGAAATGTTTTTATAGGAAAGACTTGTCCTCAAGAAATCAAGGACAAGATAATCAAGGCCTTGGAGTAGAACATTGAAGCTATTTCTTGGAGTTATGATGATTTAAAAACTTTTGACACTTCGGTGATTACTCACACCATACCTCTTAAGCCAGATGTCAAGCCTTTTCACCAGAAGCAACGCCCGGTCAATGCTTTAATTGAGCCCTTGATCCAGAAGGAGGTGCATAAACTTTTATCTGCTAGAATAATCTTTCCGGTTAGACATTCTACCTGGGTGGCTACTTTAGTTCCTGTGCGCAAGAAGAATGGTGAGATCAGATTGTGTGTTCATTTTAGGAATCTAAACAAGGCCTCTGAGAGAAAGATAATTATCCATTTCCTTCTCTTGATGAATTTTTACAAAAGGTTAATGGATCCCAGATGATGTCATTCTTACAATCAGGTTCTTGTGAGTCATGAAGATACGATGAAGACTGCTTTCACCACTAAATGGGGCACATTTTCTTACAGGAGGATGCCATTCAACCTCATCAATGTTGGTGCTACTTTCCAAAGAGAAATGGATGTAGCTTTCAAAGATCTGATAGGAAAATGTATAATCATTTATGTAGATGATTTAACCATCTTCTCTAGGAATAGAGAAGACCATGTTGCTGACCTGGAAAAGGTTCTAAAGAAATGTATAAGTTATGGTGTCTCTCTTAATCCAAAAAAATGTGTGTTTGGAGTATCTGAGGGGAAACTCTTAGGTCACATTATATCAGAGGAAGGGATATCTATAGATCCTGAATGAGTGGAGGCCATCTTGAAATTGACAAATCCAGGAAGCAAGAAGGAAATGAGGTCTTTCTTTGGAAGGATCAATTTTGTTAGAAAGTTCATAACAGGGTTTGCAGAGATTGTTAAACCTTTAAATGAAATGATGAAGAAAGATGCAAAGATTGAGTGGAGTGAAGAGGCTAAGTCTACTTTCATGCAGATCAAACAGTCTATATCTGAGGCACCTATTTTGACAAGCCCAGATTATCTAAAACCTTTTATATCTATTCTTTTGCATCTGATCATTCATGTGCAGCAGTGTTAACACAACGAAGAGAAGAGAGTGAGGAGAGACCTATTGCCTTTATGAGCTCTCCATTTAAGAATGTAGAAGTAAGATACTCACCACTGGAAAAACAAGCCTTTGCTTTAGTACGAGCAGTAAAGAAGTTCAAACATTACATAATTCGAAGTCAAGTAATGGCCATAGTTCCAGATCTAGTTGTGAAGTCCCTTTTGATGCAAAGTGAATTAGGAGAACGAAGAGGGAAGTGAATGGAAATCTTACAGGAGTTTGACTTAGAAATTCACCCAATGAAGATTGTTCGAGGACAAGGTTTATCAAAATCAATGGCTGAGGTGGACATAAATATTAATTGCCAATAGCACACTGTCCAATCATTCACAAAGGATCCCTGGTATACAGATTTAATCTTCTCCCTCCTCAATAACAAATGTCCATACATAATGAATGCTACTTAAAGGAGGGCATTAAGGATGAAGTGTGCTCACTATATGCTTAAAGGGGGATCCATCTATAGAAAAAAATTTCAAGGAATCTACCTACATTGTCTGGATCAGCAAGAGGCCAAACATGCTATTTCTGAGTTTCATGGAAGGCGTGGAATAGGGCATGGGTCTGCTGATGCTTTCTCATCAGATTCTAAGATCAAGCTATTATTGGCCTTATGTATTTAGAGATGCACATCAGCACTACAGGACTTGTCATGTATGCCAAACTGCTACACCTAGAGAAAGAAATCCTGCAATGCCTTTACAGCCAGTATATGAGGTAAGGCCGTTTGCACAATGGGCACTTGATTTTGTAGGTGTAATTAATCCTAATTCTTCTGTAGGACATAAATTCATCTTGACTGCAACCGACTACTGCACACATTGGATTGAGGCCCAGCCTTGCAAGAATAGCACCACAGAGGTGGTCATCAAGTTTCTGACTGAGAACATCACAACCAGGTTTAAAGTTCCATTTGCTCTGGTATGTGATAATGGCCCTAATTTTTCTTCTGCTGAATTCATTTCATGGGCATATGAACATAAAATTATTTTGAGGTATTCTTCCAATTACTACCCTCAAGGAAATGGAGTGGCCAAGTCCACAAATAAAAACTTGTTGGAAGTAATAAGAAAGTTGTTAGAAAACAATCCTAGGGATTGGCACACCCAGTTGAGATTTTCCTTATGGGTAGATCGAACTAGAATCAAGGCAGCTCTAGGAAACTCACCTTTTAAGTTAGTCTATGGCCAAGACCCTGTCTTCTCGATCCATTTACAGATACCTGTTCTCAAGTTCATGCAGGAATTTTATACTAAGGATGATAGGATTGAGGTTAGACTACTTAATTTACTGAACATGGAAGAGAAAAGAGATGTTGCTTTGCAGCAATTCTCTAAGCATCAAGTTGTTGTCAAGCGTTGGTTTGACAAAAGAGCCAAGATAAAAGCTTTTAGGATATTAGATCTTGTATTATTATGGGATAAGGCTAGAGAGAAAAAAGGAGATCATCAGAAGTTTGATAGACTTTGGTTAGGTCCTTATCAAGTGGTTGAGATACTAGGTGAGAATGTTTTTTGTTTGAGTACCTTAACAAGAGAGTCTGTACCATTACCAGTTAATGGTCAGTTTCTCAAGCACTATTTTGATGCATAGAAGGTATGATGTTTTAAAGGAAATGTATTGTACTGTATCATATATAATTAAGTTTTTGTTTTAGTTTTTAGTTGTCATGTTTTGTGTTTTTATTTGATTCTCTTTGTTTGTTTGTTTGTTTTGTTTTGTCGTGTTTCGTTGGGGATCCTCATTTTGTTCATCTCAAGTCAAGGGGTTGTTATTCAAGGTATGCTATTGGTACTAGGAGAGAAATTAGTTTAGGTATTTTCATCATCATCATTGAAAAGGATTTCGTTCTGAAACTTATGTTTTATGATTATTCTAGTTTGGGTTTGAAAAGTTATTAAGGATAGAAGATACATTGTGAATATCTCATGAATTGTGATAAAAAAATTTGTCACCAAATTAGAAAAACATTTGCATGAGTAAATACCTATTTATTTTGGAATGGCTCTACCCTTTGATTCAAGTGAAAAATATGATTCCAAGACTATCATGAAATCCATAGTAGTTCTCAACCCATGTTTCAGATTCATTATGTCTGAAGTATTCAGGAAGGTGCATAAAAGATTTCCACAAGCAAGGTTCTAAAAAAAAAATGAAAGAAAAGAAAAAAAAAAGAGGCAAACTCAATATCAAGTGGGTAATCAAGTATCTCTATCGGGGCTATGGACGCCTGGCTGGCAGTAGAGCAATGCTTTGAGAGAACTAGAGGTATCTCCATCAGGGCTATGGATGCCTGTCTGGCAGCAGAGCAATTCCCAAGATTTTATTGTACGATAGTCAGAGGACTCAACCTATGTAGCTTGAATCTTAAGTATAGTTGTTCACAAATAAAGGAAGTATTTACAAAGAATGATGCACAATATAGGCACACACTCAGATTCAGAAATAACTCATGAGCAGATACATCTAAGATTCTAGCTCAAACTTATCCTATATATATCTGATCTTATTAAAGTTAGTATGCTTCATAAACCAAGTAATTTTAGGGTGACTGAAATTTTCTTTAGGTATCTTGAAAATGGGTAAACCATTTTCTCAGCTGAGTCGCCATTTGTTATGCCTTGCATAACCACCCCATCTTTTGCCTCGGTCAAAGTGGGTCCCCCTTTTGTTTTTTTATCCTTGGTTTATTTTCAAACAAAGTTTGGAGTCTTTTGTTTCCAACACTTTGTTTTTCTTTGGTTTAGTCTGTCAGAACCGGAACCGGAACTGAATCAGGTTCTAAAACTTCTTTCAAAACACTTTCCGATTCCCGTCCCGATAGTCTTTCTTTTTAAACTTTTTGTTTTGTCTTTGTCGGAGCCGGAGCCGAAGTGGAAGTTAGGCTGATGTTTTATTCCAAATTCCAAAATCACAATTCACTGCCTCCGCTTTTTGATCTTTCGTTTTAGACTAAGTCCTTATGTTTGGTTTTCTTGTTTTCGTTCTTTTTCTTTTATTTTTGTGTTTGGTTTTGTTTCGGCCTTTGTTGGCGGAATCGGAACTGGAACCGGAATGAAGTTGGGAAATTAATCAAGTTTCCAGATCCATTTTCACTCTGATTCTACTCTCGCCATTTCTTGGTCGTTGACTTTTTACTGAAGTCACACTACAGTGATGTGTTAGTTCTTCTCTAGTTCCGACTCTGCTTTACTACATTTAATGCATTAATGACAACTGCCATGCGTAGGTAGAAACTTTGAGTTTTACCTTGATTAGGGTTAAACGGGTGGTTATTATTATTGTTAAGAAATCGAAGAGCGAAGTAGAGCAGCAGTGGAGCTTTTCTGAATTGAATCGATTGAAAGAAGAGGAGATAATTGCTTGCAAAATTCTTCACAAGGTTTTGCCAAGTTTTGTGTTCGAGGTAGGGTTCCTATTCTCGTTTTTCTTTTACTGTCGTGTTTTCTTATTTTTGTTATATCATTTTTCATTTGGCAAGTTTGCCATCTCTATGGGTTTGTGTGATTTATTTTTCTTTCTTTGTTTGTTGTTGTTCTTGACTTCGTTTTTGTTTTTGTTTTTCATTTTCAGTGAGTTGGGGCACAGTCGCTTTCACATTTTTGTCATGATCGCGCCGTGCTGCATTGGGTTTTAAACGCGTAGATTAATTAGGGTTCCACAGTAAGATAAATTAAATTTAGGTTTTATAGTGAGTTAGGGTTGATGGAATCTTGTTTTTACTTAGGGGTTTTGTCGCACATTCATTTGGTTAAATTAGGAAGGGTTAAATTTGTGCCCTAGCTTTTATATCGTGTTTGTTTTAGTTTAGGGTTTAGATGTACTTCTGTATTCACATTTTAGGTTAAATATGATGCCCTAAAGTACAGTTTCTCTTGGTCACATGGGGATGGTCTTATCATGCTATATTTTAGCCCCTTTTCCGTTTAAAATGACCTAGCCTCTAAAATTATGAAGTTATGCATTGAATTGTTAAAATCATTTATGACATCATGATGTCCTAGGCAGATGCGGGATCAGAATCAATCTAGACCTTGAACCATGTTTTTCAATAGGTGTCAATTCAATTTTCCATTCCCCCTCTGACTCCGCTTATAGTGAGAAGTCTTCTTTCGAAAAGCGAATTACCTAGGTGGAAACAGAATCGGAACTGAAATGGAATATGAAAATGTAAAATCTAAAAGAAACCAAATCCGTTTCCATTCCGGTCCCAGTTTCGATAACTATTCCAGTCCCGGCTCCAAGCCCCCTTCTTGTTAGTATAATTTGAATGCTTGTTTTGGCTTCGAGCCCGCCAATGTTTTAAAGAAGACAGTTTAGATTGTTTTACGTTTCATTTTGCCTCCGATGTATTTATGAAAGGTATGATTTTAAGGCATGTTTTGTAATGTTTGTACAAGGATTTAACTAAAGGTTTTGTTGCAGGAAAGCTAAAGGATGTCAGGAACATCAGGAGAAGCTGTCCAGAGGAATCGACTTGCAGAAACCTCAAAGGCAGCAATCAAGCCCAAGAAGATAAAGCATAAGTAGTTACCTTATACTTTGAGGTATAACCATAGGGGTCTTGTGGTCACTATAACCAAGGTGGAATCTGATTGGTCTGATATCACTAACACCAATCTGGGCCCATTCAATTTGGAGGAGTTGTGCTCATAAACCTTTACTGAGGATGGATCAGGGAGAACACAAAGAATTGTTGAGTCTAGTTTGGCTCATGTCACCTTATTTCATTTATCTGTCCAGTGCCCAGAGTTGATTATGACAGCAGCCAGTGCTTACAATCCAACAACTAGGCAGTGTATGGATTCCCAGGACAATGTGATTATTGATCTCACTCCTCAAATGTTTCAAACTATGTTTAGTATCCCGAATCCAAAGAACTTGGTACATTTGAAAGAGGTGGATGCTTTATCGATGTTTTGCAAACGTAAGGAATCCAACAAGGCTCATTTGAACAATAAGTGGCTGAAAGTATAGAAGAAGTCCTTGACCAACCTCTCAAATAAACCAAAGAGGGCAAAATTTTACAAGGAGGTGTCAGAGCTGATAATGATGTTGTTTAGGGCTTTTTGGAAGAGGGATGCATTTCATTTTAAGCAATAGATGTTTCCCTTTATCCAAAAAATATTTGATGGAACACAAAAGTTTGACTGGTCCATGATTGTCTCAAATGCCATTCATAATCAATTGACCAGCATTAGGGAGACTAAATGCTTCTTCATGACTTCTTACATTGTATATGCAACAACCAGAGTAGGTATCTTCCCAGGTCTGAACAGAGTGGGGATAATGGGAGTGTTAGATGGACAGAATAAGGTATGGGAGCATTATAACCAGTTGTCCCTACAAGTTGCTGAGACTAAATTCAGAAAGGTTAATGATGCATTCATATATGTGATTATTAACCAACTCAACGGAGATGCAGGGTACAGATTGAGCTAAGAGGCCATGGCATTTATCACTAAATAGGGATGTTGGTACATTCAATACCCCAAGTTCACATACTTTAGGCTAGTTGGCTTTGAAGGTCATCCACATTTACTGCCAAGATGTTGCAATAATAGGATAGTGTTGATGGAATTTGTTTATCAAGCTCTTGGGTTAATGCCCAGTTTGGATTGAAACACAAAACGGGATGTCATAAGTTCCCCATGAAGTTGGGTGAATACAGTTGTCAACATCTGGTAGGAGCAAAGGTAGGTAGTAGTGAGTTAATACATTTAAAGCTAGGTATATATACAGCTCGAAAGTACTTTGACCCGAAGGGTAAAATGAATGCTTTGCTGCCATCTATGTTTGATAAACATTTCAATTTATTGGAATATTTCTGGAGTGACCTACAGGATGAGTATGACTTGAGGAAAAAGAATTATGAAAGGTTATCTGTCTCACTCATGGCAGAACTTGGAATCAGAAATGACATTCCTGACACATTGGTGGATGATGGAATTGTATTTGAATCTTCGTATGAAGCTTTAAAAATTGGGACTAAAGGCCTAGATCCGATTGACTGGGACAGTGAAGAAACCATTGACATAAAGCAAATAGGCAGGACAATTTTAGATAGGATCATTCAACGGGTAGTTCTAAGAACCAAAACTCCTCAAAGACCAGCTCCTAAAAAGGGGAAAGGATATAAAAGGATCAAAAGAAAGACATCCCCCAAAGAGCCTTTGGAGTTCCTTCCTCCAGACATTGAAGAAATAGAGCTTGAAGCAGCAAATGATGAACCAGAAACACAAGAAGGAGATGCCCAAATAGGATCGGTTGTTTCAACACCTACATTAGGTGAGTCATCTACTCAAGTTCCACTTGCAAACAAACAAAGTGAAGAAGTGCAAAAGGGGACTCTTCATAATATCATTGAATCTATGAAGGGAAAAGAAGTGGAGGTGGAAATTCATGATGTTGGAACAGATAAGGATGAAACTCTGTTAGATAAAGGAATACAAGAAAATATGCCTCCAGAGGAGGATACGAAATAGGTAATGACACAGGAGGATCAATGGGTATTGTTTGAAGAAGTCAAGAAGGTTGTTGATGAGCAAGTTGTAGCAATAGAGAAACAAAAGGTAATTGATGCCAAGCCCAAGCTGATCTCATATTGCAGCAACAACACATAGAAGCTAAATCAAAAGCTGATGAAGTAGAGAGGCAACAAAGGCAAAAAGAATATGAACTCAAGATCAAGGAGGAGAATGATAAGTTAGAATTGATACAAAAGATTCATGACCTTGAGGAAGAGAAGGCAAGACACCGAAGGGAAAGAGAAGTTCTGGTAGCCAAGTTAAAGCTTGTTGAAGAAGCTCATAGAAAGGAAGAAGAAGCAGAATGATTACAAAGGGAGAAAGAGGTCGAAGAGCTAAAGAAGCAACGAGAAGAAGAAGAAAATGAAGAAAAGCTTAAAGCTTTAGAGACGGAAAGACTGGAGAAAGAAAGATTGGATAAAGAAAGATTGGATAAGGAAAGACTGGAGAAAGAAAGATTGGATAAGGAAAGACAGGAGAAAGAAAGATTATAAAAAGAGAGATTGAAGAAAGAGGAAGAAGACAAGAGAGTACAAGAGAAAAAGGATAAGGAGGAAGCTGAAAAGTTGGCACAAACAAGAGCAACAACATAAACAAATGGTTGATTCTCAACCTCAGGTAAATGTGCAACCTCCCTTAGCTACTACCTCCTCTTCTTCAACCATGATGATTGTTACTTCAAGTGCTCTGACTTGGCTGAAATTAGATCTCCAAAAGAGAGCACCGACACCTTCTCAACCTCTCAATTGGGAGGATATGATGAAGGAAATAGAAAAAGAAAGGCCTAAAAAGAAGGCCAAGATCCTGCACTCTACTAGGCTGATGGACAAGGGAGAAATTATGGTTGAGTGTGCTATACCTATGGTAGACAAGGAGGCAGGAGATATGAAATTAATGGATTATCAGCTAGGCACTGTGAATTTGGGAAGACCTACTAGGGATCAGCAAATGAATCTAATTGATGTGGTAGCATCCTCAACCAAGTCAAGGATGTTGAAGGATAAACAAAGGAAGGATGAGCTTAAGGCTCAACTAGATCAATTGCATGTTTTTCTTAAGAATGTTTCTGCTCCAAGATCACAATAGGTTGTTGCTATTGAGATCCTAGTTTTGCTGAGCAAGAAGGAAGTAGATGATTTGGAACAAGTGAGGGGCAAGGAAAAAATGTTGGATTGGTGGGTAAGTAAATTAAATCAAGAAATAGATGGGGTATAGAAGACAGTTTTGAGGTCTAGAAAATGAGAGAAGATCTAATAAAGGAGATGAAACAATATGTTAAAAATTTGGAAGCACAAGAGGAGTACACGAGATACAACCAAAAGTTGAAAGAGGTCAATAAATTTCCTAAGACTACTGTTGATGGTGTTCTCATAAACTTCACAACATAGGAAATACGTAGGTGCATTACCTCTCTTGAAAGACAATCTTCCACAATCAAATTGCAGAACACTATCCCAAGGTCTCTCGGATGTCAGGTCTTGATAGTGCTTGGAATATATCAGTTGTTTATGCGATTTGTTGGAATCACAGGGCGGCGTTACGTGGTTGAAGCTGTAGGGGAATTGAGTCAATGAATGGATTTCTAGAGGTCTGGAATTGATATGTTGTGTTGCAGGTTCAAGCAGAAGTCTTAGACTCCATTATTTTGTTGGATTTGGCTTTACAATGTGCAACAAACCTTGGCACAAGTTGTTTCTAAAAAAAAAGGAAAAAGAGGAAAGGGCGAGGAAGAAAGATGCTTCCTGGACCTGCAACTACTGATGAATAGTGATCATGGAGGTTCTTGTTGTGGACAGTTTCCTTAAACTGGATTTCACTTAATCAGAATTCTCACAATATCATGAAATTTGTGCTATCTTCTAGGGACTGCAGATGTTCATCATTCATTCATAGTGAAAACATGAATAAAGATAAAGTTTAATGAGCAGCAATGGAATCAAAGTCCAGACTAACTTTGCACGGTCATCCACCTTCAGCAAATGACCAAAAGTATGGACAAGGAAAGCATACACACAGCAACTATCTCCAAAACCATAAATGACATAATAAATCTACCAAGTCTAATCTAAAGATGCTAGAACAGCAAAGTAACTTAAAGCAAAGCTAGAATTAAAAGGGAGAGGAATCATGAAACATATTGAGAAACCCAGAAGATACACCAAAAATGACTGTATTTGCTATTTATAATTTCTGCAGCATGCCTTTACAACAACTCAACTTTGTAGAATGAGAGGAGGAGAGCCCTATTTATAGTTTTCCAAAACAAAATGAGTGGCCAAGATTCGATTCTATTATGTGGCCAAGATTCATTCTACATTAGGGTTTCACCTACCCCACAATATATTACATTTATAAATACTTTCTCGTCTCTTCCCTATTTCGTCATCTAGTGACAACACTCTAGCAAATTTGTCTTTTAGCCATTTGCCCTCTGCTGTAGCTATTCTTCAAGGAATTGTTCGTCGATGACTGGGTTGCCCTCTCGCTTCTTCAACGCGGCATACTCCAAGAAACTCAGTACCAGAGATTGAAACTTCTCCACCTCCAGGATGTCAGACTTCAAGATTTGGTAACTCCATTCCTGGGAATTGTTACCAAGCTTCTTCCAGTCTGCCTCATAATTGGAACCATTTTCTCTGCAAGCCTCTGATTGCGCGAAGGCTCGGGCTGCAAAGCACATGAAATCAGTGGTGATTTTGACGGAAATCCCATCTTCCATAATCTTCAAGAAGTGGGGCTTGATGTTTTCGAGATTGATCTCGACTGCAGGCACCTCATACCCCGTCATCAGTTTGACATATTGAGTACACTCCTCCCTGGACTCCCTTGCCCATTCAATGCCTGCAGCTATCCGTTCCAAAATCTACTCCAGCCTTCTCTTTCGGTGGTTATAATCTCTCTTCCAGGTATCCACCAGCCAGTGGTCGTCATCCTTGAAGGCAAGGTCCTTCTCCCAGATATCACTCGACAACGCGAGAATGGCCTCAATCTTAGGGTAGGATACATCATATTTCCTTGGGAACTTCTCACAGATCTGCCTTATGTCCTCGAGAGTTTTCTAAACCTCAAGGAACCTATTTTCTGCCTGGACAGCCATGTTGATACCTGTGTTCCCGATGTCTAGAACCTGCCAGAACCAATTTTTTGTAGTTTTGTCCAAGTTCCGCCTCTTTTCTAGTTTTCCAATTTGTGCTCTGGACAGCAACTAAGGCGGGGCCGATGATGTTGTCGGCTGATCATCCGGAGAAGACCACTGCTGAATATAAGTTGTTAGGTTGGCCACCTGCTCCTTTAATTCCTCCTTGGAGATCTTATTCTGCTGGATAAGGTGCACTACCGTGGCGACCGACTCCTAGAGCTGTTCAACCTTCTACTCCCTTGTGGCCACTCCCAGGTCGATGGTGGAGACGTTGTAAATTATGCCTTGTTCCCTAACCATCAGCATTGCTAATTGTACTGCCCTTGATCCCGAGGCATCCATGGTTATCTTCGATCTGACGATCGGCTTCTTCTCTTTTCTGGTGCTTATTCATGCTCTGGCCATGATGGCTTCCAGCCTTGCCTTGGGATCCTTTGATGTGGGAGTCTTTTGCTTGAGCTACCTTTGCAGCCAATCAGGCATTTGTGGTTCTTCCCTTGGTGGTATACTCTGAGTCCCGCTGCCCTCCTTTTCGAGCTCGACAGTCTTGATGACAAGAGCCTTCTCATTTGTTCCTGCATCTTCCTTTCCTTCATTAGAAACCTGTTCGAATGTTTCATGCCTAGCGAGGGACTCGATAAGTAGTTGTTGCTTGGGTGAATCCTTTCCCTCAGCATCCTCCTCCTTGTTTAGAGTATCTTGATGCTTCTCGAGGCTCTCTGCCTATTTTCTCTCATGGAGGAAAGTTTCCTCACCATGCTCTGGAATCTGGTCATGTTCCTCGGTTGGAGTTTTGTTACCTTCAATCTCTGGAGCAGCAGTCTCCTCCTCCTGTGCAAATCGGTCCTCGGCCTCCTTGTCCTCAATTTCCTTGAGCTGCTTGCCCCACTTTGCATTGAGCTCGAGATCATTCGACTCTCTGATCAATTTAGTATCAAGGTCCTCACTATCCTCACTTGAAGATTCATAAGCCACCTTATCAATCTTCTAACACTTGAACAAGGGATGTTCGTGATATTCAAACTCTTCATCTTCCGGCGCCTTCTCAGCCTCTAGCTGCTATCGTTCACGCTTGTCTGATATCTGCATGGTCGCTTCCATCTTTGGTGATTCAGTAGAGGGAGATGCCATTGGAGCAGAGGCCATAGCCTGAGCTATTGCAGCCTGGACTATTGGATTGGTGAGCATCCCTGAAAGCTCAGAAGGCACATTCTGCATATACCTTACAAAAACTCTGGAAGGCTTGGGGCTGACGTTGTGGCAGCGGATGCGGAAGGAGGGGAAGGGGACATGGAGGAAGAGGTCATTGGCGAGCTGGTGGCAGATGATGAATCTACGGGAATGACCCGCAATGCTGGAGGAGTAGGATCAACGTGGATGGAGATATCCACCATAGGCAGGGAGAAAGCAGAAGTTGGAATTGAGGCAAGCGGGGTGGAGGCGGTGATCACAATGGGTGGAGATCCAAATGAGCTAGATCCTTTGCTTGCGATCCCGAGGGGCGAACCCTTGGGCATCACCATTGTCTCCGTGCTTCCTATTGTTTTTCTTTTCTTTTTAGAGGGCTCTGGCTCGGAAGACTTACGGGCGTAGACCTTTGGTTTGGGCAACTGCTGGCTAGCCTCCTTTCTTTTCTTGGTCTTCAGAGGTGGTGGGGCTTTAGATGTCTCCCCAATTGTAGCGGCGGCTTCCCCACCTTCAGAGCCACTTGGTTCACTCACATGCTCACTTGCAAGCTCGGTGTATGTTAGGACAACCCCTTGTTGTTTCAATTGGGCCACCTTCTCGTCGATCCATGCCCTTGTTCGTACTTCGATGGCCCTAGTGAGCACACTAATATCATTGAGTTCCAGTGCATCCCGGTTGATAGTGGGCAGCGGCAGGTTGGAAACTGCATCGTAAACCCGATCCACAATTGCTTCCTCATCCTCCTCTAGCTGATCAGGTAACGGGCATAAGTTCACCCTTCGTACATGGATGACGGTCATGCACATATAATATCGCAACAGTTTCTCAAGATCATCTCTGCAGTTGGCCCAGAAGTCCTCGATGTTGTGGAGGTGGGCATATCCTTGCCCCAGTACCTTTTTGACATGGCCATAGGGATCCATTCGTGGCCTCGCTGCGTACTGTTCAAGATTGTACTCTGCCAGCTCCCTTTCCAAATATCCTATGCAATGGGATGTGTGGACCTTATACATCCCCTGTCTAAGGTTCATGGGGTAGACCGGGCCCACTAGATGCTTTTCACTCAAGACACCATGAATGTGTCGCAGCTGCCGAGTCAGTTCCAAGAGAACAATCCGGTCATTTGGGTACCAGGGAAACTTGTTTGGTCTATCTGAGAAGCCTTCGGCACGGATGTATGTGAACCTTGGGGACTAAATATACCAGAAGGCGTATTGTCTGAGGAGGACCCTAGGATTGTGGGATGTCCTTCTATGAAAATCTCCTCCTATCGATCGGATTACGTGGGCAATGAACGCGTCATTCACCCTGCAGTAGTTTGTTTTGAAATTCCTAAACTGCAACTAAGGGTACTTGTCATATGGTTTGAGCTCTAGCCCTAATGGATCACTAGGCATCACTGTCAAACCTTGATAATGTCGTCAATAGGTGAGGGAATACACCAAGTAAGAGGTCATGAAGAATTTGTTAGTTTTTTTCACAGTGGTAAACTACTCGTGGAAGTAGTCGCTGATTATCTCGCCCCAATAGAAGGCGGTGTCCTTACCTTGGAGAATCTATTTTATGAAATAGAACATCCACTCTTGAAAAAAAACTGCACTAGGAAGGCCCCTTATTCGGCTGAGCAGCGTCACAAGATCATGGTAGTCCTCGAAGAAGTCATTGCGGTAGAGCTCCTAAGGAAGCTTCCCGGCACTAGCCCGTTTTTCTTTCAACCAGCACTGGTTGATAAGCCTTTTACATTCCAATGGGTCTTGTTCCCACACCTCCTTATAGTCTTCCAAGGTGGGGACCTCCATGCTCTCAAAGGCGGGAATGTGGAAGGTCTGAGTTATACCCGATGGAGGCATCTCTGCAAGGATATTTTCCTCATGATCCACAATTGTTCTAGTATCAGACTGGTATGCCTCCACACATGCCATCACCAGCTCCGGGGCCACTAGGGCCGGTGGGAAACCTATAGCTTTAGCAAGTCCACTGCTCTTTATCAATTTGGCATTTGTAGTTTTTGTGTTCATTCTGACCCTCTGCATAAATTCATCAACATCGACTTGCCCGATGTTGGTATCTGTGACATCCCTCCAAAGGGTAGTGACCCTGGATTGAATAAGGACCCCTTGGAACTTATATCTCATTAGTTCTTTATCTTCCTTTCCACTTGGTGGCTTAGCTATTCCTTTCCTTTTTCTGGAAGCACCAGAAGTCTCTCGGCCGGATTCCATAAATCCTGCAGAACAGACGAGAATCAGTAACAATGAACTTGACAAAATGGCCAACGACAAATACTTGCATGTCAAGATTAGTCCGGCAATCACAATTCATACTTAACAACCACAAAAGCAAGATATTTCATCCTTAGAGACCAGTGCAAACAATCTGGAGTTCCTAGGCCGGAAATCCCTTGGCAGAATGTCATTTGAAAGGGAAAAATGGGAATGGAATTCTCATATGCAATTCCCGAAGTTAGATTTGAAGATTTGAGGTTGGAAATGGAAGAAAACCAAATTCTAGCAAGTGGGTCGAAATCCATTTTGGATTTGGAGGTCATTTGATGCCCCATTTGGAGGTTTGAGTATCATCTGCAAGGAACCCGTTTGAAACGGCATAGAGGAGACGAAATTTTGGGTGACGAAATCTGGGTCTCGGATTGCCATCGCCAAGAAGCAACTACAGGTCAGCCGTATGGAACGACGAAACGCAAGAAGAAACTCAAGGAAAGCAACCCGGGAGGAAGTTTCCGGAAGCAGCCAAAGGGTTCGGGACAACCGGACGACGAACGAGGCACCGGGACCCGAAGGTCGGGAAGACGCTCGGACGGGGCTGTTTGGAACGGCACAAGAGGAACAGAATTCCGGGAAAGGAATTCTGGCATCCAAAATCCGGAAGAAGATCGAAGGAAAAAAAGACCAAAGGCTTGGGGTTCCGACGGACAACAGACCGGGGTCCAGGATCCGGGAAGACGCTCAGACGGGGTCATTCGGAACGGCAATAACGCAACGGAATCTCGGTAAGGGAATCCTGGAGGTGAAAGTCTGAGGGGAAGAAAATGTTGAGGGTTTCGATGGACAGATGGAAGATTTTGCGGTCGGGAAACGGAGTCCGAAAAGCTGCATGGTGGAAGCCGTTTGAAACGGCGAAATGGGGACGAAATTTCGGGAACGGAATTCCGGAAACCGAATTCTGAGGGCAGATTTGAAGAGAATTGGGAAGTTTGAATTTAGACAGAATTGGAGGGTTCGGGATCCGAGGGTCGAGAAGACACTCGGGCAGGGCTGTTTGGAACGGCGGAGACACAACGGAATCCCGGGAAGGGAATTTCAGAGGCGAAAATCTGAAGAAGAAAAGGGCAAGTTCAAAAATTCGAAGAAAGGGGAGGTACAGATGGCTACATAAAGACCTGGGCCAGGAAGGCAGTAGCGTCATTTTGAAGAACATCCGCGACACTGGAAGGTTCTGGATCGAGATTTGGGTGATCTAACGGTGGATTTTTAGATTTTCAAAACATGGGTTACGTGCAGAGGGGGCAAATCTACTTAATTTAGGTCTCATTCTATATTTACCCCTCATAACATTCAAAAAATTGTGAAACGAAAACGAGGGTGCGCAGACGGAAAACCTACCTCAAGAATCCAAAGAACAAACTGTTGGATGCGCGAACATCATCGGGAAAACACTTCGAAATCTGACAGGAGGAAAACCAAATTCACCAGGAGTTCTTCAACTTCCTCTATCACTCGAGCCTTTGATAATGACGGCCAGAAAAATCGGTTTTATAGCAAAATACAGCCATTAATGCAGCATTAACTCCTCCGTATGGTTGCAGGTTCGGTTGGTGAGCTTGAAAAACATAGAGGCGGTGGGAGGTCCGGGGTCTGGGATCCGAAAAGTTGTCCTGGGACAATCGTTCTAAACAGCAAAGCCCGAGGGGAAACCCGACCAGGGAAACCTGGCAGAGGCAATCCGATAGAGGAAACCCGAAAGGGGAAACCCGGAAGGAGAAACCTGACAGAGGAAATCCGAAAGGGGAAACCCGGCAGAGGAAATCTGAAAGGAGAAACCTGGAAAGCCCGAGACTTAAAAAAAATGACATTGGGAAATGCGCTACCCCTAACATTTTGGCGCACAAAATGGGGTACGCAAAACGAGGTGAAATGAAAGGGATCAAAAAAGGAAAGAGGGAAAAGAGGGTCCCCATTCCGAATGGGGCATGTGTGCAAAAGGCACAACAAATGGTGACTCCGCTGGGAGAACGCTCTTGGCGTTCTAGAGATAAATATTCATTCCAAACCCAAATCTCTGATTACGCAGACCTAAGACAATTTTCAAAGCTGAACTGAGGACAGTTTAAGGAAGGCATGATCAAATCAGACTGCAAATTTATCATGGAAGTGTGTGCATGGTGAATTTATTTCCCTTCCTCAGAGAGAGTACGAATAACCACTGGTCAGAGGAGATAAGCTACGTAGTTCACCTAATCCCAAAAGTAACCTAGACATTGCTCCGCTGCTAGTCAGGCGTCCATAGCCCCGACGGAGTTGTCGCTACGATCTCACGAACATAGCTCTACTGCCAGCCAGGTGTCCATAGCCCCGGTAGAGATATTCGTACACCCATACAGTTGATTTATGCAATCTATTTATTGCTTGTGCTGGATATTTCCTTTTAGCACCTTCTTTTTTTCTTCATTTTTCTGTCAACCGTGCGAACAACAAAGTTCACAATGGGCTTGAGAATCGCAGTGGTCACTGGAATAGACTTTAGATTTTTCACTTATCTCTACTTCCCAGTCATCACCATACCATTCTTTGGAGGTATTTTCTTAAATTTGTTTGTGTGTTCCATGATAAGAGCAAGGATTCGAGCAGATAGCCATCCTAGGTTAGTGCAAAGTTCGAAAGTTGAAAACTGATACTTAGGAGCTTTCAGAGGGTAGCAGTAGGGAATGATGGCTTATCTGGAGAACAACATGAAAGCGGACAGCAAGGTAACCGTTCGCTGGACCGAGCACGGCCACCACAGCAAAATAGGGAGACACTTGCGAAAATCATAACAAAGCGGCCAGAAAGGCAAACAAAACCAAAGGATAAAGCAGGAAATCTATCTTAACCTATGTACAAGTATTTACACTAACAGCTCGTAAGAGCTCAGGCCTGGAAGTAGTGCTTGAGGTGTTGCCCATTGACTGGCAACGGGACGTCTTCACCAGTAAGAGTCTTTAGACAAAAAGCATTATCTCCAAGGATTTCAGCAATCTGAAAGGGGCCAAGCAAAAGATTGTCGAATTTATTGTGTCCCCCTTTCTTTTCATGGGCCTTGTCCCAGTAGAGGACTAGATCAGAAATGCGGAAGGCCTTAATTTTGGCTCGACGATCGAACCATCTTTTGACTACGCCCTGGTGTTTGGTGAAATTTTCTATTGCACGGTCTCGTACTTCTTCAAAGTGCAGCAGCTCGGCGAGGCGAGCTTCTCTGCGGTCTCCTCCTTCATAAAAGTTGTTGATGAATTCGAGGGTCAGTATTTTCAAGTGTATGGGGAAGACGGGTTCTAAGCCATAGACTAGATGATACGGGGAATCTCCAAGGGCATCCTTGTGGCGGGTGCAATCTGCCCATAAGGCGAAATGAAGTTGGGTATGCCAATCCTTAGGATTCCTATCTAGCAGCTTCTTAATCACCTTGATCAAGTTTTTATTGGTGGACTCAGCAAGGCCATTGTCTTGAGGGTAATAGTTAGAGGAGAATTTGAGGGTGACACCATAATCAAAGGCCCAGCTTGTGAATTTCAGTGAAGCAAATGCAAGGCCATTATCACATACTAGGGCATATGGACAACCAAAACGATTTAAGATAAAACTTTCTAAGAAATTAATTACGACTTTAGTTGTACATCGCCTATAAGTAATTGCTTCTATCCATCGAGTGCAGTAATCAGAAGTGGTTAGAATGTACCTATGTCCCGCAGATGATGGAGGACTCACTGGACCAATGAAATCGAGACCCCATTGCGCGAAAGGCCTTACCTCCAGAACAGGTTGTAATGGGACAGCAACATTCCTTTCCCTGGCAGCAGTGGTCTGGCACATGTGGCGGGTGCGGACATGACTGTGAGCATCCTTGAAGATGGCGGGCTAGTAGTACCCGGCTCTTAGTACTTGATGTGCAGTCGATAGGCCTGAGCCATGGTCAGTTCCAAATTTTTCATGGAATTCCTTAAGGACGTGATCATCTTCCTAATTTCTCAGGCATCGTAGATAGATGTCTTCATGATTTTTCTTGTACAATATAGAGCCCTGCAACATATAGCTGTTGCTTTTCAACCTCAGAGCTCATCTCCGAACTCCTTGCAGATGGGGCAGGCACTTGTGGTTCAGTAGGTAGTACACTACGTCATCATACCATTCTCCTGGGGAGACGTCCTCCAACTGGTACTGTTGCACCGTGAGTTCAGGTACAGTATCAATAACTACCTCCGCCATTGTTCAGACAAGTGCCTATCCTCTTACCAGCTTCATCGGTTGAATCTCCATGTCATATTCTTGGAGCACTGCGATCCACTTTTCCCTTCATTCCCCCAACTCATTCTGCATAAGCAATGTTTTTACGACGGGGTCAGGAACTATGGCAAAGACTTTGTTGCGTAAGATATAGTGCCAGAACTTCTTGACTCCTTTAACAAGGGCGTAAGCCTATTTTTCGACATTGTGATAACGTAATTCGGCATCCTTCAAGGGGGTTCTCATGAAGGTGATTGGGTGCTTGCTTCCCTTGTTGTCCTTTTGCATCAGGATGCTGGCACAGGAATTATCTGAAGCGAAAGAGTAAATAAAGAAGGGCTTTAGGTAGTTTGGGCTGACCAGCACAGGGGTGTCAGCAATGGCCTTCTTGATTTCTCCGAAGGCTTGCTTTGCTTCGAGTGTTCACTCGACCTTAGCATCTTGTTTTAGCATGGCATTGAGTGGTTTAACTATTTCCGCAAAGCCTGTAATGAACTTGCGGACAAAGTTGATCTTTCTGAAGAAAGACTTCAATTCTTTCTTGCTGCTTGGCAGCTAGATTTTCATGATGGATTGAATATGCTCAGGGTCAATAGAAATTCCCCATTTAGACATAACATGCCCGAGGAGTTTCCCTTCCGTGACCCCAAAGATACACTTCCTCGGGTTAAGGGATACTCCAAATATGCGGCACCTCTCAAAGACTTTGCATAAATCAGTGACATGATTGCCCCGCTGCTTTGAAAACACCATTAAATCATCCATGTAGATAATGATACACTTACCAATAAGGTCTTTGAATGCAATGTCCATGGTGCGTTGAAAAGTGGCACCAGTGTTGATTAGCCCGAAGGGCATCCTTCTATATGCGAACGTTCCCCACTTGGTGGTGAACATCGTCTTGTGTCGATCTTCGTATTGCACCATGACTTGGTTGTATCCCGAGTGGCCATCCAAGAAAGACATCATCTGGAACCCGTTTACTACCTGTAGCACCTCATCCAACAAAGGTACAGGATAGTTGTCCTTCTCTGATGCTCAATTCAAATTGCGGAAGTCCACACATAACCTGATTTCTCCATTTTTCTTTCTAATGGGGACCAAATTTGCTACCCAAGTAGAGTGTCTGATCGGAAAGATGATCCTAGCTGATAGCAACTTCTGAACTTCCTTATAAATGATTGGCTCTAATAGAGAGTTGACAAGGCGTTGTCATTGGCGGAACGGTTTCGCATCCGGCCTGAGAGGGATAGTGTGCGTGATGATTGATGTGTCATATGTCTTGAGATCATCATGGTACTTCTACAGCGCCTTGATGATCCCCTTTCTTTCTTCAGGAGCACATACCTTGCCTATGAACACGTTCTTGGTCTTTCCAGCTGTTTCCAGGTTGTAAGTATCACACTGACCGATAATAGTATCTTCTTTGGCCCGTTGATCCTACTCTCTAATCTGATCAAGGTCAACGATCCGCTCCAATTCAACCATGCCCTTAGGGATGGTGTTGGTCTTCAAGTTAATGATCCCTTCTATATCTAAGTCTGCTTCTTGGGGTTCGACTTCATCGATTATTTGAGCAATGAACACATCCGAACTGGTGATGAAGTCCAAGATATGCTTATCGTCGTTGAATACTTGGAAATTGGCTACATTATCCGGCACCGATGGGATAGAAGTGAGTTCCACCGTGAATCATTTGAGGCCAGATAGGGATAATGGTTGCAGTGTACTTGCTGCTTGCGCCAGGGCATTGGCGGTAAAGTTCTGAGCGTGCGAGATCAGCTGAATGTTGAAAGTGTCCAGCCCTTCCAGTAGGTCCCATACGTGGTGCCGGTAGTTAGTGAGCCTTCGGTCATAATAGGAATAGAGCTTCCTGACCTACTTTATGACTAGCTCTGAATCTCCATACACTTGGAGCATCTTGACATCCTTTCTCAATGCCATTAAAAGGCCCAAGACCAAAGCCTCGTATTCCGCCACGTTATTAGTACAATAAAATTGTAGTCTATGAGCAAAAAAATACGACTTACCTTTGGGACTGATCAGCTCGAAACTCGCTCCAGCCCAGTGCTTGGATTTAGAACTATCAAAGCACAACGTCGAGAACCCGGGGGAATCCTCAGATGCAGGGCTGACAGAAACCACCTTGACCTTCGGCAGGGGCAACATTTCAGTGACCACCCTAGGAATTACAGGGGTGGGACCTATTCGTCCGTCGGATGTAATTCCTGCATCCGCCTATGGGGCAGCTCATCTCCGGGCATGCTCAATCGCTGCTTGACACAAGCATCAGTCAAATTTTGAATGAGCCGAGTTGTGTACCTGGCACCAGTTAGGGAGCAAGAGCTCCTGAAGGTTGACCCGATTTCCTAGGCTGAGCTGGTCACGTACGCACTTTCCCATAAAATCCTGGAAACCATCGAGCAACCCCCAATGGTCGCCCTCTTCCAACTCTTCGTTATTAGGTTCGGTGAGCATTTCAGTGCTCGGAGGAGTATTGGTCAAATTGGCAGGTGGGCTACATAATATGAGAAGGACCTCACTCATCCCTTCGTCCTCAAAATCCTCTTGCTCGTTCAGGTATGCTACCAGGGAATAGTTTCTCAGACTTGTTTCGGCATACAACACCTCATTCGTGTTGTTGTACTCGGTAATCATGAATTTCATCCGGGGTTCTCTGTCAATCTGGATCTGATTAGGCATTCCCTTCCATGAAAGCCATATATGAGGGTAATATGTGGTGGAGTATCCATTCAGTGCCCTCATGAAATCCCTACCTAGGATTATACCATAGGTATCCGGGATATCAGCCACCTATATGTCAATAGTCTGTTGGATCCGGGGATCAGCAACAAGTTGCATTTGTATCCTATTGATCTCCCCAACTATGTTGATTTTAGTTTTATCAAGTTGCGTCACCTTTCAACGGGAAGGAGTTGGTGTTATTCCGAGTGCCTTGCACACGCACAGAGGCATGACATTGGCTGAGGCTCCTGAATCCAGCAAACAATTATGGAGGTTCTTTTCGAACACACGGACGGTGGTCAGAAAGGGAGGGGTTTCGAATTTCCCTTGAAACAACCCTCCAAAAACGTCCACTTGAGCGACTTAGGCCTTTTCTTTCTCGTTGCCTCTATTTTGGGTTGGTGCCACATTAGCCGCCCTTTCGGACTACTTGTTTACCTGTTGGGGTGATGGCAGGTCTGCCTTACTATTGAAAATTTGCTTGATAACCGGCTCATTTGATTGATCACTAAAAGAAACCTTCTTTGCCGGAATCTCTCCTTGAATTGTCTCTTGTGATGGGGTCCCATTGATCATTCGGAAAAAGGCGTTACTGACTGCAGGCACCTTTAGAAGTTTGAATGTGGACACACTTAGCTTTACCTTTTTAAATTCTTCAACAATATAGTCCCCCATCTACTCAATTTCTTGGTCATTAGAAACGTTCTGGGAGGGGCTAGCGTTTTGACCTTGGCTAGTGCTTTGTTGTTTATTTCTGCTGAGATATCATGTGGGTGTGAGAAGAAAACCTGGATTATTGTTCGCGCTCGGATCGAGAGGAGTGCTGAAATTATTTGGCGCGGTGGAAGTCGTGAAAGGACCCCCAGCATGGCCTCCTGCTTGTCTATTTCTAAGGTTATAAGGGGCAGTCCGTTGGTGAAACATTTGGACTTCGTCCTCCCTAAATTCCTCTTTGTCATCTTCGGGACCATTATCTACTGAATTGAAAAGCTGACCCAAAGGACTTTCAGAACTTACCTCTCTTGTTGTATCATGATGGTTTGAAACAGTGCTCTCCAGCTCGAGGGCGTTGCATTCTACCTTTGGGCAAGGGGCCTAATTTAGTACCAGCATCGAGGCATCGTACGGATCAGATGGGACGATGTCCCAACATCCCGAATTGTCGACAACATTCTGAACTTCCACTTGGAAGATCTCAGCTGCAGTTTGAAACTCTGGCAATCCAACTCGGAATGACGGCTTGTCTTGTGTATGCGGCACCAACCAGATAAAGCAGCCTCTGCCAAATAAACTCTACTTGCGAGGTTTTCACTATTGTTGTTGTTGGGCTGATCAAAAGGTGTGGGAATGCCACCATTGTTAGGGCAGGTATTCCAAGTCCGGCTTTGCCTTTGAAAGGGCCTTCTGTCAAAGTTCTGGCCTGAGTTCTGATTCCTGTCATAATTTTTCCCCGACGATGTGCCAGTGTCTGATTGTCTCAATTTTCATGGTGATCTCGATTCTCCCTATTAAAGTTGGCCTAGATGCTCTTTTACGATGTCTACAGCTGGTTGTTCTGATTTCTCAAGTGTGTCATCTCAGTCGACATTTTCTTGACCATCTCTGTAAGCTCATCAATCTTATCCCTTTCGGTACTACTTGGTTGCGGCACGGTATTCTGAAGGAACACGGGTTGTGCTACCGGCTGATTCTGATGAGCGGGTGGGAACTCCACCACTGGAAGGTATGCTAGCATCTGGGATCCTTGTGGATGTGACTGTTGCTGCTGGGGTAACAAGTAATGAGGCATTGGGTACGCCTGATTCATTAGCTGTCTGGGATGCGGTACCATAGGCAGTTGAGGTACCAGATTTAACAAAGGCGTTTGATGTTGTAACGCTTGCGTGAGTCCCTGTATTTGTGTCGGGTGGGCGATTTGTCCAAGAGAAGGTAATGGACTAGATATATTCTATCCAAGATCTATACTGGCAATGATGGCTTCAGCATATGCGTCGACTAACCTGGCTGGTGGTGGTCTCATTCTTTTCACCAATGCTGAAGTGAGGTTGTCTAGTGTGGCATAGTAAACGGGTAGGACAGCAACATCATTAAAAACATACGGAGCTTGCAGTCGAGTGTATGCTCTGTGGAAGCGATCGTTGAACATGCTGATTGGTTCATTGATTTCCTTTTGAACCACCATGAAATGTCTATACGAATTTGCGGGGCTGATTGGGGTCTTGAATTTTTGTAGAAACACATTCTTCAAGAGATCCCATGTGCTGATAGTTCCAGCTAGCAAATTGGCGTACCAGTAAAAGGCCTCTTCTCCCAAGGAATAAGGAAAGAGCTTGCAAGCTACATCCTCGTATATGATCTGCATAGTCTTCAAAGTGATTTCAAAAATCCTGACATGTTCCTCGGTTGTCCTATGTGGATCCCGAAAGTTAAACTTTGTGCAGAAATTCTCAGGATTCTTGGGCATATCATGATAAAGGTTGAAAGCAAGGGGAGACGGGTTGTTACCCAGCCATGCCATTGGGAAGGGTGGTGGAGGTGGCTGTGCCAGGTTGCTTTGTGGCAGGGATGGGACAATAATAGCTGGAGAGGCAGCAACCAGGCTGGGGACTGTATTCAGCTGGGAGGAAGTGTTCAACCCAGATGAAGCGGCAAATTGGAAGGGCTCGGTGGTGGGATGAGTGGAAGATGAACCTGTTAATGAGGATGAAGAGGGCAGGGGTGAAGGGATGGTGAACTACTCCACGGAGTTGGTGATGGATGATCCCTTGTGTTTAGCTCTCTTAGCTCGGATGGAGGGTTGTAATTCCTGTAACTCCCCCTTGTTTGGTGTAGATCTCAGCACTCGGTGGAATTTCTCAGGAGAGAATGACTCGATTCGATCCAGCTTTACCCTTTCAATGTCGTCCTTCTAGCGCTAGTTCTATCGATGGTTTTTTCATGTACTTCACAACACAGATAATACGTAGGTGCATTACCTCTCTTGAAATACAATCTTCCACAATCAAATTGCAGAACACTATCCCAAGGTCTCTCAGATGTCAGGTCTTGATAGTGCTTGGAATATATAAGTTCTTTATGTGATTTGTTTGAATCATAGGGTGGCCTTACATGGTTGAAGCTGTAGGGGAATTGAGTCGATGAATGGAGTTCTAGAGGTCTGGAATCGATATGCTTTGCTGCAGGTTCAAGTAGTAGTCTTAGACTCCATTATTTCGTTGGATTTGGCTTCACAATGTGCAACGAACCTTGGCACAAGTTGTTTCTAAAAAAAAAGGAAAAAAAGAAAGGGCGAGGAAGAAAGATGCTTCCTGGACCTGCAACTACCGATGAACAGTGATCATGGAGGTTCTTGCTGTGGACAGTTTCCTTAAACTAGATTTCACTTAATCAGAATTCTCACAATATCATGAAATTTGTGCTATCTTCTAGGGACTGCAGATGTTCATCATTCATTCATAATGAAAACATGAATAAAGATAAAGTTTAATGAGCAACAATGGAATCAAAGTCTAGACTAACTTTGCACGGTCATCCACCTTCAGCAAATGACCAAAAGTATGGACAAGGAAAGCATACACACAGCAACTATCTCCAAAACCATAAATGACATAATAAATCTACCAAGTCTAATCTAAAGATGCTAGAACAACAAAGTAACTTAAAGCAAAGCTAGAACTAAAAGGGAGAGGAATCATGAAACATATTGAGAAACCCAGAAAATACACCAAAAATGACTGTATTTGCTATTTATAATTTCTGCAGCATGCCTTTACAACAACTCAACTTTGTAGAATGAGAGGAGGAGAGCCCTATTTATAGTTTTCCAAAACAAAATGAGTGGCCAAGATTTGATTCTATTATGTGGCCAAGATTCATTCTACATTAGGGTTTCACCTACCCCACAATATATTACATTTATAAATACTTTCTCGTCTCTTCCCTATTTCGTCATCTATTGACAACACTCTAGCAAATTTGTCTTTTAGCCATTTTCCCTCTGCTGTAGCTATTCTTCAAGGAATTGTTCGTCGATGACTGGGTTGCCCTCCCACTTCTTCAACGCGGCATACTCCAAGAAACTCAGTACCAGAGACTGAAACTTCTCCACCTCCAAGATGTCAAACTTCAAGATTTGGTAACTCCATTCCTGTGAATTGTTACCAAGCTTTTTCCAGTCTGCCTCATACTTGGAACCATTTTCTCTGCAAGCCTCTGATTGCGTGAAGGCTCGGGCTGCAAAGCACATGAAATCAGTGGTGATTTTGACAGAAATCCAATCTTCCATAATCTTCAAGAAGTGGGGCTTGATGTTTTCAGGATTGATCTCGACTGCGGGCACCTCATACCCCGTCATCAGTTTGAGATATTAAGTACACTCCTCCCTGGACTCCCTTGCCCATTCAATGTCTGTAGCTATCTGTTCCAAAATCTACTCCAGCCTTCTCTTTCGGTGGTTATAATCTCTCTTCTAGGTATCCACCAACAAGTGGTCGTCATCCTTGAAGGAAAGGTCCTTCTCCTAGATATCACTCGCAAAGCGAGAATGGCCTCAATCTTAGGGTAGGCTACATCATATTTCCTTGGGAACTTCTCACAGATCTGCCTTATTTCCTCGAGAGTTTTCTAAACCTCAAGGAACCTATTTTCTGCCCGGACAGCCACGTTGATACCTGTGTTCCCGATGTCTAGAACCTGTCGGAACCAATTTTTTGTAGTTTTGTCCAAGTTCTGCCTCTTTTCTAGTTTTCCAATTTGTGCTCTGGATAGCAACTGAGGCGGGGCTGATGATGTTGTCGGCTGATCATCCGGAGACGACCACTGCTGAATATAAGTTGTTAGGTCAGCCACCTGCTCCTTTAATTCCTCCTTGGAGATCTTATCCTGCTGGATAAGGTGCACTACCGTGGCGACCGACTCCTAGAGATGTTCAACCTTCTGCTCCCTTGTGGCCACTCCCAAGTCAATGGTGGAGACGTTGTAAATTATGCCTTGTTCCCCAACCATCGGCATTGCTAATTGTACTTCCCTTGATCCCGAGGCATCCATGGTTATCTTCGATCTGACCCTCAGCTTCTTCTCTTTTCTGGTGCTTATTCATGCTCTGGCCATGACGGCTTCCAGCCTTGCCTTGGGATCCTTTGATGTGGGAGTCTTTTGCTTGAGCTGCCTTTGCAGCCAATCAGGCGTTTGGGGTTCTTCCCTTGGCGGTATACTCTGAGTCCCGCTGCCCTCCTTTTCGAGCTCGACAGTCCTGATGACAAGAGCCTTCTCATTCGTTCCTGCATCTTCCTTTCCTTCATTAGAAACCTGTTTGAATGTTTCATGCCTAGCGAGGGACTCGGTAAGTAGTTGCTGCTTGGGTGAATCCTTTCTCTCAGCATCCTCCTCCTTGTTTAGAGTATCTTGATGCTTCTCGGGGCTCTCTGCCTATTTGCTCTCATGGAGGAAAGTTTCCTCACCATGCTCTGGAGTCTAGCCATGTTCCTCGGTTGGAGTTTTGTTACCTTCAATCTCTGGAGCAGTAGTCTCCTCCTCTTGTGCAAACTAGTCCTCGGCCTCCTTGTCCTCAATTTCCTTGAGCTGCTTGCCCCACTTTGCATTAAGCTCGGAATCATTCGACTCTCTGATCAGTTCAGTATCAAGGTCCTCACTATCCTCACTTGAAGATTCATAAGCCACCTTATCAATCTTTCGACGCTCAAACAAGGGATGTTCTTGATATTCAAACTCTTCATCTTCCAGCGCCTTCTCAGCCTCTAGCTGTTGTCGTTCACGCTCGTCTGATATCTACATAGTCACTTCCATCTTTGGTGATTCAGTAGAGGGAGATGCCATTGGAGCGAAGGCCATAGCCTGAGCTATTGCAGCTTGGACTATTGGATTGGTGAGCATCCCCGAAAGCTCAGAAGGCACATTCTGCATATACCTTACAAAAGACTCTAGAAGGCTTGGGGCTGGCATTGTGGCAACGGATGTGGAAGGAAGGGAAGGGGACATGGAGGAAGAGGTCATTGGCGAGGTGGTGGCAGACGATGAATCTACGGGAATGACCCGCAATGCTGGAGGAGTAGGAGCAAGGTGGATGGAGATATCCACCGCAGACGGGGAGGAAGCAGAAGCTGGAATTGAGGCAAGCAGGGTGGTGACGGTGATCACAATGGGTGGAGATACAAATGAGCTAGATCCTTTGCTTTCGATCCTGAGGGGCGAACCCTTGGGCATCACCATTGTCTTTGTGCTTCTTGTTGTTTTTCTTTTCTTTTTAGAGGGCTTTGGCTCGGAAGACTTACGGGCATAGACCTTTGGTTTGGGCAGCTGTTGGCTAGCCTCCTTTCTTTTCTTGGTCTTCAGAGGTGGTGAGGCTTTAGATGTCTCCCCAGTTGCAGCAGCGACTTCCCCACCTTTGGAGGCACTTGGTTCACTCACGTGCTCACTTGCAAGCTCGGTGTATGTTAGGACAACCCCTTGTTGTTTCAATTAGGCCACCTTCTCATCGATCTATGCCCTTGTTCGGACTTCGATGGCCCTAGTGAGCACACTAATATCATTGAGTTCCGGTGCATCCTTGTTGATAGTGGGCAGTGACAGGTTGGAAACTGCATCGTAAACCGAATCCACAATTGCTTCCTCATCCTCCTCTAGCTGATCAGGTACTGGGCATAAGTTCACACTTCGTACATGGATTACGGTCGTGCGCATATAATATCGCAACCATACCTCAAGATCATCTCTGCAGTTGGCCCAGAAGTCCTCGATGTTGTGGAGGTGGGCATATCCATGCCCCAGTGCCTTTCTGACATGGCCATAGGGATCCATTCGTGGCCTCGCTGCGTACTGTTCAAGATTGTACTCTGCCAGCTCCCTTTTCGAATATCCTGCGCACTGGGACGTGTGGACCTTATACATCCCCTGTCCAAATTTCATGGGGTAGACGGGGCCCGCCAGATGCTTTTCACTCAAGACACCATGAATGTGTCGCAGCTGCCGAGTCAGTTCCAAGAGAACAATCCAGTCATTTGGGTACGGGGGCAGCTTGTTTGGTCTATCCGAGAAGCCTTCGTAGTGGATGTATTTTAACCTTGGGAACTGAATATACCAGAAGGCATATTGTCTGAGGAGGACCCTAGCACTATGGGATGTCCTTCTATGAAAATCTCCTCCTACCAATCGGATTACGTGGGCAATGAACGCATCATTCACCCTGCAGTAGTTCATTTTGAAATTATTAAACTGCAACTGAGGGTACTTGTAAGATGGTTTGAGCATTGGCCCTAATGGATCACTAGGCATCACTGTCAAACCTGGATAATGTCGTCGATTGGCGAGGGAATACACCAAGTAAGAGGTCATGAAGAATTTGTTAGTTTTCTTCACAGTGGTAAACTGCTCATGGAAGCAATCATTGATTATCTCGCCCCAATAGAAGGCGGTGTCCTTACCTCAGAGAATCTGTTCTATGAAATAGAACACCCACTCTTGAAAGAAAACCATGCCAAGAAGGCCCCTGATTCGGTTGAGTAGCATCACAAGATCATGGTAGTCCTCGAAGAAGTCACTGCGGTAGAGCTCCTGAGGAAGCTTCCTAGCACTAGCCCGTTTGTCTTTCAACCAGCACTGGTTGATAAGCCTTTTACATTCCGACGGGTCTTGTTCCCACACCTCCTTACAGTCTTCCAAGGTGGGGACCTCCATGCTCTCAAAGGTGGGAATGTGGAAGGTCTGAGTTATACCTGATGGAGAGATATCTGCAAGGATATTCCCCTCATGATCCATGATTGTTCTGGTATCAGACTGGTATGCCTCCACACATGCCATCACCAGCTCTGGGGCCACTAGGGCCGACGGGAAACCTGTAGCTTTAGCAAGTCCACTGCTCTTTATCAATTTTATATTTGCAGTTTTCGAGTTCATTCTGACCCTCTGCGCAAATTCATCAACATCGACTTGCCCGATGTTGGTATCTATGACATCCCTCCAAAGGGTAGTGACCCTGGATTGAATAGGGACCCCTTGGAAATTATATCTCATTAGTTCTTTATATTCCTTACCCCTTGGTGGCTTAGCTGTTCCTTTCCCTTTTCTGGAAGCACCGAAAGTCTCTGAGCCGGATTCCATAAATCCTGCACAACAGACAAGAATCAGTAACAATGAATTTGACAAAATGGCCAACGACAAAAACCTGCATGTCAAGATTAGTCCGACAATCACAATTCATACTTAACAACCACAAAAGCAAGACATTTCATCCTTAGAGACCAGTGCAAACAATCCGGAGTTCCTGGGCCAGAAATCCCTTGGCAGAATGTCATTTGAAAGGGCAAAATGGGAATGGAATTCCCATATGCACTTCCCTAGGTTGGATTTGAAGATTTGAGGTTGGAAATGGAAGAAAACCAAATTCTAGCAAGTGGGTCGAAATCCATTTTGGATTTGGAGGTCATTTGATGCCCCATTTGGAGGTTCAGGTATCATCTGCAGGGAAGTCGTTTGAAACAGCGTAGAGGAGACGGAATTTCAGGCGACAGAATCCAGGTCTCGGATTGCCATCGCTGGGAAGCAACTACGGTTCAGCCATGTGGAACGGCGAAATGCAAGAGGAAACTCGGAGAAGGCAACCTAGGAGGAAGTTTTCGGAAGCAGCCAGAGGGTTTGGGACAACCGGATGGCAAATGAGGCACCGGGACTCGGAGGTTGGGAAGACGCTCGGACGGGGCCATTTGGAACGATGCAAGAGGAACAAAATTCTGGGAAAGGAATTTCGACGTCGAGAATCCAGAAGAAGATTTGGGGAAAAAAAGACCAAAGGCTTGGGGTTCCAGTGGACAACGGACCGAGGTCCGGGATCCGGGAAGACGCTCGGACGAGGCCGTTCAGAACGGCGAAAACGCAATGGAATCCCGGAGGAGAAAGTCCGAGTGGAAGAAAATGTCGAGGGTTTCGACGGACAGATGGAAGATTTTGTGGCCGAGTAACAGAGTCCGGAAAGCCGCACAGTGGAAGCCATTTGTAACGGCAAAATGGGGACAGAATTTCGAGAATGGAATTCCGGAAACCGAATTCCGAGGGTAGATTTGAAGAGAATTGGGAAGTTTGAATTTAGACGGAATTGGAGGGTCCGGGATCCGAGGGTTGGGAAGACGCTCGGGCAGGGCCGTTTGGAACGGCGGAGACACAAAGGAATCCCAAGAAGGGAATTCCGGAGGCGAAAATCCGAAGAAGAAAAGGGCAAGTTCAAAAATTCGAAGAAAGGGGAGGTACGGACGGTCGCGGGAAGACCTGGGCCCGGAAGGCGCCAATGCCGTTCTGAAGAATAGCCGTGACGCGGGAAGGTTCCGGATCAAGATTTGGGTGATCTAACGGCGAATTTTTAGATTTTCAAAACATGGGTTACGTGCGAAGGGGGAAAATCTACTTAATTTAGGTCTCATTCTACAATTTACCCCTCAGAACATTCAAAAAATTGCGAAACAAAAACGAGGGCGCGCGGACGGAAAACCTACCTCGAGAATCCGAAGAACAAACTGCCGGATGCATGGACGTCATCGGGAAAACACTTCGAAATCCGACAAGAGGATAACCAAATTCGTCAAGAGTTCTTCAACTTCCTCTATCACCCGAGCCTTTGATAATAACGACCAGAAAAATCAGTTTTATAGCAAAAAACAACCATTAATGCAGCATTAACTCCTTCGTACGGTTGCAGGTTCGGTTGGTGAGCTCGAAAAACACAGAGGCGGCGGGAGGTTCGGGGTCTGGGATCCGGAAAACTGTCCCAGGACATCCGTTCCAAATAGCAAAGCCCGAGGGGAAACCCAGCCAGGGAAACTCGGCAGAGGCAATCCGGCAGAGGAAATCTGAAAGGGGAAACCCGGAAGGGGAAACTCGGCAGAGAAAATCCGAAAGGGGAAACCCGGAAATCCCGAGACTTAAAAAAAATGACATTGGGAAATGCGCTACCCCTAACATTTTGGGGCACAAAAATGGGGTACGCAAAATGAGGCAAAATGAAAGGGATCAAAAAAGGAAAGAGGGAAAAGAGGGTCCTTGTTCCGAACAGGGCGTGTGTGCAAAAGGCACAACAACTACCCTCCTAGAACAGTCATTATTGGAAGAAGATAATAAGGATTTTCTAGAAAAGACTTCTTGTATACTCTGATTTAGAACAGATTTCCTATTCAAACATAGAAATGAGGTTCAAGATGTTGTTAAGGAGCTAAATGAATAGTTTGAGGAGTTGGAAGCCATCGTTCCTATTTTAGTAAATGTTGAGGTACTTGTAAAAGAAGGCTTACCTTTAAGCCAAATAAAGCAGAAATGAACTGAAAGATTTAAAGAGGTTATGCAGAGAGAAGATGTTGGTGAAGATTTGTTAATAGATCGATTGATGGACATCAAATAAGAAATAAGAGCAACCAAGAGAGAGTTGACAAAGCTGAAGGCTATGAGAGGGTTTGTTGTAGTGGAGTTGGAGATAATTAAGTTTGAACACAGCTGGGTGGATGGGCCTAAATTAGACACATTACAAGAAGTCTTCTCTAGCTATGATGAATACATGATGGAGAAAACTTCGCACGCATAAATCTCATGTATGCATGGCTTTTTTCTTCTTTGCATGTTGCATGCAACACTGACAGTTTTGGAGCGCATGGATTTTCTTCTCTTCTATTCTCTTTTCTTCCAGTTTAACTGAGTTTCCAAAGATAATTGTAATCCCTAAAAGGGTGGGTTAGTTTAAAATAGAAGAGGACGTCAAATTTTGTACATCTACAAATACCCATGTGGTATCATATTGTAAGGGTCAGCTGATAGAGAATAGAATTGGCCACTTGATATTAGGAGATACAATTTTTTAGATAGTTGTTACAAAGATACATTGTTACTTCATTTTTACAATTAAATAAAATTACAGGTTTACGCAATATGGTGTTAGAATTAAGTTTTACTTGATAAGGCCGATGAGTTATAATCAATCTGAATGCCAGTGATTGTGCTAAAGCATGATAGTTTCTTATGTGATGAAAGTCATTAGAAGAAACCAAATTTAAGGATTATCTCATTAGATTATCGTTAAATTGAATTTATTGAAGTCTGTTGATCTATGATCTTGGCAATAAATGAATGTGTGTTCTTTTAGAATCTTTAAGGTATTTGTGATGTGTGACTGTGACGTTAATCAAGCCCCTTAGATGTATGTAATAGTATGGATTATTCTGTAAATATGTCATGCTTTGGTTTACTTGATCTGTTTGGAAAAAAATCATTGTTGAAGATATATGTCTGGATGCTAGATAAGTTTGATTCATGTTTACTGGTTTACCCCTTTGATCTATCTTTTTCTTTTATTTAAAACCCCATTTTGTTATTAAACTCAATGAACAAGTCATTGCTTGTATTCCTTGTTACCAACACAGGCCCCTTGAATATTACAGTTGCATGGACCAATTGAGTGACATCAGACAGTTGAGAACCAACTACTAGGACCTTGGGAGTTAGGCTACTATATGTTTTCTTTCTTTTTTAGGAGAAATAGAGTAGAAATATTATGTTTGAACGTTGTTTGTGTCATTTTCACCATTAACAAAAATTAATTTATATGCTATGAATGAGTTACTTTTATATGTTATGGGATTCAGTTGTACGCTTTGTCGGATACCTTAGAGGATGAATGCATTAGTGTAGTGCAATTTACTTATTATTAATTACACTCTTAAAAAAATTGTTTTGTTC
Source organism: Sequoiadendron giganteum (assembly GCA_007115665.2). NCBI lineage: Eukaryota > Viridiplantae > Streptophyta > Pinopsida > Cupressales > Cupressaceae > Sequoiadendron > Sequoiadendron giganteum. The sequence continues at coordinate 234,634,583 of CM021110.1, read as the reverse complement.
CGTTGTAGTTGCATCTTCCTCTAGGGTTACGTGGCGGGGCGTTACACATGGTATCAAAGCCTATGTTCATACACTAGGTACTTTTGGTACGTATGATCCCATTATGTTGTCCTTGTGAATCTATTAGTAGAGTTTTTAAGTTATCACATTGTTCATGGCTTTGTCATTTAGCATCATGTGCTCTGTGGAAAAGAGTAGAGTGAAAGAAAACTGATAAAAGGTTATGGATGAAAAGTAGTGATATGTATCACATGGGTTATGGAAGTAGATCTTCTTATAGAATTATGTATGTAATTGTACCCCCTGTAAATGTGAGGAACCAGTAACTATGCATTGGTTGAGTGTTGTGAATACCCCGTACTTGCTTTGTGTGCCCATGGGATGGTGATATTGGGTACCCATCCATGGAGAAAAAAGTTGTATTTTGGTGTGGAATTAACCATACCATTATGTGTGTTTGCATGGTTGTTACCTAATTGAGGGCCAACCCACATGTGGTTGAAACTTATATATAAGAGTAACCAAAATTTAGTTTCATAGATTCTTTTCTTTTGGTTCTCTAGCCCCTCAATCCGTGAAGGGATAGTAGTAGCCACAAAGTTCATTAGGTGGAGTGTGCAACGTACGCATATTGCAGCGTTGAGCGGTCTCAACTCAACCGATCCTGAGGAAATGTACCCACTACTTTCCCTTATGATGGATCGAGATACTTGATCTATATGTGTTAGCCCAATTCCCATAGATTTGAGTACAACAACATTGGTTTGTTAGTATATGCCTAGCCATCTGTAGAGACGTTGATTTGGCATTATTGAGTCAACCTCATCCATATAAGAGGTGAAGCTCGAGTAGCCCTATATTGATATTATCGTATATGCATTATATATATATATATATATATATATATACTATATCTACACATGTTCTGACATGATGCAATAGATATGATGCCACACCCCACTGATGTTCCGACATAGTATTGGTGATGATGTCGTGTTGCTGATGATAGCGAGTTGGGCTCGAGGACATGATGCCATGTGCTTGGACATGTGAAGGTGCACTCTAAGATTGTGTTATGTTAGCCTACTTGTGTGATGAGCGTAATGGGGCCTCACACACTTGTAGAGGGATACTCATGTTTTCTTTTGACAATGTTGGGTGGATTAGCATATGGGTATGTCCTAGCCATGTATACCTTTGGCTATACCGAGTACTTGCATGTGTCTTCCCCATGAGTTATCACTATGCGGGGTGTGTTTTGTATGTGACTACTTCCATGGAGCCTCAGACACACTACCATGTGGCATACGACCAGTGCGTTCCTTCCTCTACTGGCGTATGACCATGTCGAGTGATGATGTGATGCAGGGTGTAGTCGTGGAGTACAATGAGTCATGTGGATGGTGTTCTCACTTTGCACCGCATGAGGGCTCCTATTATAGCTTGACATTATTCCCTCCTTCCTCATTTGGTGGCTAGTATCTAGTCACACAGTGTTGTACAGTGCAATTTTAAATATTGTGGACTTTCTTTATGGTTATTGATGATTTTATGTTGATTGTGAGGGTCGACAACTTGTTATATTTGATTGTGATGGTTTAGCCACACCTTGTGATCTTATTTTCTTGGTTATATTTGATTTAGTGTTAAAATTGTGCACATTTATTGCCTTATTTTTGAAATTGAATTTTAATTTGCTCTTCTCTATGACCTTGGTGGTTAAATTAGTTTATCTTTATTGTTTTTAATGTCGACAATGTGTCGTATTGTGAATCCTCTCCAAGGACATATGAGGCAGACTTGGTGAGTGTATACAAGGAAGCAAACGTAGGGAACCTTGAGGATGGGGGTATGTGAGGATGTTACTTAGCTAGGACCCACTACCCACCTATGTGTGATGACTAGCTCTTGGAGGCTAACCACTTTATACAGCAAGAGATAGGTCATTGTGGTCTTGATTGGATGGACTCACCAGGTGTGTGGACTAACACCATCAAGCCACTGTGTGTGAGGTATGGATTATGTGAGATGGATATTGTCTCTTGGTTCATGGATTATGTATCATGGTTTCGTATGTTGCTTTCTAGTGTTCAGATGGACCCATGTGTGGCCTTGTGATGTGATCTCTAGTGATCTTCTTGATTGAAGAGCTTGCGTGTACCAATTATTATGTACCATTCTTATGTTTTATTGTATCAGTTGGATACTTTGTATATGTATCACTCATCAATTGTATTCAAGGAGGATTCTTGTAATTGTAACATTATTGTATGGTCTTCCTCATTTTGGAAATGAGCTTTGTAAATATTATTTGGAATAGATGTAATTAATGGATCTTTTATGTACTTTTATCTTATGAGATGTATTTAATGCTTTGGATGCACGATCTTTAATTCATGATTATTAATTTATATGCTATGAATGAGTTAATTTTATATGTTATGGGATTCAGTTGTAAGAGTTGCCACATACCTTAGAGGATGTATGCGTTAGTGTAGTGCACTTTACTTATTATTAATTACACTTATTAAAAAAAATTTCTTTCATTGTAGTTGCATCTTTCTCTAGGGTTACATGGCGAGGCGTTACAGATTGAAATTGAGATTAACTGATTCATATACTTATTTCTTATGAAATATGAGGCCCTTACATTTATTACCCATATTTATATATTCAAAGTGTTGTTGAATATGTCTCTCTAAGAAAATATGGTTTATATTATTCATCCATGTAGTTATGAATTAATATTGTTGTCGACAATCTCATCATCTAGGAACCCATATCGGAAAAAGATTGTTATAACACATTTGATAATTTTAGGTGATTGATTAGTGTGGTGTAGGTTTTTCCATAGGATCATGGAGAGAGGGGGAACCAACCCACATAAAATTCTTGTGAATCTTATACTCACCACATCCCTCATTTATGTTCTTGACCTTTATTTTAGGAGTTGAATCAATGGGTGGTGATGTTAGTTTTATGATCAGAAATGAAAGCAATCAAAAAAATGCAACACATAAGACAAGAACACCACAAGATGCCCTGGGAAAACCCTCCAACTCGAGGGGAAAAACCCAACAAATATATCGCTTATATATTCAGGAATAAGAGCAGAAATTTGCTTACAACTCATGCCCAACACAAGGCCAAATTTGATACAATGAATAATAACACCTCTCCTAGATGCATAGATACAAAAATGAACATGTCTCTCCTTGAGATCGATTTGCTGCATCAATATGATGATTTGCTGCTCAAGATGATGATTTGTTGCTCAAGTGTGAACTTCTTCTAGGAGTACGAATGAATTAATGAACTTGATGATGAAATGAGGTGATCATCACCTTGTATTTATACAAAACAATGTGACACTTCATGTAGGTCGGCCTCCTTCAAGAAATAGCAATAATTAAATAGGTTTGCCACATTAAGGAAGTCATCCCAAATGAATTATAATATCTTGCCAAGTGAAGCGCCTCTTCACTTTAATAAATGCAATAAATAAATAGCCGGTAGGCTATATGAAATTTATTGTTCAACAAGAAAGGTGTAAATATGTATCCCGAAGCTACAACATCAACACTCCCTCTTAGCTAGGGAGGAATACTTCTGATACACAAGGTCATGAATCTCTCAACATGACACTCACAATGGCTACACCCATATGTGAGAAGAGCTCATCACAAATTCATTCAATCGTGATAACAACCATCATGGCTAATCTCATGTATGGTAAAGCATATATGCACAAGTGCCCATCACGAAATCACTCAACGTGATGTTGTCATCTCATCATGACGCTCACCATGGATACTCCCAAAGGGTGAACAAACACAAGTACAAGAAAACCATCACAGACTCTCTCACGTGATGTTGTCATGGAGTCACTCAACATGACATCCACCATGGATACTCCCAGAGGGTGGAAACAAGGGCTTCCACATCAAATTTCTCTCATAAAGAAAGATGCATTAAAGAAAATCACATAAGATCACTGAAGTTGAGTCTCCCTCTCAGCTAGGGCTTCATTCTCCACAATTCCAAGCTTGTCTCAAAAGTACACAAAATTTAATCTAGAGAGGGGCTTGGTGAGAATGTCAGTTGTTTGCTCATCAATGTTAATGTATCTCAACTAGATTGCTTTCCTCAATACCATATCTATTATATAGTGGTATTTGATCTCAACATATTTGGTTCTGTCATGAAACACTGGATTGACAAAAAGCTTCACGCAACTTTGATTATCACAATGAATGATAGTCGACTCCAATGATTGTCCAAACAATCCTACAAGGAGCTTTCAGAGCCACACTACTTCTCGAGTTGCCACACACGCTGCAATTTACTCGGCCTTTGCGGTGCTCAATGCCACTAAAGACTACTTCCTACTACACCAAGAGATCATCGCAGACCCCAAACTGAAATAACATCTAGAGGTGCTCTTTCGATTAGTAACACACCTTGCCCAATCAGAATATCCATGCAGCTTCAAGTCTACACCAGAAGAATATCTCAAGGCATACCTAACTATGCCACACAAGTATCTCAGGATATGCTTCGCTGCAACTAGATGTATTTGCCTTGGTTCACACATGAACTGACTAAGTGCAATCACTGCATAGCAAATATCTAGTCTAGTATTGACTAGATACATCAATGATCCAATCAACTGCCTATACTTAGTGGGATCCACCAAATCCGAACTAGCTGCAGACTCACTCAACTTCTTCAAATTTATTTCCATTGGTGTAGACATGGATTTGCAATCCATCATTCCAAACCTCTTATAGTATAAGTCCTTTGATTTAGAATGATCTCATTAGGCCTTTGCCACACTTCTAATCCTAGGAAGTAATGCATGTATCGAAGATCCTTCATCTTAGATTCAGAAGCTATCTCCTTCTTGCATTTGATAATGAGATGTTCTTCTCCAACAAGAAATAGATCAACATAAATAACCAAGATTAATGCCTCACCATTAACTACCTTGAAGTACTTTGAATCAACATCATTCTTGGAGAAGCCCAAGCTCAGCAGGTATCGATCAATCCTCTCATACCAAGCACGAGGAGCTTGCTTAAGGCCATACAAAGCCTTCTTCAATATGCAAACATGAGACTCCTTCCCATGAACTTCAAATCCATCAAGTTGTTCAATGTATACTTATTTTTCAATTACACTATTTAAAAATGTTTTCTTCACATCCATCTAGTGTAACTTCCATCCTTTAGTTGCTACAATGGGAATGATAGTCCTGATGGAGGTATAATGAGAAACTAGAGCAAAGGTTTCCTCATAGTCTATTCCATCTTTCTAAGAGAACCCTCTAGCCACAAATCTAGCCTTGTACTTCTCAATGCTTCCATCAATGACATGCTTGATCTTGAAAATCCACTTAGAAGATACAACAAATTTGCCTTATGGTCTAGGTACAATGTCCCAAACATTGTTCTTGAGGATAGATTGATATTCTTCAACCATAACATCTCTCCATACTTGTTGAATTGTAGCTTCCTCAACACTAGAAGGTTCAAACTCAATGATTTGACTCATCAATGCAGCATAGTTTGAAAACTTGAGAGGTCTTTTTCTCTCTCTGAATGTTCCTCTAGGGGCTGCAAACTTTCCTGCCTCCTGCAATGTTTGCCAAGCCCATAGAGGTCTCTTTCGACCAATAACAATGTCTGTAAGCCCAACAATAGGTTCCAAAGGCTTAACTGGATCACCATCCTCTTCTAGTTCAGTAGAATCCCTCAGAATATTTAAGTACTTGCATCAACCTTCTGACCTCCTTGTCCAAGATTTCCTACAACGCTTTCCTTAGAGAAATGGTTTCCAGTGCACACCTCTGTAGAGGTTCAGGGTTGTCCTCTTTGACCTCATCCTAGATCACTTTATTCTGAATAGGTTTGCAAAGCTACCAATGTTAAATCCAAGTTGACTATCTTAAGAAATTTTGATCTCAACTGCTGAAGAGGTTTTTCAAGGATTTAGCATCTAGAACCTTCACTTTTTCTTAGTGATCTCCAAACATACTAGACTGGCGCTCAATGCAAAATCTTGACTTCGATTGCAACTGAATACCAAAAAAAAAACTTCATCATCTTAGGCATCCTTCACTAAGTCCTCACCATACATATGTATCTATACTTCTGCTCTAAGTATTGATGGTGACTTCTCTGTCAACATGTTCAATTATAATGCAATTTGTCGAAATGGGCACTATGCCTGCTCAAATCACCTGATCACATAGAATTGGAGTTGAAATCTTCACGGAATTGGAACATTGTGTAGGACCATCACCTAATCTGCATAGACTCGATGACCAGACAACATAAAATATGATTCAAATAACTGATCTTATCCCAATGATCTTTACTAAACACATATGATTCAAATAACCGATGTCAAATCTGCACAACTCAACAAACTGAATTTTACCCCAAATTTAAAAGGTATAAAGAAAAGAATACTTATCTCTTAATTGAATAACATTGGTAAAGAACAGGAACTGCAACCTTTGCTCTTGAGTATTCTAAAGATGAATACCATAAGTATGTCAAGAAGGAACTAAAGTATCATGAGTTCATGGCACTGAAAAATGGCTCCCCACACATCTCCAGTCTTAGCTTCAAAGCATGATAACTATATGCATGTATATACTCATCTATCACATTCAATCATCTGTAGCCTGATACCACAAACTCTCTGAGTAGTGCACCTTATCCATAATAATCAGTCAGGATGAATTAAGGAAATGATAATGATTGCACAACTATGTGTCGCTCCAACACCCTCATTTCATTCAAGAAACAACAAGACCTTCAATAATAGCGACGACAACTAAAACCAAAATTCATCAGCCACTGCATTTAAGGATTCAAGCTACTACCAAATTTCACTTATGAATGTCGATAAAGTGCAAGATCATCTATAAGAATCAATGATTCAAGCTACTGCCTAGCCATCTAAGGGGCTACATCCTTCATGGCCATCATAAAGACTACTTAACAAATCTGATAGGATCTTCTCATAAACCCGCTCTGATACCATGTTAGTTTTATGAGCAAAAATGAAAGCAATCAGAAAAATGCAACACATAAGACAAGAACACCACAAGATACCCTGGGAAAACCCTCCAACTCGAGGGGAAAAACCCAACAAATATATCGCTTATATATTTAGGAATAAGAGCAGAAATTTGCTTACAACTTAGGCCCAACACAAGGCCAAATTTGATACAATGAATAATAGCACCTCTCCTAGATGCGTAGATATAGAAATGAACATGTTTCTCCTTGAGATCAATCTGCTGCATCAATATGATGATCTTTTTCTCAAGATGATGATTTGTTGCTCAAGTGAGAACTTCTTCTAGGAGTGCGAATGAATGAATGAACTTGATGATGAAATGAGGTGATCATCACCTTGTATCTATACAAAACAATGTGAAACTTCATGTAGGTCAACCTCCTTTAAGAAATAGAAATAATTAAATAGGTTGGCCACATTAAGGAAGTCGACCCAAATGAATTATAATATCAAGTGAATCGCCTCTTCACTTGAATAAATGCAATAAATAAATAGCCATTAGGCTATGAAATTTATTGTTCAACAAGCAAGGCAAAATTATGTAGCCCGAAGCTACAACATCAACAGGTGATGATGATGCCAAATAGGGAGGATAAACATAAGAGTAAGATGGTAGTGATGTGAAGGGGGGATTAATTTAAGTGATAACATAGCGATGAGATTGATTATAGACACCTTTAAACTTTTGGAAATATTAAAATGGTTGAGGGTTGGTGAGAACTATGATTTCAAATTCGTTGTGGGGGAACTTGATGTATTGTGATAGATGGAGGTCATGAATTTCATGAAATGGATCCATAAGTGACTAAGGAGAAGGTTATACTAGAGATCACAATCAAGAACATGGAACATGGTTTTTTGCATCACCAGATTAACCTAAATGGGGAGCCAAATGGTGCACTTTGGTTATCTTTTTGCATCATTGTAGGCTTTGATTGTTACATGATTTTGAGATTCCAATTCATCCTTAGAATATCCTAATTAAATAAATTTATATGTGCACAAGTTTAAACTAGACCTGTCATCTATTAAGATTTTTTTGACCTTATGTTGTCACAACAATGACAAATTAAAACATGGATAAGTTTTGGTGCACATATTACTAAATTTATAAATCTTGCATACATGAATCACAAAACCCTTAAAGATCTAGTTTTTTGTAACCCAACTTAAATTAGATTGGTCAAGATCAAGAAGATAATTTGGAAAACTTAAGGCATTTTATGTTTGATCAAAAGAAGTCCTACATAATGGAGTTTTTTTCTATCATCTTAGATGACGAACAATAAAACATTAGATTTTACCTATTTATCACATCATTCTTCATCCATTGTTCACACATCTATGAAATCTTCTAAGATTCACAACAATACTTCCAATTTCAATATTTTTATAAGCTAAAGACCGTTTTAGAACCATTCAATATTAGTAGATCAAATACAACATTATTGGAGAACATTCTTTGATAGAATCAACACCTTGCTATTGATTCCTCCTTCAAACACAAAAATAATGTTTTTTAGGTTTTCTCATATATTTTAGTGCTATACCCTCAAATACACAAAGAAAGTAAGTTTGAAGATTATTTCACTTCATACCTCATCAAATTGTAACACTTTGACATTATTCCAAGAATAAATTCAAGGATTGATATAAGAATTGATATTTTATAATATCATTCAACATACCATAGTTAGGCACTAGGATTTCAAGGTCAATCAAGCACCATATTTCATGATTTCCAATAGCTAGTTAAAGCTTAAGTTCATTTATTGACCATTATAACTAGTAGTAATTCATTCCATCCAATGAAAATATGTTAAGGTGGTTGTGTTAGGGTTTAAAACATCAAGTTTCATATTTTTCCAAAGGTATCCACTTTCCGAACAATTCCTAGTGAATGTATCTACAAATTATTATTTTAGATAGTAGCAATAATAATGTAGCCTCAAAATTATATTTTATAAGCCTATACAATGATTATATTTTCATATTAGTCTATATAAAAAAAATATTCCTTGAAGAAACTACTACAATGATCTAACATTGTAAACTTTCCTACTCTCAATATTCAAGAACAACTTTAGATTGGAATATTCATTACTTTCAAATTATACCAAATAGTCATAATGACACATAAATTTAAATAGATACCTCTTAGACTATTACAAGTGTTTGTACCTAAAAGGTATCTATTGTTCAACTATATCATCAATATCATACCTTCAAATTTATAAAATTTTAAGTTAAGCTGGATTGAATAAGATCAAGATGTGTTAGAAAATTTAATATGTTTTATATTTGATCAATAGAAGAGTTCTATACATAAGAGACTTGTTGCCATATTAGACAAAGAACATAAAGCTAAAATTATAGTAGGAAGACCCATCTTACCTCCTCCAGTGTGGAATAGATTAATCCTTCTTTTAAAATTTTACACAAGGGGAAGAAGAATCACATACCCTACCAAATTTTCCTTTCTATATTTTTAAAAAGCATCATTAAGTGAAGGATCTCTCCCATCCATCCCCAAAAAATTTCATAATTATTAGTTTATTTTTCACTTTTATTTAAACATTTTAGTTTCATTTTATTTCTTATAATTCCACTAATGTTATTCTTTAGACATAACCACATAGGGTTGCATTCATGATATTTAAAAAATGTTCTTCTGTTCTTTTTCTATTTGATGTTTGCTTTTTTATTTTTCTTTAAAATTTGTATTTTTATCTTTTTTTTACATTTAAATAATCTTAAATATTTATATTATATTTATTAAATAAAGAAACCTTTTCATTCGATAAATAACCCCTCAACTGTCACATGGGAGACCATGTAAATAATGCAAATTAAGCTCCAACTTTCTCACTTCCATGGGGAAATATAATTGGTCCTATTGCTCTTCAACAATGACACCCATTTCCTCAAGGATCTAGAAATAATTTTCCCAAGTTCTATGGTGATGCTTCACAACATATAGAAGAGCACATCTCAACTTTCATTGCAACCGACAAAATATTAGGATGATTTCATGAAGATATAGTTCAAATTTTTATGGAGACCTTGGTTGGAGGAACTAAAGATCATCACCTCACTTCTAGATACATCACAAGTTGGGATATGATGCATGAATTTTTTTTAATGCACTTAAAAATTGTAGAAGATGGATATATCTTAATATTTGCTTAGTTGTAAAGCTCCAAAAAGACTCATAGTGAAACTGTGTAGGAGTTTGTAGCTCATTTCAATTATATTTATCAAAGATTAGAAAATATTTTAAAGTCGTCTACACATATTCTTCTAAGTTGCTTCATGAACACTCTACCTTCTAAGATCACATCTTTTAATAAGTTGGATGAATCAATAATAGTGAAAAAAACTCAAACATGGGTAGTTAAAATATAAGATTTTATTATCTTTAAAAGAGAATTAAATAAAAAATATTGAACCTCTTCTTATTGATCCAAAAAGAGATAGTGTCATTCACAATATTTATTTCGAAAAAATGAAGTTTATTTTGAAAATTTGTTATTTTTTTTTTCACATACATATAATCATGATGTAAATCAATGCCCATAAGAACTAGATAATGTTATCATTTATTTCTTGGTCTAAAAAACAATCAAGAATTGTTAGGAAGCTTGAATTTATCACTCAAACCCAATAGTGAATCTACAATGGGTTTTATCTAGGACATACCAACATGTGACTAACATCAATTTCATTCACTCACAGTCTTAAACCACATATAGAAATATAAAATTGAAGACCATAAGACAAAAAAGAAAAAGAAAAACTAAGCAAGGAGTATGAGCTCTCTTTACCTCAAGGATTTCTACATGGCAAAAACCAAAATTTATATTTCTCAATTGAAATTCTTTTAAAACCAATTTGAATAATTGGAGAGAATTGTTATTTTTGTTAAAGATTAGGTGAAGACAAATTGTGGCTCTAAAAATATATCACACTCATTAACTAAAATAAATTTAGATCATATGGTCCTAAATAAAGAAGGTTTCCAAAGCATTGAATCAAGAGAACATGAACATGATCAATAAAATATTAGGGGGTAAAGAAGGTAATATTAAACTGATGAGCTTGAATGGATATGTTGATCCACAATTCAAAGATGATGGGGCCTTGGAAGCTTACATCATTTTTGAAGCAAACATAGAAGATACTTTACCAAACTTTGACATATTCATGTAGTATTTATAAAGTGGATCATCTTTGATGATATTATAAATTTTCTCTTTTCATCACTAGATTTGTCAAGAAATCAAGGTGCATACATGAAAGTTGAGAATTTAATATTGAGAGATGAGTTAATGACAAGAGAAATATTAGAAAGGGAAATAATTTACATAGAAGATGAAGAAATGGTTGATATTATAGAAGATCAAATTCATGAAGGTGATGCAATTGAGCATGAAATACATATTTCCACTCTAGATGAAATATAAGATGCAAATATGGATGAATAACTTTTAGGAATTGAAAAAGACTTAATTCATTTATGGGAAGAAAATGCATGGCCAAATTGACTATGTTAGAAAATTATTGTAATCAAAATTTTAAGACATGTTTATGTAACCCATGTGTTTTGATGTAGATGATTGGTCATACCCATAATTAGATTAGGAATTTTTAGAAACATTAAGTTAGGAAATATATCAAAGTTAAAAATATTACCATAAAAGAAAGGAGGCAAGGTGCAAGAATATTTGTGGAACAATTATATGTTGGTGTAGGTTTTTAGTTTTCTAGTGGGATAAATTATTCTCCCTTAGTTATAGGCTTTTCCTACACATTTATTAAGCTTGCTTAGGATAATAAAGTGAGTTTCTCATTTAATAACTAGGAGATAAAGTGATGAGTTGTCTCCACCCTTTAAGGGTGGAGTATTTACTTTTTCATCACTTTATTTATTGTTGGTGGTTATTGGTGGTCAATTCTCATTGGTTGATTTGTCACCTCCATCCTCTTCTTAGTTCTATATAAACTCACTACTTAGATTGTATTTTTCATCTTGGAAGCTCTTAATGCAATTCTATTGTCCTGACATTTGCATATCTCTTAGAGTTCTAGTTTGCATTATTTATATTTTTTCAGTTTATGTAACTTTTATTTTCTCTTAAAAAGTTCCTTGGGTTATTCAATCTATTTCAGATTTCTAACATGGTATCAAAGATTTTGTTTTGATAATTCTAAGTTCATATATTCCTAATTAAGAGTTTGAGATTTTTAAGTGAAATCTTGAAAAGTTGAGTATGCTCTTCTCTTGCATCATATGATGACCTAGAGAATTAAAAACTTTATAGAAATACCAAATGTAGAGTTTTCTCTTTGATTCTTTGTATTATAGATTCACTTTGGAGCACTTTGGGGCAAATCTAAGCTCAATATTGATTTTAGAATGTCCAAGAAAGTCAGATCTAACTTTTGTTTCACTCAATTTGGTCATCATTTGATATAATTACAAACTAGGGTTTAAAGCTTAGATTTGGTGAACAACTTTTTATTGGAGCATTTTCGACCCAAACGAACCTTTCCATTGCACTGAGATGGCCCAAAAACCCCTATTTTATATAAAATTCATCTATTTTACATGAATTTTTTTCTAGGAAGCCATCACTACAGGCCAAATTCAACCATTTAAAACAAATCATAACTTTTCACCACAACATCCATTTTTGGAAAACAAGATATCGTCAAAAAACTAGAGACAAGAACTTTCCATCTATGGAGGTATTGATTTTTTTTTTTTTCCATTTTTTGCTAGATATTGTAGGTTGAATATGTTTGTTTCTAATTTCTTCAACAAGCCATAACTTTCACCCCGATGCTCCATTTTTGGAAACAAATAGGTGTTGGAAAACTATTGAAGAACTACATAGCTACAAGACTAAATTTTCTAAATTTTGTCTCTAGTTTATTTTGTATCAAAATTTGTAATTTTGGCCATTGTGAGTCTATTGAGCATTATATCTTGGAAAAAACTTTGTCAACACACTAAACTATAAAATGCCAACCTTATAATATTTTGGGGGTGATTTCCTATACTAGTAAAAAGGGTGGGAGTGTATTGGTATTCTTATTTGGTGTCTTTTGCACTCATTCTTGGGGGATTATACATGCACTTTGTAATCACAAACTGAGATAAAGTTCTATTTGTGGGAGGTTAATCATGTTTCTTAAAACTTATTTCCATCTTTATGTTGTCAAGTTAACTTTAGAGAACTATTTATCTTGGAAAAAAGGGATAAAGAATCACTGCTTTGAGCGATATCTATTGCCCTATCTCCTTGGACTTGTTCCTAAGCCAAGTGACTATGATCAAAAGAATGTATAGTTTAACAATAATGACATGGTATATGGATTAATATGTCTTACTGTTTCTAAGGATACTCTACATCACATAAAGCACACTAAATGCCCTTTCATTGCTTGGACCATCATCCAACGTTTGTATGGAGACATTGAATCTTCATTTGAAAGTGATGGGTCATTTATGTCTTCTGGATTCAATTGATTGGGGAAAATTTCTACCAAACATCTCTTATTTGTTTGTAGAGTCACTCATTTTGGATCTAGATGACACTATTGAGGACATGCGTCTTCTCTTTGAGGGAAAATATTTGGTCCTTGCATTTGTTGCTACTACAAATTTTGGTGTCGCTTCTTCAAATGCAACCAATGAATTCTTGCAACAAGACATCCATATTCTTCTTGATTCAACTTTATGGGATGATCTCTTTATGGGTATTTCAAACTTATTTATGGAGATTCATATTGCAAATTTGGGAGACACTATTGATTACATTCATCTTATCCTTGATGAAGTTTATTCTTCTTTAGTTGTTGTGAGGGAACACTTTGACCCTCTCATTCATGATCATTCATCACAATTTGGCATAAATGTGGATAATTTGGATTAACATTTGAAGGATACATCTTTAGAGGAGACACTTGAGTCTTTGGCTTATGTTCTATATCAATCTCTAGGAGATTTTGATTTGTCATCTTCAATAGTGTGGCATAGAATGCCTAATTTGATTGTGATAACCTTCAACATCGACATGTGGACACTTGATTCAAGTTCAAAGACTTCATACATTTTTCACTTTCTTCCTACATATTCCTTTCAGGAATTGGGAGTTATCTTGCATACACCTTTGGCTATGTTTCTTCCTAAGCGGAGGAACATTGTTCGATAATCATTGACCATCTTTGGCATCCAATTTTGAGCATCTACCATTGGATCTCTTTGGGGGGATAGTTAGTCCTCTTATTCTCTCTATTTTTGGGGTGTTCTCTCTCTATTTGTGGGGGGATTCTTCTTCTTTTGGGGGTAATTTGATATGTACATGGGTATCTAATATGACCTCATTTTCTAGAACCCACCATATTTTACATCCTCCTAAGCTATACTTAAGGGGGATGTTGGTGTGGGTTTTTATTTTCCTAGTGGGATAACTTATTTTCCCTTAGTTATAAGCTTTTCCTACACATTTATTAAGCTTGCTTAGGATAATAAAGTTAGTTTCTTATTTAATAACTAGGAGATAAAGTGATGAGTTGTCAATGTTGGTGGTTGTTGATGGCCAATTCTCATTGTTTGATTTTCCATCTCCATCTTCTCCTTAGTTCTATATAAACTCACTACCTAGTTTATATTTCCATCTTGGAAGCTCTTAATGCAATCCTGTCATCTTGACATTTTCATATCTCTCAAAGTTCTAGTTTGCATTATTTATGTTTTTCCAATTTATGTAACTTTGTTTTTCTCTTAAAAATTTCATTGGGTTATTCAATCTATTTCTATATTTCTAACATTATAACCTTTCTTGAATTCCAATGTTGCAGAAAGATTCATTATTGAATTTAGGCAAGTAATAGATGAAGATTATTTAGCAACTTATGTCCATATTACTAGTCCAATGGATGTAATGTTACCTCAAGATATTCCAAGGCATCTCAAAAAAGAAGGAGAATACTTACGTCTCTCAGAAATTTTGTTATAGATGGAGGAGGAAATTCCATGACCTATGTGTACCAATCCTTTCATCATGGAATTATCTTTACATGATTGTGTTTATCCACTTGAACCATGATTTTTCATCAAACCACCTAGAAGGATTCCAAGCCAATAGTTGTTGGTTGATTTTCCAATTCTTTGAAGAGGTTATTATTTCTCCCAAATTTTTAATGGTTTTATTTATATTAGTTTATATACTTCTATTAGTAGGTAGGTAGGAAATTATTATCTCCATATTACTAGTATAATGGATGTAATGTTACCTCAAGATATTCCAAGGTATCTCAACAAAGAAGGAGAATACTTATGTCTCTCAAAAATGTTGTTATAAATGGAGGAGGAAATTCCATGACCTATGTGTACCAATCCTTTCATCATGAATTTATCTTTACATTATTGTGTTTATCCACTTGAACCTTGATTTTTCATCAAACCAACTAGAAGGATTCCAAGCCAATATTTGTTGCTCGATTTTCCAATTCTTTGAAGATGTTATTATTTCTCCCACCTTGTTAATGGTTTTATTTATATTAGTTTGTATACTTCTATTAGTAGTTAGGTAGGAAATTATTATCTTTGTTTATTTCATGATGTAATATTTTTCCCATCTCATAATGCATTTGATTATATGTTTCACCTTAGGTACTTTATTTTTTTTGCAATATGATTTTAGCTCGACTCTATCACCCAATGGATGATTGTAATAGTCTTTATAGTCACTAGAGATTATGAAAGTTATCCTATTATCCAAGTATGTCTCATGGTACCCAAAAAGAGTCACTATTGGTACCCAAATTTGATACCATTAAAAAATCTATGTTTAATCATATATATAGCCAAATGCCAAGTCATTCTTATCACATTAATGTCAACTATGTTATCTTTCTTATTAATGTGGTTTATTTCTTAAGTGTTGGTTTGTCTTAGCTTACTAACTTTGTATCTAGACTTGTGAAGTAGAAAAAGTGATCTTGGATCCAACAAGTAGACAAACTAGGATCATTTTTTTCCTTTGACTCCAAATTCAAACACAAAACAACTAGGGTTTGATGAATGGCTAGCTACCACAAGGGAGAGCCAATCCGCTAGGGTTTGATCCTTTTGAGTTGTAAAGAGGAGAATTTTGACGTGTATTTTAACAAGCCTATTTGACATAAACCTTAGATGTGAAAAGATAATTTATCGCACATAAAAAAATGAAAATTGACAAAATGATTATAGATCTAGAAAATGGAGATAGAGGAACTTGTGATTGAAAATTGGGCTTGAATTTGAGGGTCCAGGGCGGTTGCACCCTAGACTAGAAAAGTTATTTTTTTGGGATTTGCAAACTCCAGATGGTGGGTTATAGTTTGCTCTATGTTTCTTGTGACCTGTTGTTGATGAAACTTCCAGATTTGGCTTGCACACATGAAAAGAGGGGGCAAGGTTGTGCTATATAGGAGCTTGCCTGAGTCAAGCCCCATTTTGGTGTTTCCACCTCCTTGAACAAAAAATGACAATGATGATCAAGAGGTCCTACCCTAGGTTGGGTAGAGACCAAATAACAATAATTAACTAAAACAACAAATGATAAATGGCAATGTTACCTTAGTATGAAATCTCTGTCAAAGTGATGTCCACATCATAAATTGCCACCAAATTTTGTTTGATGGATGCTTGAATTGCTTGAAGACTTGCAGTAGGTCAGTCCACAAAACACAATAGATTGTTGTAGATATCATGTAGAGGATAAATCAATACTTATTCACAATAAGTGCCTCATAATAGCTTCTTTTTCATCATGCTTCCTTTATCTATTATTCAAATGAGAAGATTTTTTTTTTTATTATGCATCCCAATTGATATTTTTGATTATAGGCTAACCTAGGATCTTTTTAATTCTCCAAAGACTAACACAAAAGTATTGAATTTGATATAGGTCAACTTTAAGGTCAAGGGCACCCCTACCCTTGACTAGGTGCTTTTTGCCAATTTTTTTTGGGATGTTAGGGGTTTTAATATATTTTTATAATCTAGCCTCAAAACGAATAAATTATTAATATATTTAGGTCCATAGGAAAAATAGGGTGTTGATATAGTGTGAAATTTTTAGGGTCGACAATTCATGATGCTACAGTAGGTTTCTTGTCATGTAAAGATATCAAGTTATGAATCTTGAAAGAGGCTTCAACTCTAGCACCAATGGAGTAAAGAAGGGGTGAAAATCAAAGAAATACTATGATGGTAGATACTAAGCATAGGTAGGAAGGATTGAGGGTGAGAAAAACATTATCTAGAAAAGTAAGACACAGTTATATATGAGGATCATATTCCAAGCATAAATCTTTCACTTTAGAGGGTCCAATATTCAAGATAAGTAGTTTTAATGAAGTTCATAGATCAAAATTTCTATTATAAAAATATTTTTTATTTTCCTTTTTTTGTTATGTCTTGGATTGAGCAAATGAGCATTCATAAATTTCTATTTTTAGATTTTTTCATAGAAAGTAGTAGATGGTAGGGGTCGGAAGTTACTAGAGTTTGAAGCTTTATCACATGAAAATGGAATTCAAAAAGATGAAAGGAAACGAGAAATGAATTTTGTATTAAATTCAATGTTTAAAAATGAAAAATGAATAAATTTAAAAGAAATTCAGAGTTGTGAGTTAACCATTATTTTTTTTGGGACCAATGACCCAAAATATCCACTGAAAAGCAAATAGACATCTAAATTGAATCAACCACCAAAATAACATGCTTTCTTACCAAAATCAAGTGGTAAAGATGCAAGCCAAACTAGAACCAAACTCAAAATTTGGAAGCCACAACACAATCCAAATTGGAGCAATCTCCACACAAACTCACCAAACTAAAATACCTCAAATTAAAGAGCATTCAACACAATAGAAATCTCTAGATGAAATTGCACCTGGATACCCTCAAAACCACTATTTTTGAGCCTCAATCTCCTTGGTTTAGCAACCTCGAAGATCTTTTCTTTATTGGTTTACCAACCTTTGAAGAAGAGAAAACACTCAACCAAAATTTGCAATAAGAATCATCCAAAATGAAGCCCAAATTCATGTTTTATTGAAAAACATTCAATTTCTAAGTTAGGGACCCAAAAATCATGACCAAGGAGAGATTCCCTTTTGCATGTAGTGCATGTAAACTCTGGTGCCAAGTTAGTATATGGACCTAAGTGGAAGATAAAAATCAAATAAAGTGAAATATAGGAGAAAAAAGTGATGAATCTGAGCCCTTAATTTAAAGTGATGCTCAAGTAAAGATTAAGGATCAATTAAAAATAAATAAAGATAAACTAGAAAATCATAGCCCTTGATTTATACAGACACTCTAGATGAGAAGCATAAATAAAAATAAAGTAACATTTTATATTATTTTTAGAGGATGATAAAATTGCTTTCAAATAAATTATTTTTATTATTTTTAAAGCTTCGAGAAGCTATAAATAGAAGGTTATAAATATGTGTCATTGACACATACAATATAATAAAATTTTATGCTAGACTTATGCTACAAAAAATGTCATTTAAGTTCTAAGTTAGATTAAATTATTTAAGTGTTTGTGTAAGGAATGTGAAGTTGAAGTTGGCTTATGTTGCCAAGATTTCCATTCATGTCCAATTCCAAGTGTTATAATTATTTAAGTTAGTATCAAATTAATAAGAATATTTGTGTTAAATTTGTGTAACACTAGTGTTAAAATCCATGAATCAATTTTGAATATTATGTGATAATTAATTGTGCTCATCTATTCTTCTTCCAAGCATTTTTTTTGTATTCACAAGTTAAGCACAAGGGGGTCATAACCCATAAAAATAACAAATAAAAATAAGGAAAGTGCATGCCCTACTAATAGGGATGCATTAGAATAACTACTACCACTAGGGACCTTGGTAACCCATATTAACATGGACGGAAAGGAAACATTTACATTTTAATATCTTCTTCCTTCTTGGATGAAGTAGTTCATATCAACCCTTGGACATGGGGGCAACATCCATTTCTTCAATTTTTTTATTTTCATTGATGATCTTAGCGCCATTTGATTCTTTAGCTTTGTAAGAGTAGATCTCTTCCTCTTCACTTTCATGATTATAATAGTCCTTCAAAGTCTCATGCTCTAGCCTCAGAGATCAAAAAAATATTAATCAAGTTTTCTTAATCATATTAGTAGGCTTATTTTTATTTTAGATTTTAGAGTGAATCAAATCAAGGAGCTTCCCATATGGATTTGAAGATAGTATTTCCTCATTACTATTTTATTTTGTGTTGTCATAAAAGTGATAAATTAAAACACCAGTTCATCATACCATATCCATATATACATGCATATCATGTATAATAATATAATATATGCTATTAACTAATGACATTAAATATCACATTGTTTTTTGTCCTTATGAATCTTTAGATCATGTACATTCAATAATAGGTATATAAAACTGTACTCCAAAATAACTCAACTTGACACATTTGAAGAAAAATATTAGAGGGTCCACATACGAGTCTCTATTCAAAAAGATGCATATCACAATGATATACAAAATAAATCCATGTGATTTGTTGAGGAAAGACCATTAAAATATGTGTGAGGCATCGAATCATGATGAGACAACAAGCCACCATCTTCATGTCGTGATAAGATAAATAATAATCACTGCATGCATCACTAAACATATCATTAATAGACCATGAGCCATAAGATAGAGAAGTTGTATCATGAACCACGTGAGGAGTGGTGACCTCATATGAAGGTGAAGGTGAATAATATGTATCATATATAGGCATAGAATTAGTGATAGAAGAAGTATACTCATCATAAGGCTCATCACTACGATGATCATTATAGATTTGAAATCCCATTAAAACAATTGTATCACTAAGCATGGGAGAAGGTACATCATCATCATATGTAAGTGAAGGTGAAACATGCGTATCTACATCACTAGATTCCTCAATTAAAGATGAGTCAAAATAGACACATGAAGGAGAATCCACATATGTAAAAGAAAATATATCATGCTTGCTAGATACAACACCACATGAGGCAAGATTCTTAGTTGTATCAAGTGCATCAAGGGATGAAGTAGTAGCCAAGTCATTATGATAGGCCATAAAAGATGTATCATAATAAGGTGCAATACCATAAGAAGGAATGGGGAGAGGAAATCCATGATGATGCAATATAAATCACTTTTAGACTTAAGGAATTAGAAAATCAAGTGATGTATTAGATCTTAAAATGTGTAAAATATAAAGCCTTAAGGCAACTACAAGTACAGGTGAAAGACGAGATACTTAAATAAGCACACTTAAACCTAAAATAAGGATGTATCAATGAAGCACATGAATGAATAATAAAATAAAATCTAGAAATAGTATAAAAAATTAGAAAAATGTAGGTCTACAAATCTTAATGATTATGAAAAACCTTAGAGGAAATCAAGTCATGTAAGAGTAGAAAAGCTCACCAAAATGTAAATGAAAGTCAACCTAGTCTATTTCGACAAGATGCATACACAAGCATAAATTAAGGAAAGTCAACTTTCCTTTAGGTTAACCTAGGCTAATTCAACAAGATGCATACACAAGTATAAATTAAGCTAGATAATAATTGATAACTATGTGCATAAATATTGAAAGGAACTGAAACATTAAATGCTAATATTTGAAAGTAAACAACGAGATTAGGGCATATGGATCTAGGTATAAAGATGATGCAATAAGTTACTATAGATGCTAAAATTTGAGCATCTTAGGATTGGAAAGGAAGAATCTCTATCTATATTATGCCTCAAGTTTGTAGCAATCAACTAACTCTAGAAGGATCAAATCTATGGGTTTGTGTCACTTCCATGCATGTAGATTTGATGTTTGATCATGGATCTAATTTGATATAGTGCACACTCTTGCTTCCTAGTTCACTTGATTCACTATCATCCACTCTACCATGAGGATTGATAATATTTAAAAACAGATTTAGAGGGTTACTAGATTGCTAGGGTACATGTTATCCTAGGTCATCCCTGAGAAAAAAATTGATTTATGGTCATGCTAATGATTGAAAACAATAAAATTTAGTTCATGCAAATGCTTTAAGATGATGCAATGCAAATTATATTATTTTTAAGTGCTCCAAGTGTTCCTAGCATGCTCCTTTCATAAATGTAAATGATATTCAAATGATTATTTGATGATTAAAAGGCCTTAATTGAATGCCTTTAATACAATAGTAAAGCAATAGACCACACAAACATGGGTTTAGTTGGATCATAATAATTATTGAAATGGTCAAGAGACAAACAAACTTGAATCTTAGAATCTTAGGGGTTAGCTTTGTGGGTGTGAGATGAATTTTATGTACATGAGATCAATTTGCCAAAATTTGAGAGCAATCTAGCTCATACTTCGTCATTCTTCTTTCAATATATATATGAATTTGTGATTCTAAGTTATGATTCAAAAACTATGATCAAAACAACACATATCTTTTGATCATCAAAATCAACTATGTGTATTTGTTTTTGTTATTTTCAAGTTTAATTACATTAAGAATAAAAAAATGAAAATCTAAGAGAAAATATATTAAAAATAAACTTTATATGGGGGTGTGATCCGAAATGTTGATGGAAAAAATACTAACACAATCAAAACGAGAAACAAAAGAGAATAAGGGAGAGCATCCAATATTTGTGCACCCTAACTTCGTGCTTCTCAAAATCCTACATGGAAATTTTAAATCACTCTGAATTTTTTACAATAGCTTACTTAGCAAGTCCCTTGCTTATAACTTTCGTTTCAGGGCCACATCATTCAATATGATGCCACATCAACATGCTTTTTGTCAAGGTGTCCAAAAAGGCCAAAAAAAAAAATGAGACCAATACTTGTGCACACAGAGCATGGGTAGTTGAGCACTAATGTGACATCACATGATTGGTTGCTTTTTATATCAAAGGAATAAATTTTGTTTAATTATGGATAGTCAAGTCACAACTATTGAACATTATGTAAACAACTATTATCACAACTATTAGACATTATATAAACAACTACTATCACAACTATTGAAACAAGCTCAACTAATGGGTCCTCCCCCCTACCATGCAAATTTCCCTATTACCTACAAAAATAATTAAATTATTCGAAATGAGACTTCAAACATGGAAACGTAAGTTATTAATGCGGTCTGGATATAAAGATATACACCAATCTGTGGTGCATTCTTAGCACGGATGGCCGTTCCTTTGCAGCGTCATTCACCATATCTGAAATGGCCGAGCACGGATGGGCTCTCCAGGGTGAATCAGCATCATGGCTTAAAACGAGGAGGGTGCTTTCAGTTTCCTCCTAAGCCACTGGAATTTGTGCCTCTCGCCTCCAACATATCACCTCCGCCACTTGAGAATGAGAAAGAGAAGCCACCAGCTATCCAATTGGAATTTATCGGGGTAAGCATTCATGCATTCTTTGCCAATCATTCATCTCCTAATTTTATTCATTTGTTTATTTATGTGTGAGCAGCCTACGGCAGGTCCAACGCAGGAGGCTTCAGTCATAAGCGGGGACAAATTGCTGAGGAATATTATGCTGGATAACAACATTGAACTCTACGCGACTTATGTAAGTAGGCAAGCTGCCGGCCTTTAGGTTATCGTTTCAATATCTTGCTCTGTATTCCTTTTGTCAGCCTTACGAGTAGGGGAGAAAGTTTAGATTTCATATTCTTGCAGAAACAAATTGGTTGTTGTAATAATTTAGTTACTCATACTTTCATTCTCTTCGACCTTCTTGCCTCACATGGTTTTCCTTCTTCCTGGATCTCTCAACACATCCACGCTATCCACAAGTGTAAATTTCGAGCTTGCGAGGCTCAAGTCCCAAATGCATCCCTCACACTTCTTACACTTGTTTAGGTTACTAGCTTGGCCACTGGAATCACTCATTGGAATGCCAACCCAGTTCACAATCTCTAGTATGTGGATAGGTACTGGTGCCTTGCAAGTGATTGGAATGACATGGCAAACGCTCCATGTTTCAGAAGAATCATTCCGCTCTGCAACTGGTAAAAGCCCATTACTCTCACACTTACGCTATTGAAAAAAGTTTACCCAACCTGAATGGGCGTTGGCTCTAGAGGCCAGCTAAATACTAGTGATTAGCAGAGGCATCATGATTGGCCATAACTTAGACAGCGTAATTCATTCAAACCAGCAACTTTCGTACAGAGTGTTTTATATGGAGGACCTCAAATAACAAAAAAAATATTCAATTGAAAAACACAATAAGATGGGGTATGGCAAATTGCATATTTAAAATGTAATAATTTATAATAATTAAACAGTAAAAATAAATGCATATATATTCT
Source organism: Sequoiadendron giganteum (assembly GCA_007115665.2). NCBI lineage: Eukaryota > Viridiplantae > Streptophyta > Pinopsida > Cupressales > Cupressaceae > Sequoiadendron > Sequoiadendron giganteum. The sequence continues at coordinate 234,611,076 of CM021110.1, read as the reverse complement.
TTTTCTTCTTGAAAATCTACCACACCATGTAAACTCAGAGCTGCCCAGAACAAATCTTAACACAACTATGGAAAAGTGGCTATTTCGAAAAAAAAGCGGACCCAGAACCTGAATTTCAAGCTGCTGGGCCGCCTCAAAAGTTTATACTTAAGGCTTCAATAATTTATTGACCATGATTTATAAAAGCATATTTTATATTTTTTGACATCTGCTTTAGGGTTTTTAAAAATATGTAATATACTATATATTTACAAATTATTTACCATTTAAACACATTTAAAAAAAGAAGAAGGAAAATACAGTGGATATAATGCTATCCGCCATATTTGGCAACCTTGATATCATGGTAATTTTTGAACTATTATTTTAGATGTTTAGCAGAGGTCAAGTATGTTTTAGACTCAAAACACTCCACCTATTATCACATGTTGATGCGCAGAGCCATCATTGGGCAAGTAAAGCTTGCAAGAGTAAAGTCTATTACAGCCTTGTAGTCTTTCAAGGAATTCCATATGTTTTTTCTAAAAGTTTGTGACTTCGGAGATCAACTTTCATATTTCATACTTTTGGAGAAATTCCCTTTTAGGGTAATTTTTGAAGAAAAATTGGCATCTTTTTGAAAATATTGATAATTTACCAAATAGCTCACCGTATTTGACATAGTTTGTATATTTTGTTATATTCACGGGCTAGAAGTATTTTGGACAGAACCAAAGTCATGAATTATATTCAACATGTCTAAGAACGATTCCCAAAGAGTTAATCTCACACACAAAGGGAACAAGATTCGAAGTGTTAATCTCTTGCATTTAATTAAGAATTGACTTCATATGAACATCATTTAGTATGTTTCTAGCTTCAATGACATGATTGAGGAAGGTTTCTGCAACAATTATGCATTAGAGTGCTTCAAGGACTAATGACTTTTCCACACTTTTATTTTTATTGGAAGAATGAAAGAACAAAGTTTGAGAGAATTGGGTGTCACACAGTTCAAAGTGTGGCTTGTTCTTTTTAATATTTTAGTAAATGGAGAAGTTTCAAGGTGGTTGACACACACATCAATGAGTGTGACTTGTATTTATTATTGAATGGGGAAGTTAAAAGGTGGTAGTAATTTTGTTGTAAGTGAGGTGTCATTACATCAATAACATAAGAAATAAATACCAATGTGTACAAAGTGTATTCTAACATTATGTCTATCATTTTATATCTAATGCCATGGCCTACCTTGCCCCATTCTTAATGACTAAATAGAAGACATTTCTAATTTTGTCTTGAAATTTGAAAGAGAAAATAGCACCATGAGGCTTAGTCATTAGATTAGGAGACTGTTTCTAAGAAGTGCATTGGTGGAAAGGAATATCATCAATATCAACCACTTGACGAATGTACTTGTTGTACCCAAACCGAAATTTTTGCTTCATTAAAGCATTTTGCTTAAAATGGTCTAAACCTTGTAAAAGTGGGGTCAAAACTCAATTTTCGGGCAAATAAAGTATGGGCTTTTAGTCAGTGTGATGCCAGGAAGATACTGGCAAAATTTGAAAATTTTGAAAATTAGGGTTTTTGAAATCTATTTTTAGCCCGAAACCCTAAAAAATAGGAACTTGTCAGAATTGGATGAAATTAATTTTGATTGGCTTATTTCACATCACAATCACAGTGGTGAAGTCAGTTTCAGTTAAAAGTCAGTTTAAGGCTGGTGGGTAGTTTTCACTTTTTTAGGAGAAAAGTTAGGATCTTCGGGGTCATCAATGGCAGTTGGCCAGTACCAGGTGTCAATATCTAAGCCTGAAACTCAAAGAGGAACGCTCTACGATAAAAGATGTTGGAAATAATGCTTTTTGATGGAGGGGATTTTCAGATTGGCAAAAAGTGCTAAAATATTCTAAGTCTGGGAACTTTTCACTATGTAACGTAGTAGACACTTGCGCAATCAACGTGCAAATCAACTTTATAGTGTCCGTACATGTGAAAATGATGAAGTATAGTCATCCACACACCTCAGCAGTCACAACGCTTCGACATGGTCAACAGCAGGGATGGATACAGCGTTTGCAAAGCATAAAATGGTGAAAATCAATGAATTCAAAACAAATCCGCTCCCCTGTAGCCTAGGGGCGCCCTTCCTTTTGAAGGTCAAGATTGGAGGGTTTTGGATTAAGAACACATTCATTATGTTCAGTTTTCAGTCGGCTTTCCGATTAGCCATGAAGCAAGATTATCCGAGTTACAGAACTCCGGCAAACGAAGACAGAAGCAGAGGTTACGAAGAGTGTTTTCATCAAGGAGGCAGTCTAGAAATGCAGATCCGCTCCCTTCTAGCCCAAGGGCGATTTTCTTTTTGAAGGCCCAAATCTAGATGCATGTGTGTTTTGATGGTTTCAGTCTTTGCAGAATTAGTTTAGCTTTTCAACGAGCTATCAAGCGGAAGCGTATCCAGTACAGAAATTCAGTTATCAGCGTTAGAAGTGGAAATTGTAGGCAGGATACATGTCAGAAGAAGTTTTTCAGAATGCAAATCTGCTCCCTTGTAGCCCAGGGGCGATCCTAAATAAGACTTGTTTGATGGATGAATTTGCAATTGAGGTCTTCCTGAGATCTCTTCCAGCTCAGTTCAGTTTTGCAGTGTATCCGTTCACAAGACGATCCGATGTTCTGAGTAACTGTGACAGAGGTCCTACCGAGCACGTAAAACAGAGGATGGTGAAGCGTAGCTACACAAAGCTGCACAGCTGTAGGCTAGGGGCGATTCTCCTTTAGGCCTGCCAGACGGGGTTATTTGCAATTACAGTCTTCACAAGACTTGTGTGCAATTACTCAAGCTATCCAACGAGTCTAGCCGACAGCCTCCGGGATTTGGCGAATGCTCGTACGTGCGAGGTCAAGATGATAATGCTGTGAAGAAGAGCTGATTGAAGGCAGTTCAAAAAACGACTAAGTGTAAGAATGTTATTTTCTTTGAAAAAGGCGATTTTCTTTTAGAGGCCTTAAAAGCAATTTTCTGGCTTCGTCGTCTCCAAGAACATCTCTTGCAAGTTGACCAAACTATACAGCAAGACAGACGGCACGCGTATCGGAACATTCCAGTTCCCGGTATCAAGGGTCAAAGTATGGTGTTCAGTTGAAAATCACACTTTTGTCAAAATGGTGTTTGAGCTATCACAGAATAGGGGCGCTCATGCTTTTGGGGTTCTTAATACAATTTTCAGATCCTTCACATATAGTCATTGGATGCAGGATACTTCTAGTCATGCAATGAATCCATTATTCAGTCATCATTATTCATTGTCAGCGGCAGTTTGAAACATCAGAAGGCAAAACTAAGAAATGGCTAAGTCTGGAGTCAAAACATCAATTTAATCAGAGGCGCCTTATTTTCTAAGGTATCAGATGAGCTCCATAGCAGTTGTTGCTCCCAGCAGACATTTCATCCTTGTCATACAAGCTTCGCGGTGGATATCTCAGCACAGTCGCAGGCTCAGTCAGTCAGCCAGAAATCAGAGCTGAACAGGGTCAGTTGTAACTTTGCAGTCAGCTACAAAATAGGAGATTCTCAAAAATCTCATAACTCTTGCAAATGGAAGCCTAAAAGATCAAAATTTGACTTTTTAGAATTAGGGAAGTGTGTTGAGCACAACAAGATGCTATTTTTAGCAAAATGATTAAAATAATATTTTTGCATGCAAAGCATTAAAAAGTGACGAATTTCTTCAAAGAGCTAAATATTGGTGCCTCTTTTTAGTTTGCATGCTTTGAAATTAAAATATTATTTTTAGTCTAAAGACTCAGAGACAGTAGCAGTTCAACTGGTAAAGGGCCAATTGGATTCCTTCTTCACAGTTAGGGTTTGAGCTTGCAGTCTTGCTTTTGTAGTACGATTTTGCTCTAGTTATGCAAGCATGGCATTCATCATTTCATTCATCCAGCTTGAGCAGAGGTGAATTCTTTCCAGAGTTGGGCGAATTTCTTCAGCGGTCAGTTGTGAAGGCATAAAAAATATTCTTTTGCAGGTACAAGTCAAGATTCATCAGCAGAATTCAAGGCAGAGTGGCGATTTTGACAGAAGAAGATAATAAATAAATAAAAATTAAAAAACATCTTTCTTCTTCTCTAGATTTCTTCCATCTTCTCGTCTTAAAATTTTCTCACATGTTTGAAGAATTGGCGTTTTTGGCAAAACAAATCATCTGGGTTGATTCAGAATTGCTTTCTCAGCAAAACCCATGTGCTAGAATTTTCAAGAAAAATTTGTTCCAGAGCATCAGTTCTTGAGGCTTTGATTTTCTGAAGTGAAATTCCTTTGCATGGTGGAGTAGAAGTCGATATTTTTCGAATCTAACGTTGTGGGTTGTCTTAGAAATATCTTCTGGACAAAACCCATATCTCAGATTTTCTCGGGAAAAATGTCCTCACAGCCCCTCAGATCTCAACTGAAAACCTTTTGCATGCGGGCCTAAATCACATTTTTTCACAATTCTGACATTGTGGGTCATCTTAGAATTTGATTCTACATAAAACCCACGTCTCAGAATTTTTGTGAAAATTGCCCTCCGACAAGCTATTTTTAGCCTCATTAGGAGAGATTTTTGGTTTTTTGGAGAAGTTGTCAGAATATAGCCATGTTCACAGTCAACAGGCGAGTTTTTCAGGATGTAGTTCACGCAGAACGAATTCAAGACCAAGTCAGTCTTAATTCATGATTTCATCAGAAAAGCTGACATTGATTTGTATCAAGCGCATCGGAAAGGTTGACAAGAGTAGTCACTCAAGTTCACATGGTTTCATGTCTCGTATAGCTGATTGTCTTCCAAGGCCAGTTTAGAGGGTTGATACCGTTGGGTTTCTGTGTATGCAGCATGTTCATTTGTATTTCTCACAACCAAAGAGTTCGCAGTTTCATCATGCAACACTCTTCCATAAAGAAAAGCATGAAAAACGTGAGAAGCATCAAGCTGCAGAGGAAACAGTGGCCATCACTTCAGTTACAAAGCCGCCATAGTTACCAGCCAGTGAAGGGCCAGTTTAAGTATACAGAGATTTTCAGTTTTGCTTGAGTTGCTAAGAAGCAGTGAATTGACAGTTGAGACATGTGACGACCTCTAGATGGTGATGCAGTCACTAACCTTGTGGAGGGGTTACTTGCTCGAGATCAGGGTCAGTGAACTTCAGTTCAAGGCGTCCCACCTTTTCCAAGATAGACATTAGACACAGGAGTTAAACTCGAGGCTTCTTTCCGAGTTAACTGGTTGTTACACATTGCATGTCTTGTCTGTCTTGGAAATATCTACAAACACTTGGAGTTTAGATTAGATCTTTCAGTCAACTGATGATAGCATTCCAGTTGATTTGCTTTCAATAAGGACGTGCATGTTGCACCTTGTCCATTTAGATTAGATGTTTCAGTTAACTGATGATAGTTTCCCAGTTAACTGTATAGTTTCATTCAATTAGGGTTTAGGAATAAGATCTTGCATGCATTGCAAGACTTTAGTTGACTCAAGGTGATTTTAGGGTTGCCTACACCTTGAAGTCTATAAATAAGAGCTTTAAGCTCATTTGTAATTTAACTTTTGCTTGATAGCATACATGCTGCGCCTACCTTGCCTGTAGTATTGCTATTATTGTATCTGTTCAAAGAGTAATTGCTGTTATAATAAATTGCTGCGCCTACCTTGCCTTCATGTTATTGTCATGGTGTTTATTCGATCTTAGTTAAATGGGGTTGCTGGTTTGATCGTTATTGCATGCGTGTTGCGTCTATACAATCTACTGTCCCAGTTGCTTACCTTTTTGTTTTGTTTATTATAAGCCTATTCAGAAGAGCAAATAGTTGCCCTACCTTGCCTTCATGTTGCGAAACTGTACTTAAAGCTTATCGTTTGATGTGTGTGATAGTAGACTCATTCAGCCAAGCAAATAGTTGCGCCTACCTTGCCTTCATGTTGTGAAGCTGTACCAGGTTTACCGTTCATTTGTTTGTTTTGATAAACTTCTTCCCGGATTAGCAAATAGTTGCGCCTACCTTGCCTTCATGTTGTGAGCCCGCACCTGAAGTTTATCGTACAATACATTCCTGCTCCATTTCCTCATGCTCTGTTTCTTGAGGAAATTGGATAGATATTAAAGAAGTTAGCTTAGTTGTAGTTACATGATCTGCGAAACCAGAAAATACTTAGCTGCAACGTTCTAGGTTTTCTTAACCTTGTGCCTCTACCAGCTGAGAACAAAAAGATAGGACATTAGTTTAGTTTTCTATTTCATGCATTCCAGCACAACGAGGGAGCTTCCCCTCCTAATTTGAAGAGCACTCATTACGTAGTGTGCATAGCTGTCCGTACGAACTCACACTCCAGAGGTGTTAGTTCTTACGCCAACAGTTTTCTGGCGCCCACCGTGGGGCACGAGGCAAGAAAACATTCAAGAAAGCTTCACGCTTTATGTCACGGGTATGACCATTTGGCGTCCTACTGCTCCAGTTCAACAACCAGGACTTACTTCGGCTGCCTTACAGCCAAAATTTGTGCTAATTCAAGGCGAGCAGTCAGACATCATCAGTAGCTTGCGAAGTTTTATTTTTGAAAATCATACATCTACCACCCAGTGGAGAAACGCAGCTACTACTCTGGATAAAGAAGAAGAAAAGGCGGATCTTGCAGCAGGTAGACCAGTTTTGCCACCACCCGCGTGGGAATAAAGCAACCTGGCTTACCAGGTTTACTACAGAAGGAGGTGCAATCCTCCCATTCAAGAAGAGCCGCACTTTGAGGAGGTTCCTGAGCATTTTCTAGAAGGATTAGAAGAAGAATCTCCAGCCCCACCTGTCACAATGGGCGACAACGACAACAACAACAACAACAACGGCAACGGTCGGAACGGAAGGAACGTGAGACGTCCAACCCCACTACCTTGGGGCAATAACATCGGACCGTTGGCCTTACAAGGACATCATGAGCTGCCTAAGGGATCACGAAAGCACTTTCCTCGATTCCATGGCGATGGATCTAAGCATCCAGATGAACACATATCAGCATTCACAGCGGCTTGTTCCGTTTTGCATGTTCCACATGAAGACATAGCTGTTCGTCTCTTTGTTGAGACCCTGGAAAGCAACGCATCAGACTGGTTTCATAATCTTGAACCTGGTCTTATCACAAGTTGGGCAGTCATGAGTGAGAAATTCTTGGCAAGGTTCAAGCCTGCCGAGGATAATCACCAATTATTTGCACAGCTCTCAAACTCAAAGATGGAGCCTACTGAACCAATGAGGGAATTCATTGCAAGGTTTAACCGCCTTGTTACACGTCTTGCCCATACATTAAATCCATCTGATGAGATTTTGATGAGCAGCTTCATCAATGCACTACCGTCAGAAATAGCCTTTCTCTTAAAGGGAAGTGAAGAAGTAGATCTACAACTCACTCAAGAGGAAGCTATCAAAATTGAAGATAATATGATTACGACGGGCAAGATGAGGAATGATTCAATCAGACCGCTTGTTCAAGCGTCTGCTGATCCGCTACTTCAGAAAGTAGCCAACGAGGTGACCATTCTCAAGAGGCAGTCACCCGCACAAGGGCAGCAAGCACTGCCTACACAACAGTCATATCAACCGCCATATCAACCTCAACAGCCGTACCAGCCGAAGAGGAATAACTTTCAGCCTTTCAACAACTACAAATCAAAGTTTCCGCAAGGACAACAAAGACCGCATGTTGAAGCTGAGAAGTCTACAGCGTATTGCACTTTCCATGACACAGTTGAACACACCGGATCTACATGTCCGGAAAATCAAAGAATGAGTCAACTCATGGGATTTGCTGAGGCTACTCCTAGTTCAAGTTTCGTACCTTCACCAACTACAAATGTTGTCTCACCACAGACTGGCAACTTTGATGGCGACTCCGCAACGGGATATTTTGATAGAGAACCCGTTAATGAACAAGAAGAAGAAGAAGAAGAAGAAGACTACTGCCGATACTCTCTTGCAGTCAATCATGAGAATATCTCATCGCCTGTGTTTACACGTGCACAACACTTCAAAGCACAGAAAGAAGAAGAAGAAAAGCGGAAGTCTGATGAAAAAGGAAAGGAAGTGGCTTCCACTTCCAATCAAAGGTCTTCACAAGTAAACACCGTGCCGGCTGTTCAGGATCCATCCTCAGCAAGCTTCGACATTGTGTCTTCCATGATGAAGACGAAGGTACAAATTTCACAACTGGAGTATCTTCAGGATCATCCAGAGCAATTGGAAAGAATCCTCAAGGTGGTAAAGAAGAAGGCTGTAATTCAGCGTACATTACTTGAATCCTCTGTTCCAGCAGAAGACAAGCCAAAGCCGTTCTATATATCTTTGTATATAGGAGGTTTTAAACTCAGCAATTGCATCATAGATAGTGGAGCGTCGGACAACGTTATGCCTTTACAAATCATGAACGCGTTGGGACTTTCGTGCACCGAAACCAAGGAAAAGTGTTATTCACTTGAATCAAAGCCGGTACCGTTGGTTGGCCAACTAAAAGATGCGTAAGTAAGGCTAGCATCTTGTCCAGAAAAGAAGATTATGATGACTATCTTGATCGCTGACATTCCTACAAGTTACGGGATGTTGCTCAGCAGGAGTTTTTGCAAGGATCTTGGAGGAGAAATTCAGTTGGATTGGTCGTTCGCGACAATTCCATTGAAGAAGGGAACATTTAAGCTAGAGCCTGAGGTGAAATCAAAGTTTACGGTGGTTAAGTCCCAATTTCCGGATGCACAAGTGTTATATCAAGACACGGGACCGGGGACATATGCTATGATATCTGATGTCAATGAAGATTGTCAAAATTTTGCACTTTCCGCGACTACATCACATAAAGAATCAAAGATGTGGAGGATGCAGTTTGATGGCAGTTGTTCAACATCAGGATCAGGAGCGGGAGTAGTAATCATCTCTCCCGAAGGTTGCTTATATCCATTCGCATATAGGTTGCAATTTGATTGTACCAATAATACTGCAGAGTACGAGGCGCTTTTATTGGGTCTCAAAAACGCGAAGGATATGGGGATCAAATTACTTAGAGTTGAAGGAGATGCAGAGCTCATTGTCAAGCAAGTCAGGGAGCAGTTTCAAGTTAGAAAGAATCGCCTTCAATCCTATAGACAGAGGGTGTGGAATGCCATCAACTGGTTCGATGCTTTTGACATCCAATATATTCCAAGAACGGACAATAGCAGAGCCGATGCCCTTGCAGTGTCAGCTGCTCTTTTCATGCCGCATTCTGACTTTCGTCAGAATTCTTTTGCTATTGAACTGATCTACAGGCCAGCTGTACCAGATAACGCAGACAACTGGCAAGTCTTTGATGACGATGATGATATCAAAGAGTTTCTCGTTATAGGAGACAACTACAAAGAATTGTTCTTTGAAGGGAACCCTATTCCTTTCAAAGAGTCAATTGCTGAAGACTCTGAAGCTACAGAATCCGGAATCATACAACTGAAAGGAAATCAGATTCCTAAGGGTTTCGTATCTTTAGAGGATATTTTTGACCGGCATGACCGTTTCATCCAAAATCAGAAGATGTCAGGTGTTAATACTTCTGCTGAACATTTCCAAGTGAACATCGGCACCGAAGACAAACCTTGGTTTGTGAATCTAGGCAAGTGTTGTACTACAGAAGAAGCTGAGAAGTTTACCGCCTTGTTCAAACAATACAAGGATGTATTTGCCTGGTCATATGAAGACTTGAAGGTCTTCACACCCATAGAATTGTCACATACAATTCCTCTGAAGTCTGATATTAAGCCTTTCAGGCAAAAACAAAGACATTACAATCCGCGGATTCAAGATACTATCTACGCGGAAATTCAGAAGATGGTGGACGCAAAGATAATTTACCCAATTCATCACTCCACCTGGGTGTCTAACATTCTTCCTGTGCGCAAAAAGAACGGAGAAATCAGAATTTGCGTGGATTTCAGGAACTTGAATTTATCGTCCTTGAAGGACAATTATCCCTTACCGATCATGGAGCATACATTGCAGACAGTCACCGGATCAGAGATGCTATCACTTCTTGATGGTTTTTCCGGTTACAATCAGATTGCAGTGGCCGAGGAAGAGCAGATCAAAACAGCTTTCACCACGCCGTGGGGAACGTTTGCTTATGAGAGGATGCCTTTCGGCCTTATCAACGCCGGTGCTACTTTTCAAAGAGCCATGGATTTGGCGTTTGGGGATCTAAAAATAAAATAATAGTAGTTTATCTAGATGACTTGACGGTTTTCTCAGATAAACGAAGCGATCACTTTTTGCACCTCGCAAAAGTTTTCGAAAGATGCAGGCATCATAGAATTTCATTGAATCCTAAGAAGACCATCTTCGCGGTAACAGAGGGCAAGTTACTTGGCCACATCGTTTCCAAGGAGGGAACTAAAATTGACCCAAATCGGGTGGATTCAATCAAGAGCCTGTCTCTTCCTACAAGTAAGAAACAAGTGCATTCTTTCTTCGGTAAAGTCAACTTTATCCGAAGGTTTGTACCAGATTTTTCGGAGCTGACGAAGGAAATCTCAACCATGATGAAAAAGACGTCCAATTTCATATGGACAGAAGAAGGTAGACAAGCCTTCATCAAAATCAAGGAAGCTATTGCTACCGCACCAACGTTGGTTCGTCCTGACTTTCAGAAGGATTTCATCCTTTACTCTTATGCGTCGGAGCATACGTTGTCTGCAATATTGACTCAGAAGCTCAGTGAAGAAGGAGAATCTCCTATCGCATTCATGAGTACCAGTTTTAAAGATTGTGAATCGCGCTATTCTCAGATTGAGAAGAATGCGTATGCTGTCGTTAGAGCTGTCAAAAATTTTAGGTTCTATATCTTGAATTCACATACTACGGTGTTTGTCACTGATCCAGCGGTAAAAGGTGTGCTAACTCAACAGGAGATGGGCACGAAAAGAGGAAACTGGATCGCGAGAGTTCAAGAGTATGATCTGGAAATCAAGCCAACCAAGCTCGTTCGCGGGCAAGGTCTTTGTCGATTATTGGCAGAAGATGGTGATGAAAAGAAGAAAAGCAATAGTGGAACTGGACCTGAACCAGAAGAGGACCTTCCTTTGGTCCTATTAGTTGATTCTGCGGAAGAATGGTACACAGCCTTGTGGTATTATTCAACTTATGGAGAATGTCCACGTCACATGGACAAACAGCAGAAGAGAACATTGAAGCTGAAAGCACAGAATTTTGTGCTTGTCGATAACGTTCTGTACAAGCGTGGCCTTGACGGAACTTTTCTTTTATGCGTCGGTAGAGACCAGCAACAGAGATTGTTGGATGCTTTTCACAGTCAAGCATGCGGTGGTCACTTCTCATCGAGGGTTACTGCATTCAAGATCCTACGAGCACGGTTCTATTGGCCAACCATGTTTCGTGACGCATATGAATGGGTGTATAGATGTCAGTCTTGTCAGCAGTTTGCTGGTAAAGTCAGATTGGCGGCTACTCCACTCAGGCCAGTTATCATTGATGCTCCATTTCAGCAATGGGGTATTGATTTCATAGGTCCCATCAACCCACATTCTAGTAAGGGGCATATTTATGTCCTTACAGCAACAGATTATTTTACAAAATGGGTTGAAGCAGTTCCTACCAAGCGAGCTACCTCGGAAGTTGTTTGTGACTTTTTAAAGGAAAACATCATTTCACGCTTCGGAGTGCCTCGCAAAATTGTGGCTGATAACGCAACAAGTTTCTCGTCAGAGGAGATACTTAATTTTTGTTTTGATCACGGCATCACGCTGTCACACTCATCAGATTATTACCCTCAAGGTAATGGACAGGCCGAATCATCAAATAAGAACATAGTCACAATTGTGCGCAAGTTAGTTGACGCAAATCAGAAAGCTTGGCATAGTAAAATATATGATGCTCTTTGGGCTGATAGAATCACTCCCAAACGAGCCATCGGCACTTCGCCTTTTATACTTTTGTATGGTACAGATGCAATGTTACCCATTACATTGGAGTTGTCCGCTTTGCAGTTGGCATCTACAGTGGATGATGAAGAATTCAAAGATCCGATCGAAAGGAGGATTTTGTACCTGATGAAGCTAGAGGAAGAAAGGGTGGAGGTTGTCGATAGGATCACTCAGCATCAGGAGCGAGTGAAGAAGATTTTTGATAAGAAAGCTCGTCCGCGAGACTTCGAGATCGGAGATCAAGTCCTGTTATGGGACAAAAGACATGAACCTAAAGGAATGCATGGTAAATTTGATTCCTTATGGTTAGGACCCTTCCAAATACATGAATCAAGAGGAGAGAACACATACATGCTCTCACATCAAGATGGAAGGCTTCTCCCGCTACCTTACAGCGGGCAATATCTCAAGCACTTCAACCCTCCGGGGGAGGAGTAATTTTTTGTAAGTTTTATAAATGCTTTTTATGCTTTATCGTAATGTCGTATTGTGTTTCCCCGTTCAGTGATGTTTTGTCGTGTTTTAGGTGATTAAAATAGGTAGTCTTGTTTTAGGTGGTTTTTAGGAAAGTCCAAGTGCATTAGGTGATTAAGGAAAAGTCCTGACTCCAATGCCCAATGTTAAAGTCAATGGTCTACGAAACCAAAGATTCCTAGATTCTCCTATGCCGTAAGTATCCGACATGGTCACCAGACGGAGCCTAATGTTGTACCCAAATCGAAATTTTTGCTTCATTAAAGCATTTTGCTTAAAATGGTCTAAACCTTGTAAAAGTGGGGTCAAAACTCAATTTTCGGGCAAATAAAGTATGGGCTTTTAGTCAGTGTGATGCCAGGAAGATACTGGCAAAATTTGAAAATTTTGAAAATTAGGGTTTTTGAAATCTATTTTTAGCCCGAAACCCTAAAAAATAGGAACTTGTCAGAATTGGATGAAATTAATTTTGATTGGCTCATTTCACATCACAATCACAGTGGTGAAGTCAGTTTCAGTTAAAAGTCAGTTTAAGGCTGGTGGGTAGTTTTCACTTTTTTAGGAGAAAAGTTAGGATCTTCGGGGTCATCAATGGCAGTTGGCCAGTACCAGGTGTCAATATCTAAGCCTGAAACTCAAAGAGGAACGCTCTACGATAAAAGATGTTGGAAATAATGCTTTTGATGGAGAGGATTTTCAGATTGGCAAAAAGTGCTAAAATATTCTAAGTCTGAGAACTTTTCACTATGTAACGTAGTAGACACTTGCGCAATCAACGTGCAAATCAACTTTATAGTGTCCGTACATGTGAAAATGATGAAGTATAGTCATCCCCACACCTCAGCAGTCACAACGCTTCGACATGGTCAACCGCAGGGATGGATACAGCGTTTGCAAAGCATAAAATGGTGAAAATCAATGAATTCAAAACAAATCCGCTCCCCTGTAGCCTAGGGGCGCCCTTCCATTTGAAGGTCAAGATTTGAGTGTTTTGGATTAAGAACACATTCGTTATGTTCA